>JANCRC010000004.1:34585000-35015000 GCA_024362995.1 Heteromeles arbutifolia
CCCACTCCATAATGTATTTCAACAATCCAACCATCTATCTTTTATGTCTTACTACCTCCAAAGATCATGTCTTCCAAAAATACCAAAATCCGAAACGATATAACGTTGGATTAAATTTAGTGTTTCTTTGTAGAACCGTATTCGTCCATTTTCTTCACCACAAATGAATGTCTTAATGGTTTTGGATTTGTTTAACTTTTGCAAGGATGATCTAGGAATGGTGTACTGAAATATAGACGGTTCGGATTATTGAAATACATTATGAAGTGATTCCCTACAAAATGGGTGTCAAAAGCGTACGTCCATGTATCCTAACCCATAATATATATATGTATATGTTTATGTGTATATATATATATATATATTTGTTCAACACAATAAGCGGAGTGTATATATTTGATACAAGAGGTATATGAGCACTGTTTAGTTAAGATTTTTGAACAGGGGAGAGAAGAAAGAAAATGGAAAGGACGCCTTCCACTAAGGACAATAATCTATCCTTTAACAGTGCTGAGACATATACATAGTTTGAGAAGAAATGAAGAATTCCAACCTTTTCAATGAAAGATGCTGGATAACATCGATATGTCTGCTCAAACGATGTCCCATGATACCCGTATCCATAAAAATCCTGCAACAAGAAAGACAAATTTTGATAAGCATTCAGGGTTATTCAAGAATAACAGGTTATGACACTTCATGAAATTTGAATGGAGAACAATGCATAAGAAGTTAAGAACAATCTCTTCAAGTCACAAAAACCAACCAAAATAAACGGTGGCAGTTAACATATTTTTATTCACAAAAAGAAAAGAAAAAATGTGATAATAAAACCTAAATTGGTCTGCAATAAGTAATATTAGATGACTAGCATCAGTCTTAAAAACACCCCACAACTAGTAACTTCTCGCATCACATGACAATGCAAAGTAGACAGGAAGCTATGGGTTAAACTCAAAACTACTCAAACAATTACCACCTCAAAAGCTGGAATCAGCGTTACTCATACTGAACCAGGAGTAAAGAGTTTACATAATACACATAATCTATGGTTTTAAGTAAAGAATGAACTAATCTAGTCAACAATATACTCTTCAACCCAGAAAATCATCACCTGCCGGTTGGCACTGAGTAATTAAACAGCAAAAAGTTAAACCTTTTCTGTTCTTTTATATAAATAACAAGATACACTAAACAAAACCCATACCATGTTGACTGCGTATAGATTTGAACACCGGTTATCAACCTCCGAAAGCTCCCTATCAAAACAAAACAAAAATACAGCTCAATGTACTTGCATAAAACCAAAATATATCATCTACTGAAACTATCATGAGTTCATAAATTGAAAACAAACAACCCTAACAAGCAACTAATGCCCACATCAAAGTAATCACATTATTCAAAGGTTCCAACTTTTCCAACTTGTATCAAATTTCCTTTGTTTTTCTCATTGCACGGGAGCGAAAAACTCAGGCTACAATGAATCAAATAAACAATTACATTCATAAAATTAACAAATACATAATCACATATCGCATTCAATTTCTGAAAAAAAAGATAACTAATCAATCAAATACTAGAATTGCAGATAACCATTACTCAAAACTCAACCCAATATTTAGCTTAGTTAATAAAAAAAAAGGCAAGATATAACCTTTATTTCAAAAGAAAAAGGTATGGTCAAAGACAGAAAAACTGAGAAATATGAGGGTGTTTTGTTAGGTAGGAAAAATCGGATGGATCTAGAACTGTAATTAGATTATGAATTGGAAAAACGAAACGCGAAACAAAACGGTAAATAATTTGAAATTGCGGGTGAGAATTCTGATACCGTCAGACGGAGAGAGAAGGAGAAGAAGGAGTAGATGAACAAGTCACAGTGACTGTTTTGATCTCTGTTGGGAAGAAGCACGACGATGTTGGTATGTATTGGGGGAGAGAGTAGAGAGAGAAAACCGATTGCGCAAGAAAAGGCTAAGATGCGCCTCTATGCGTTTTGTGCACGCTTTACTGTTGTTGTTGGCCCATACAAATGTTGCTCATCACTTTTGGTGATGTTGGCCCAAAATTAACATCTACACCAAGGCCATGCTTGTGTTCTTTTAAACCCAAACAACACTTGGAGTATTCTATATTTCTCTTTGAAAGTTTGGAAAGATCCATACAAATGCGACGGCTTGCCGCCTTCCTTTTCACCTACTTCCTTAAATGGCCTTAATTTGCATCACAACAACCTACACACGCATTTGCATGGTGCATCCATCTACGTTTCCTCTAGTGCCTGGGTCTCAAATTGTTTTATGGACTAGCAAAAACATTCAAATCTGGATTTTAGTTGTGTTGACGGACGCCGGGTTTACCAGCAGACTAGCCTGTTTTTCCTAATAGTAGTAAGGGAAATATATTCGGGTGCCCAAATTCTTTGAATGATGATAAAGCCAGATGTAAAGCCGCATTAGGTTTTGAACAAAAAGTTAAAGTAAAGGTTCGATTGAATTTTATTTAATTGCTCAACTTTTTGAAATCACAACGATTCATCACATGCATTACAAAAGAAGTATTAAGATATTGTGAATACAATAGACTCGGTCGACATATGCAATGATGAGAGCGCGAGGTTGGGAATCTTTGCTTTATGAAGTTTCTTTCTTTGGTGACAAGAATCGTATTAAAATTTACCATGGATAATACTTTTTTTTAGTGGAGGGAGATCAAATCGAAAAGCTCATCTTATCACAAACTTGCATTATTGTGTTTTTATTCATTGATGTCATAGACTCGCAAGCAAGCAACTTATTGAGTTACTGAGAAGAATACTGTTGACCCTAAAAACTACCAAGCCTATGTGGCGCGCATACCGAGTAATTAATAAACTAACTATGTCCTTCGGTTATGTGCGAGCATGCCAACTTGGCGGCTGAGCTCTACCGGGCAGTATAATATGTTGATTGTCACATTGGGCGCACTGATGACTTATGCATCTTGCAATTGCGACCGAGGAAGGAACACGTCTCTGCCTTTGGGTTCTAGAGCCTGAAGACAAGGCTGCTAGTCTTGCGAAGTTCAATATCAAATTCGGCTTTCAATGTGCCGAATGTAGTAACCTGTAACACCTCACTTCGCCGAGAAAGCTAATGAGATGACCTCTGCCAATAAGGATTCGAAAATCCTTCTCGACCGAGACTTGGATAGATAACCAGTCGGCCTCGACGCAGTGCTGTTTATCCAAACTGAAGATGTTCGCCGGTTGCCTTCACAGTGCTCCTTATCCAAACTGAAGATGTGTTGGCGGAAAAAGAAAATAAAAATCTCAAGGTTGCTGAGAGGTTTTGCGTAGAGCGAGGGTTTGTGCAGGGCAGTTTGTGTGTTGAGTTGGAGGGGCCTTTCTGATACAGAGCAACTTGTACTTATAGCTTTCAATTCTTGCTTGGCACAGCCTAATAACTTTGTAGAGTTTGATTGGGACTTTACCACCTCCTCCATGCATCATCAAAACCCCAAATCCCAGATGGAGGCCACGTGCATCATTAGAGGACTCATCTTTTGCATGCTTCCTCAGACTAGGTTTCCTAGACCAACTACTCCTTTATTACCACATGACTTTTCTTTCATCCCATTACTGAATTAATAATTATATAGGAAATAATCTTTCACACAACATGCTTGTGATTCCATAGTCAATTCATCTGACTAGACCCGGCAATTTCTGACACGACACGGTGACATGATACGAAAACGACACGAAAATAACGGGTTTCGGGTTAACACGATAACTTATCGGGTCATTATCGGGTGACCCATCAAGGACCCGTTAATAACGGGTATACACGTGGGTAACCTGTTTTGACCCGTTAAGAAAAAAACTATTTTGATAATTTTAAAATTTAATTACTAAAAGATTTATTATAAAATACGATAGTCATATTAATATATACAATATATTCTATATTAAATATATAGTTTTGTATTATTATTCTATATAAGTTTTAAAAAAAAGTTTTTGTCATTATTTATTTTTATTATGAAAGTTCCTTATTATCATTACTAGGATAAATTTTACTTACCATGTTGTTGTCCAAAATTAAAATAAACTAGTATAGTATTTGCACAGGCAAGAACTAAGAAGATATACATACAAGTATGAAAAATGTGAAAGAATATATAAACACTCATGATTCATCATTATTCCTCCAAAAGTAGATAATGGTTACACTTACATTATCATTTAGATTTTTAAAATCCTCCAAACCCTCATGAATAATGTTTTTTATTTGAGGGCAAAATTAATAAAATTAATAATAATTATTGTAGAAGTGTAAAAAATGTAAAAAAAATATACAATCACTCATAGTGACAAGCTTTACAACTTTCATGAAGGGGTCAGCTTCGAAATCCAACACTATAATCCATAAACCTTAAATTTATATTTAACCGTCGATTGTCATTTACGCTTTATTCTTCTTACTGAATTTCATTTTTTAAATTTTCTTTTTTGAAAACATGATAATCTGGCGGATGTAAGAAGATGAACGGTTCAGATCTTTGATATCACGTTTCGATATTTACGGTTAACTGAAATATGAGTCGATGTCATATAGTTTGTAAAAACTTTATAAACATCAAGCAATATTTTCACTAACCGTAAAACTCTAAATATAATATCAACGATCCAAACCGTTCATCTTCCTGCATCATCTAATAGATCATGTTTTCAAAAAAGAAAATCTGAAAAAACAAATTTTGATGAGAACAATGAAGCGTAAATGTAAACAACAATCAACGGTTAAATTTTGATTTATGATTTATATGATTATAGTGGCGAATTTCGAACTTAAGTTCTTTATGAAAGTTGTAAAGCTTGTCATTATGAGCGTTTATATATATTTTTTCTATTTTTTTTACACTTCTACATTAATTAAAAAACTATTAAAGACTTTAGGTAAGTGAAAATATACTTAAAAGAAAAATGCGTTTTTTATGTTTTGGATGTGACAATATGGTATGTATATACTTATTTAATATTATATTTTTCATTTGATTATTTATTGGTTTAAAATATATTTTCCTTAACGGGTAACGGATCGAGTCATATTACCTGTTAATATTATCGGGTCAATTTCGGGTCGGGTCATTTTACCCGTTTATTTTAACGGGTATTACACGACACGACCCGTTAAGATATCAGGTATGACACGAAAACGACACGAACACAGAAAACACGACACGAATGCCAGGTCTACATCTGACCACATCCATCACTATGCAAAAAAGACCTAGCCTACCTAGGTTTCTGTCTCACCATTATCCAAGACCAACAAATCCCATGCTATGCCACGTGATAAGAATCCAAGCCGAGTTGCTCTAATCCACACGGTACACTGCTAACAAATCCAATTAAATCGGACTGTTCTACCTGCTTCTACGTTGGGGCTATGATTTTTATCCCATTTATTTTGTACAAGCAAATCGAGATAATTTATTAAAATATAATTATTATGATTAAAAACCATAATATCATCTTTTAACAATAATAAAATTATCTTAACTTTCTTATCCGACAGTTAAGAACCATGCTCCCTCAATGGCCTCTATTACTCGGGCCGATGATATAAAATTGGATCCAAACAAATACCGAGTTACTTTTGCACAGGACATGTTTGAGTCCAAATAATATAGTATACGCTTTTGACATAGAAAAGTTGATGCAACTTGTCCAATTTTATCCAAGTGATTTTTTGTAGCACTATCTTGAGTTATTCAAAGAACAATTTAGAATTACATTCAGGACATGAGCTCTAACATTAAGCTTGCATATTTAAAAGGAATTAATGATCTTTCACAAAAAATGGTTAAGACTACAAAAGATTAGACTTGCGGTCAAGGGGAGGTTAAAATGCATTTGTGAATCTTTATGGCCCCCAGAAGGGGTGGATAATCGTGACTTGCCACCAGTTGTCATATTTTTTAGGAAAAAAAAAAGATCAGACTTACTCTTTAGTGGACTTGCTTTAACACTGGGATTTATCCTATCAGTTGCAACCACAAGTATAGAACGAGTCTTTTCTACAACTAATGTGAATAACAACTTATGTAATCAAAAGGCTGCTTTATGGATGAACAATTGTTTCGTTGTTTGTATTGAAAAAGATATTTTAGATGAAGAGGCATTATGCAACGATCTTAAAAGGAAATTTGTTGGGTACAATTATAATTCAATTATAGGAAAAATAATGAAAAGGGAATTGAAAACTTTGAGTTTTAATGAAAATGACAAAAATATGTTGTAAGTGAATAATACCATGATTGACTTTTTAGTGTAAAAATATGGTTTTTCGTTAAAGTGAACAGTACCGAGAGGTTTTCGTTAAAGTTCCCTATAA
Organism: Heteromeles arbutifolia; assembly: GCA_024362995.1. NCBI lineage: Eukaryota > Viridiplantae > Streptophyta > Magnoliopsida > Rosales > Rosaceae > Heteromeles > Heteromeles arbutifolia. Next base: position 34,591,384 of record JANCRC010000004.1, read on the forward strand.
TTATTGTGAATAGGTAATATTATCCACTCATGTGTTTTTCTATTACTTTTCGTTACTTTGATATAATATATTACGATGTTTTTTATTAGTACTTTTGTAAATACTATCTATTTATTTATTTATAGAAACTATTTTTGACACTTCAAAACTATAATTCGTCATTCTTAATAAGAGTATTCTTTCTAAATCCGTTGGTTCATGAGAAGGATTTACATGACACATGATACATGTACACTGCAACTGTAGCTTCCTATTCCAATATTTTAAAGACATAAATTTTTGTACACATCGCATTATGTCATTGACACGACGTCTCAGTGCCTTGGGTAAATCTCTAATCCTATCTAAGATGTAAGGTCATCAAAGCATCAATCTGAATGCTTCAGTTTCCAAGAAGGTGTGAGATAACTACGAATCGTGAGCTTTGAATCAAATACGGTAAGAACATGAGAAACGCCAAGAAAACTTGGACACACTGTCTTGTGATCCTAAGTAAACAGTCCAGAATCCAGATAACAAAAATCTAACGGCAACTTGAACATGGCTTGTGTACAATACACATCATGCTAATATCTTAGCAAGCAGCTTGAGTTGCTAGTTGCTACAAAGAGGATTTGCCCTATCTTTTGGCTCTCCACATCCCCATCCTCTTTCATTCTTTTACCAGGTCCAAGATTGGTCTTTCAGGAGAGATTTTTCAGTGTGCCTGAAACACGGGACGGTAAGCCACATGTTATTATACAATTGGAGGAATTTTTTGTTTTTCAAAAGACCCTCCAATTATATAATGGCATGTGGTGTTCTGCCCCTTGTTCATGGGACACTGAAATCTTGTTTTTGAGGATCACCTTATTTATTCTTTTTCTGGTTCTGTTTGCTGCTTTTTATTTCTTTTTATATTTTTCCTACTCAATCTACTAATTAGTGCAATGTCTTGTAACACTCAAATTCATTCAGTGCGTGCGTCTCCATCAAAAGTTAAATGAGAAGTCAGTATATAATTAACCAACGCAACAATCTTGATCAGAAAAGAAAATACTTGGCTGCTTACATTAAAGGAATCTTGTACAAATAAATCACAGTTCACACGTGTAGAAAAGTTTTTCCTTTGTAATTGTTTTAAGTCACTTCAGAATATGTGTTAGTTTTTGATTTGTAGTTAAGGAGAGCCGAACTTTGTTCTTTAAAAAAGTAATATCTTCTCAACTCTTGTATTATACATATCAGTGAATGTTCCAATCGACACCGGCAGATTCAATACAGCTTTTAAGAAGTAAAGTAATACTAAAAGTAGAATCCACCCAGAAGAGAGAACAAAAGCCACTTTATCACCTTCCTTAAGCTGACCCTGCAGCTTGAGGCCATTTAAGTAAGGTGTTGATCAGATCATGCATTAAAGTTGACAAGCAAAGCATCTATGTCCACAGCAGTAGAAAGCCTTATTTATATTCTGTCATGTGAGAAGTAGATTGGTCCAGCGCTCTCTGTGAATCTTCTAAGCAGCTGAATATGCTCATTCGCCACTGTTCATTCTATCTTCCTGTTCAGATTCCTTTCCATTCAAAAACAAAATTATCTTGATGAGATTCTTGATAATTTCAATGTCAACAAGATCGATATATAGGAAATCGACAGGCAAGTAATCTGTACATGTTCGCGTCGGTTACATTCTTGATTGTGAATTGGGGCGGCACAAATTATATATCATGAAGGATCTTCACTTTGTTCCACAAAGCCTGCATTATGTATATTCCATGAAAATTAGTCCACCTGCAAAGTGCGAGCCAGCATGAACAGAATATCAAATCCCCCTACAAAGTATGAGGGCATGCATCGGTTGTTTTCGCAGAAGTCACTTATTGTTATACCAGCATCTACAATCCTTCATCCACCTTCCAGAAAAGAAAAAAAACATAAATATTAATTCTAAGCACAGTTACTTATCTGCGTGCTTTGTTCCCTAACACCAAGCACTCATTTAGTAGATAGAATTTGCCATTGTAAATGGATGAACCTGCATATATAAGCGATCATCCTTCTGCATAAGACAGCACAACTGAATGTTAATTAGTCTGACCCGAGTTCAGTGCGAGCCATATTATTCCTTACAACCAAAGTTTTTACATCTAAATAGACGTTATGGCAATCTATTAGAAATGAATGCGGACAAGAATATCATGTGCATATTTTCCTGCTACATATATTCTGAACTCTAGTAATCGGGCGAATTCTTTTTACCTCATCATTGCAGATAAAAGACATCCAAGTCAGAAAGGTTAGCCAAAACTTTATGTCATGACACTGGTTCACTGTGGAAGTAGTCCTTATTCCTATTCAAGGTGTAAGGCAACCAAAGCATTGGTACCACAAATAATTGCATACCAAAGTTACGAAACACCATGAAAACAAGACTCGATGCCTAGTGGTCCGAAATAACAATCATATTAACAAAAAGGAAATTGCATCTACTGCACTATTCCTTTCTTGAACATGTACCTTGCTAATCCCACGGTTTTATATTCTCTCCACGAATGTTCTTCCAGGTCCACGTACGTTAGTATTGCTTGCTTGCGCTTTAGTCTTTCTATCCCCAATCTGTTGTATTATCTTGTGTTCCATCTCGTGGCATCAAAACAGCAAGTGAAAGCGAATCTGCTGTCAAATTATTTGAGTTCGTGCTTCTCCATTAAGCAAATCAGCAAATGCAACTACATAACATAAATAGCAATCTCTTCTCAGAAAACTATCACAATCTTATAGATCAAATCACGTATCAATTGACAAGAAAATTCGAAATAAACGAAAGCAGTTCATGCCTACGACAGTAAAAGACTAATTCTCTGCGAAAATAATTCGTCATGCTAGAAAGCGTCAGCTTGGATCTTCTTGAGAGCTGATGTGCTCTTTCTTGTTGTATCTTGTTTGTTTAGATTCCTTTCCATTAAATTAATCTGATAGGAAACAGTTTCTTAATTTAACAATCACACTAACATGCTAATAAACCCAAGTATTCTTATTTCCAATGTGGTTGGTAATATGCTTCTCAACAAATTACCAAAATTTGTGGAAAATCGCTCCAAGCAAACCTGCAGGGATCAATCGATCGACAGTAAAAAATTTAGCGAGATCATAATCGAGGGAACCAACAGACAAAGAGATCTATAGAAGATCGCTTAGAGGGTACAAAATATCATCAAGGATCTTCTGCACTTAGTTCCACGCTGCATTATGCATATTCCATCCCCAAAGTCCCGTTTCAAACCACCATCAACGGAATATCGATACTAATTGACTAGGAAAAAAAAGAAAACAGAATATCAATCGCAGGTACAAGATACAAATGTATCAGTAGTTTTCTCACAAGGCATCTCCAACCCTCCATCCAACTTCCCGAAAAGCAAATACAGATTAAAATACAACATAGTTTTAATGGTCCCTTAAGAGGAACTCATTTTCGTTACTAATGGATGATTGTTAAAATTCTGCAGTCACTCGCTCACATCAGTAGCTCTCTTATCCTACTCCATTCCAAATCGCCATCTATATTTGTTTCGTATTTTTATGTTGGATACAAACGGTGTAACAGGAGGGAGAAATCAAACACAAAACTTCGGGTGCAGGGTTTGGGTTTAACTAGTCTTACATTATATAGTTGCTGAGTTTCCAAGTTTCCAACTTGCGTCTTTAGTTTTCGTGCCTCACAAGCCACAAGACTCACAACCACTAGTCTTTGCATATAACATGTGTCACAGCCAATCTTGACCACAGCATGTCTCGAGACTTGATGCTACAAGCCTATGCCACAAGCCCACAAAATTGTGGTCGTGGAAGTAATCACAATTTCTATAGGATGTGTATATTAAATTTGAATAAAACAACTAGGGCTGGAATTTTTGTACCCAAATTCGGACTCGAAAAATCTAGAACCAACTACCTAAAAAATTATGGGAACCGATACTGGAAAATTCCAAAAATTCGGTACGGGACCTCACGGCCGTATTTTCAGTAATACCGATCCGAACAAAATATAAACATGGATATATATATATATATATATATATTTGTATATTTAAGTTTTGTTATTAATATGTCTATAATCTAAGTAATACTAATCGTCAGATTGGTTGAGATTATTTGTCAACCATTGTTTTGAATAGAAGACTCATTTCCTCTCGTTCTAAACGGGCAACCAGCCACCACCACTCCGTCCACTCCAGTTTTCGATCAACACCATCCTTGCACCACCACAAGAGCTTTATTTCTCCTAAATCAAATTTTGGGATTTCGAAAATTTTGATTCGATTTCAGTACGTAATTTTCTCAAACTGAAATTTTCAGTTCGATTTTCTAGATAAGGGTTTCGGTTCGATTTCCGAACTCAACCATTATTCATTCATTATTCGAAAGAAAAAAAAATCATTTGATGCAGAAGGCCTAACATAAAACCGGTTCATTATCACAAGAAGATTTAATCTAACAAGGTAATGTCAAAAAGATCACATTGACGGTGATCCTGTTTCATGTTCTCCGATTTAAGGCAGAAGCAAGCAAAATGATTGGCAGGCACCCAAAAAAGACAGAAAGTAAACACACAGCAGACCCCACGCCGCAACAACCCATGATCTCAGAATCTCCTTGTCCAACCCTTTTCTAAACACACCGACCCCATCCCATTTCATTTTTCTTTATCAAACACTTCAGCACTACCCAGACCAAACCGCCACAAAAGGCCCTACCAAATAATTCCACATTGTTCTAAATTATTCTAATTTGCCGGGGGTAATCAATTTGTGACTGACCTAATATATTAAAGAATGAAAGAAATTTAATTAGAAAAAAAGGCAATCAAAAGAACCTCATCACTAGCTTTGCAAAGAAAACGTAGTAACACTTAAACAATACCCAAACCAAATCGCCCACAAAGTCCCTCTCCCCGGGATCCCAAATTTAATTTCAATCAAGGCATAATTGTGAGTAGAAGTGGCAGATCAACCAATCGGGTTGTTAATGGGTAACCATTAAGATCCATTTAATTTGATATCAAATTTAACGGGTCTTAACAATTCAATAAGTTGATTTGTCATCTCTAATTGCAAAGCATTCTAAACTAATGAAAGAAATCAAAATTGAGAACAAAAAATTCGAGAACACTGTTTTGGTTAATTGACCTGACCTAACATGCAAAGAAAGAAAGCAATAGAGAACATCATGAACATGCAGAGAAAGAAAAGAAAGCAATCGAGAACATCATGAGTGCCATGCAAAGGAGGAACAAAAGGCAAAAATTAAGATTTGGTTGGAAGACAATAATATCTTAAAAAGCAAAAATATTTGACTACTAAGAAAACATAGGAAGAGGGGAATAAGGCCCTCAATTTACAAAAGGGCGGATTCGGCTCCCAATTCCCCCAACTTTTTTGCCACAAATTGACGAAAGGTTAAAACCAAAACAAAAAGATTAAAACTAGATTTTAAAAACAGACGGACACCGACATCAAATCAAACTAAAGGGATGTTTGAGACTTGTTAAGCACAGCAATAAGACCACTGTTCCTCCTCGCCAGCAGAAGCAGCAGTCCCCGTCGAATCCACAACAACGTCGTCGTAATCATCCTCGCTGCAATAGTAGAACCCATGGTTATTCATTGCACTCATGCTACAACAAGAAGCTGTCACCAGATACGGCATGTTGTGGAAGGACCGGGCGAGGCTGGTGGCCACAGCCTCACTCGCCATGCCCCCATCATACCCCTGCCCGCACTCCTCCGCGCGGTGCTTCAGCGTCTCAAACATGAGCTCGGGCTCATGCTGCATCACCCGCAGGACGTCCCCACACGACGGCCCTGGCACAGCCCGCGTCACTGCAAAGCTGTGGGGACCGTCGCTCTGCGAGACCCGAACAATGCTCGGGCCACCGAAGAGGTTGTGGACTCCTCCGAGCGCCTCCTGATAAGCCCCGCCCAAGAACATCCCTAAATAGTACTTTTGCCCACCGCCATTATTCCCACCATTGCCTTCCAGCTCATGCAGCGGCAAGCTAGACTCGCCGCCAATGAACTTGTCGATCTTCCCATCACTGTCACAGGTCAAGTCTGACAATACCCCCCTCATCGCCGGCCGCTGGTCGAGGCGGTGAATTGGGACAATCGGAAACATCTGCCCAATACCCCAGAAGTCTGGAATTGACGTGAAAACCGAGAGATTCACATGGTATGTGCGGACAGGGTCAAATGCTCCGATTGCTTTCGAAACCATATCGCAGAGTCCATCAACGGTGGCTAATTGCTCAATACCAACAGAGCCTTCTTTGAATTGTTCAACACACCGTTGCTTCAACACATCAGCGTATGTCAAACAAGCCTCATACTCACCTCTGATTGCCGCAGCGGAGAGGTTCAGGTAATCGGCACGAGCTTCCTCCGTCAGCCCCTCGATGAAGTACTGAAGCTCATAGGCGGACATGGGGGGAGCATCGTCACAAGCACTGGAAGAAACAGCCTCAAATATCAGAACCGAGTGATGGGACACCAGGGCTCGGCCGCTTTCGCTGCAAATCACCGGGTGCTTCACGGACCTCCGTTCGCAAACGTTCCGAACTGCTTGGACAACAGCGGAGGCATACTCTTCAAGGCTGTAGCTGACCGAAATATCCGAGTCACTCGATTTGGAACCATCATAATCAATACCCAGACCGCCTCCAATGTCTATGACCTTCATGTGGGCACCGAGGCGGACCAATTCACAGTAGATATGTGCCGCCTCGGATACGCCATCAGCGAGCAGAGCCGTCGACGGGATCTGAGACCCGATATGAAAATGCAACAACTGAAAGCAATCAAGCATACCCAGCTTATCAAGCTTCTTCACAACGCGTAAAATCTGAGTGGTGGTGAGTCCAAACTTCCCCTTCTCGCCGGACGTCGACCCAAAATGGCCCGAATGCTTGGTCTTGAGCTTAGCCCGGACGCCAATCACAGGTCGAACGCCGAGCTTCTGGCTCAAATCAACGACCAAATCGAGCTCCTCCTCTTGCTCGAGGACAATCACGGTGTTCAAGGCGAGCTTGCGAGCGAACAGCGCCAGAGAAATGTATTCCAAGTCTTTGAATCCGTTGCAGATGAGAAGGGCATCGGGGTTACCTTTGCATAAGCAGCTCATGGCCAAGAGGAGCTCCGGCTTCGACCCGGCTTCCAGTCCGAATCGGAACGGCGATCCAAACTTCACAATGTCCTCCACGACGAACCGGTCCTGGTTACATTTCACCGGGTACACGCCCTGGTAGTGGGAGCCGTAGTCGTGGGACCGGATCGCCAGATCGAAGGCGCCCTGGAGCGACTCGAGCCGGTTCTTGAGCACATCGGGCAGGCGAACAATGAGCGGTAGCTGCAACCCGAGCCCGCAATCCGGTTTCGTATCCGAAACCTTCTTCACGATCTTCAGCAGATCGATCTCCTGGTGCGGCAGAGTCGCTCTCCCGTGAGGACGGACGGCAACGTTGCCGGAGGAATTGACGGTGAAGTAGGGCCCACCCCAGGCATCGATTCGGTAGAGGTCGGACGAGAGGGACGGGGACCAACGGGGATTGTCTGCGGCGGGAGTGGTGGTGATGGTCGCCGGAGGTACGCCTGAGAACGGCGACGCGGGAAGAGAGCTATCCCCGGCGAAGAGGTGGCCGGGAGGTGCCACAGCAGCGTCCACGCAACAAGCCAGGGCCGGCATCTCTTCTTCCGCGACGATTAATCAATCAAAAAATGAAATTAAGAATTAGAGAAATTTAGGGGTTAGGGTTTGAATCGTTAAGTTGTGAGTTTGTAATGAATGGGGGCTTTAGAACCCGCCGAGGCCGGAGCCCCGGCTACCCCCGCAAACGGAGCAGTAAAGGGGTGTACGGAAACGGGTCAGGAATCCAGAAACCCCTTCAGTCTGATCCGAAATCCCCACGCCGAAGCCTCAGGAGAGAGAAAGAGAAACGTTTCGGAATAACAGCGGTGGAAATTGTGCGGCCAAGAAAACAGGTTTTTAAGCACCGAAATCAGACGCAACCATGCAGTGCATGTGACAGGATAAGGACGAGGCGATGGGCTGTTGTGGGTTGTTTGTCACCTGAGAAAAATGGAAAACGGAAACAGGCACCGTAAATTTGGGAAATTTTATTTTCCGGGAAAGGCCAAGAAAATTGCTGGGAAAATTAGAAAAAAAAAGGAGACAAAAATCCTTTTCTTTTCCTCGGAGATTGTCAAGAATCCTGATGTGAAAAGAAGAAGGAAGTGGCGAGAATTGCATGGGAGGCCGGGGGTGTTTATATAGGGAGGGAATTAGGGTGGGGCCGGTGGGACCCGCCTTTTGGTTTGAGCCTCTCTACCAATGAATATCTCTTTAAGTTTTTTTTCTTTCGTGGTTCAACTGGGTTTCTCGTGATATATAGATTCCTTTTTGACGATTATTTGTGGGAGGGGTTGGGGAGATTTTTCAATATGACCGGTACACGAGTTATTACACCACGTATTATTAAATAAATAGTAGGATATATGTGCTGAAAAGTTAATAACTTAAAAAATATAATTTCTTACTATTCCTATTAAAGTACATGGTATACCACTTCTGTTCCGTCACAATTAAAAATTTCTTGAGAGGCTGTCGTAGCCACACATCGGCGACAGAGTCGAGTTGCCGCGTGGCCACTGAGGCGTGGACTGGGACCCACTCTTTGGGGTAAAGCGACTCCCGAGGCTTCTCCTGGTTCCAACTTATTCCGTAGCGAGAAAATGGGATGGGTTTTAAAATATCGCCCCGAGAGGGAGAGGAGTGCGGTATTTTAGCAGGAAAGTGGCGCGAAGTTTCTTACGGAGGCGAGTTCCGGGGGCGTTTTTTCCGATGGACGGATAGGATGGTGCCACGTATGGATGAGTTCGTTGCCAGTCGCCTCATTGACATTTTCCAAAACACGCAGCAAAAACTAACTCAGGTTTGAAGAATGTCACGTGCGGGTCATGCACTAGATTCGCTGGACTTTCCTTCCTCACTTTCATTTTTCACTTTACGTTCTGTGATTTTTTTGTAAATCAATAATTTTAGTGGATTAGATAATTAATTGTTATTTAATTTACAAAAAAAATGATCGATGGAGATTGAATTCACAGAGGATGTACAAGTAGAATTGATTTCGTCACTGTGATAAAGCATCATCTATTATGTTATTCGGTTTAAAGTATGGACAATTTGAAGCCTCATATTGTATTAGTGTTTTTCAAATTTTAAAAAATTCTATAATCATAGAATCTCAAGGAGCGTTATTGCAAATAACTTAAATATCAAGATAAAGTAGATGGAATGATGGATGAATATAACGTAGTGAGAAAGTATGATTAAAAGAGAACTTTTCTTTATCTTTATGAGTAATCTTTAATTTAGACAACATAAAGGGTTGTCGTCTATTTCTCTCTTCAAAATGACTTAAATACAACCTAACCATTTCTACCAAACGAGACCTACGGTCCTCCTAATCATTTGCGTAGTGGTTCATTTAATTGAAAATTGAAAACTTAAATAATTATCAAATAAGTCTTTGGTACTTTTATTTTATATAAACGTTATCCGTGATAGAATCTGCAAATTTGACATGTATTTGTCCCATTTTTTGGGCAAATTTTAAAAACGTTACGGCCCCAAAAAAAGTCTTGACAGTGAGAGACCTAATTTATTTGACGCGCATCTCACACGTAAACAACGTTTAAGGAAAAGAGGTAGATTGTCTGCCCTTCTGGTTGTGGTGGTCTTCCATACCTTCTTATTTTGTGCAGTCACGGTTAAATCATGTCAACATTTTATATTAATTTTTTAATAGAGATAATAAGATAAAAAGTAATAAAAATATAAAATATTGACGTGACTTAACCATGACCGCACAAATAAGAGGGCATGGAAGGACACCACAACTAGGAGGACTGACAATCTGCCTCCTTAAATAAAAGATAGGAAAGCTAAAAAGCATGACCCAAACACCAAAAACAGAAAAACTCACACTCTCAATCCAGAGAGATTTTTCAGTATGATCGTCACACGAGGTGGTACACCACGTGTTCCTATATAAATGGTGTGATATGTGTGTTAAAAGGTTAATAACTTAAAATTTTTCACCACTTACATAAAAACACGTGGTATACCATCCGTGTTCCCGTTACAGCTAAAAATTTCTTCTCAATCCAGCAAAAGTTTGACCAAGGAATATCTCTCTCTTCAGTCACATAAATTCTAAATACTAAATATTAATTATTATTATTATTATTATATAATAAATGGGCTGAAAAAATAAAATTAAAAAATAGAAAGAAGAATAGGAGCTTGGACTTGCTCACTGGGGGTGGTATCTGGGTAAGTTCTTCTCCTGGAGCGAGGACGCCATGGCTTGCGTGAATGTCAGTACGAATTCACCGAAATGCCCTTTATCTCTTTGAGTCCTCCCAATACGCTTGTGATTTTCAACGATCGTGTGGGGAACTACCAAATCCTGGACGCGTTGCATTATTTTGGAAGGACGACATAGACCTTGCATGCATGTGACATGATTTTGTTTTCTTCTTCAAATTACTAAAAGTCACTGGTTTTTTTGTCATTAAAATCAAATGAAACTTTACTTTTATATCTTTTCATTTGAGACGTCAGATTGGACTCAATTATTACTTTGGGTTGCATTTGGAGGCATGAATTATTGCCCAAGGAAGACATTTATAAAGAAAGACAAATAAAAAAACAAAAACAAAACTTATTCAGTTGAATCGGGCCAAGTCGTGATTATAATTTCGGTTACGACGTACTTATTCATTTCTTCTGTAGAAAGATCTCCGTATTTGTATTTCTTCTAAGTTGTTTTCATTTTTTTTGTTACATTAAAGATAATCGAATTATGGACCTATTTGATTCTAATCCATTACAGATAAAATGTTCGTTGCATTAAATTAATATACAGACCGCGTATACACAAAAGCTCCCATACAAATCGTCCCATACAATAGAATTTTTCCATGGTTAAACAAGTAGATTAAGCCCTAAGAACATCTCTAAAGGAGGTGTCAAATTTAAACTATTACGTTACGTGACACTTTGATCTTGTTGTAAATTTTGTAATTCATCCGATATGTTAAATTTAAACAATTATTTAATGCTAAAACCAAAAACTAATAATTAAAATGGTAAAAAGTATTTATTAATCACTAAAAATAGATTTGAAATTACTGTCAAATTCGATAGCAATTACCTTTGATGTCAATCTATGTCACGCCACGTAGGACTTGACATTTCGATTGGAAAACATTGAAGCTATCTTTTTTAACTGTTATTGCCGATGCAAAAATTTTTTACTCCTCTTTTATAGATGCTCTAATGCATCAATCAGATTATCTATCGAATTACAACTAAACTGTAATACCAAAAAACAATAGTTAACTAAACCATGGTATAAACATATAATATTCTATAGGTATGGGTAAAGTGGTCTTTAGGGAAATGATAAAAATTGACTTAACAAGAAATGGTGAGTCAAAGATGAAGACCAATCAGACCTTTGCTTCTATATAATTAGGCCAATGAGCCAAGGAGCGGTGGGTAAAGGGGAATCAAGAGGAGATAACGGACATTACCTCCTCCTTCTTCTCTTACCCGCAACTTCTTGCAATTGACTATTTGACTTGGAACCTTCTTCCTTTGTGTTCTTTCTTTGTCACGTTCATATAGAGTTAAATTAAATTAAATAATTTTAAAAGGATATGAATATTGATTTTCATGACTTAAATTGAAATTAAAGATTCTTGTTAGAGATGCATTTATAATATTTTAAATTTAATTATCACGTGGACCATCATATATGATCTCATAGTTTAGAAATTTGCTAGACTCGTTTATAAAGTGAGTCTTTGCAGAACTATACTAATGTCTCTCTCTCTCCCTCCCTCCCTCCCCCCCTCCCCCTCTTATAATATACTAATTGGATCCCACAATTGAACAAATTCGAATGTTCTATTTAAAGAATTTTTTATTTTTTAATTAAATTTTAATATTTTCTCTCTCCTCCTCCCCAATGAGGCAATGAACCCAAGAGTGTAAATATAAAATTGCTCAGCTGTTCTATCTCTAACAACCATGAAATTGGTATTTTCATGAAAACTACTACTCTAGCTAATACATATGAAAACTGCTACTGTAGATAATTAGCAATGCATATTAAATTCTTGAGAGAGAGAGAGAAACGCAGAAGGAGATTTAGATCTTTGGTTTATTTTTTCACATTCTACCTTGATTTTTTTATTTTTTCTGGTTATAGAACCAAAAAATTTTCTATATGGTTTTTGCAGCTTGGCAACCATGGTTTCTAGTTTCATAGTCTGGGAGAGAAGATAACGACTACAGTTAATTTTCACATTAAATATTATTAACCATACAATGCTAAGTGGCACAATCTTAACTTAGTTAATAACATATGCTTTGATTGTAAACCATTAGATTCTAGTTAGATTGGAGGATTGTTGACTGTTGGATATTAGTTCGTTAGATGGTTACTTAGCTATTAAGTTTCCTATCTATTATAAATAGTAATGAGATGCTCTTTACAATGTAATGAAGGTTTTATCTCTCTAATACAAAAAGTACTTTACAATTCTCTCTCTAAAACTCTCTGTATGCTTTTCTGCTTCTTGTACCAACTTTTATGATGGTATCGAGCCGGTTCGTTCTTTTTGGGGGCGCGGTGACGATCGGAGCAAGTCGGTTCTAAGCGGAGCAAGTCGGTGCTGAGCAGAGTAAGTTGGCGGTGCAAGTCGGTGCTGTTTGCAGTAAGTTGGTGCTGGTTCAGATCGATGTTCAAAGATCAATTGTTGAATCTTTTTCTTGAAGTTTCATCAATGGCGGTGCTGTTTGGATCTTGTGTTGTGAAATCAGGTTTCTTCCTTCAATTCTCAGGGTGATTGATTGTTCTTGTGAATAAAATTGAGGCACGAAGCGATTCTGGTTTCTGTTGTTGAAATATGTTGAATTTATTGGAAAATCGTTGAGGCATGAAGCCATATATCTTACTGGGATATTGAATCTGATTATGGTATTATTGTAACACAAAGCTTACTGTTTCATACAAATCTTGAATTGTTGAAGAAGATTATAGCACGAAGCTTTCATTTCTATTCAGAAAAACACAAATTAGGGCACGAAGCTCTCTGATGTGTATGAATTTGGTCTTATTTGACACAAAGTCTGTTATTTGCTTGGTGAAAGATTTTGTTTGCACAAGAATATTGTTGATTGTTATATTGTCTGGAGATATAAGGCGATTATAGTTGCTATAAGGTGATTAAATTTGGTACTGTGATTTCTGAAGAATTACGATCTCTGTGGAATTGTCTGTTTGGCTAATTGTTGTTCGTTGTCTATAACAACATGAGTTCTACATCACTCAAGATTGACGGTGTGTTGGGAATGCTTACAATTCGGTTACAAGATGATAACTTTGCTAAGTGGTCCTTTCAATTTCAATCTGTCTTGGAAGGATATAAGCTTTTTTATTACATTGATGGTACCAATGTTTGTCCTCCTAAGTATGTAGTGTCTTTGGAGAGTGGAGTCACAAAGGAGATAACTGCAGCATATCATGAGCTTACTGATAAGTATGCTACTGTGTCACGGGCAAGGATAAATCATCTCAAGACTGAGCTCTACAAAATCAAGAAAGGGGTTGATTCAATCGAGAAATATTTGCTGAGACTTAAACATTTAAGGGATCAATTACATGCTGCAGGAGAAAGTATTTCAGAGAATGATTTGATTGTTGCTGCATTAGCTGGTTTACCATCTGAGTATAACATGATCAGAACTGTGATTGTGGCAAAAGAGTCACCAATAACCTTGAAGGAATTTCATGCCCAACTATTGAGTGCCGAAAGAACAGCTGAAGAATACCAAACTACAATGCAGTTTCCAATGACAGGCATGTTCTCTCAGGGTGAGTCTTCTGCTAATGGAGCTCAGAGATAGTTTTATCAAGGAGAGTCTTCTGCAATGGGTGCTAACATGTAGTTTTATCAAGGAGACAGTTCATATGGTTCTAGTTCTAATGCTCAAACCTATAATGGTGTAGGATTTGTTGGCCAATATCAAAGGAACTCTGGTAATGGTAATGGTGGAAATGGATTTAATGGGGGAAGTTTTTCATAGTATCAACAGTTTTAAGGACCAAGAAATAACAATGGCCTTATATTCAATAAAAGATCAAGGTTCAATGGAGGAGGCAACTCTGGAGGATTTAATAACACAAGTAGTGGTTTTTCTGGCTCTTCTACTAATAACAAGGGCAATTTAAACTGGAATTCTTGGAATGGAAATAGTGGACAGAGATCTAATATAATACCAGAGTGTTAAATTTGCAGCAAGAAAGGCCACACTGCTCCTAACTGCTACTACAGAAATGAACAAATTGCTTCTAATGCTCCAGTTCCCGAGTGCCAGATTTGTGGTAAACGTGGACACACTGCCCTCAACTGCTTCCATAGAGGAAATTACTCATACCAAGGAGCTCAACCATCTCAAACTATTAATGCTATGACTGCTCAATCTACAACTGCTTTTAATCATAATCAATCTTGGATCATGGACACTGGAGTAACTCATCACATGACTGGAAACATTGAAGACATGACCATGATTGCATCATTCGAATAAGACCAGAAAATTACAGTTGGTAGTGGGGAATGTCTACTTGTGAAGAATACGGGTTCATCCTCTATCAAACATCTTCTACACATTTGAATCTTTATACTGTTTTGCATGCACCTGAATTAGCTGCAAGTCTTATCTCTGTTTATACCTTATGCAAGGATAATAATTGATATGTTATTCTTGATGAATTTGGATTTTAGGTGCAGGACAAGGCAACAAAGACAATACTCATGAGAGGAAATAGTAGTGGGGGTCTATATCACATTCCAGAACAGTTTTTCTTCAAGTATAATCAGTTATTGCAGTCTACACCAAAGGAATTTCTTGGGCAGTTAGTCAAAGCATCATTGTGGCATCATCGGCTAAGGCATCCAACCAATGAGATTCTTCACAGTATACTGTCTCAATTTCAGATTACTTACACTAGGGATATAAATAAGCATGTATGTAGTTTCTGTCTTCAAGGAAAAATGTATAGACAAGTATTTGAGTCTCGAACTTTAGGGTATGTACAACCTTTTGAGAAAATTAGTACTGATGTTTGGGGTCCATCTTCTGTTGTATATGTGGAAGGCTACAAGTACTATGTTAGTTTTATAAATGATTGTACCAAGTTCACTTGGATTTTTCCATTAATATACAAATCTCAAGTTTTTGAAGTATTTCAATCCTTCTATGCCTTTATTTAGACTCATTTTCAAGTAGTTGTTAAATTCTTTTAATATGATGGTGGTGGTGAATACATGAGTGCTGCATTTAAGAAATTTATGAGTTCTAAAGGGATTGTTCATTTGATTTCCTACCCATATACCAGTGTTCGAAAACGCGGCCTAGGCGGTGGTTCGCCACCGCGATTTAACCAAAATCGTTGAAGAAATCGGAAAGGGTATTAGGCGGCGCCTAAACGGGCGCTAGGCGGGCTAGGTGGCCTCGGCGACTGCCTAGGCGGCTTTGATGATAAGTCGATTACAACGTCATTCTTTTGTTATGGTACAGTGGTTAGACGACTGGGCGACCATCCCGACAGTTTCAATCTGCAATTACAGATAAACGAAGTGAGACGATTTGGCCGTCGCTGGGATGAGAGCGATAACCATGGATCTGCAATTAAAGAGTAAAGATGTGGGATGAGATAGATCTGCAATTGCAAGGTAAAGAAGAGAGACAACTTGGCTAGGAAGAGAGAGAGAGAGAAAAAAATAAAGAGAAAAAGGTTTCTGCAATGGCAGAGAAAGGTGAAGGAGTGGAAAGGTAAAGAAGAGGGACGACGACTGAGCTTGGATAATTAAAGCTTAGCTAGGGTTTTTTTTTTCTTTTTTAAAGGGAGAGGAATGTGAAGGGGCCATGGGGTTGGGAGGCCAAAGTGGGCTGAAGGTCCAGCAATGAGTGTCTTAAAAAACTAGGGAATAAACTGTTTTTTTATTAATAAGAAAACAAGGCCCAATTCATTTTTAATGAAAAACAAAGGTCCAATAATGATTAAAATAAATAGGGTGACTACATGTTACAAAATCAACATAAAAAGTCTTAAAATTTTACATATATACTTAAATCTGCCTAGGGGCCCGCCTAGCTGCCTAGGCGTTAGGTGCCAGCCGGCCGCCTGACTAGGGCCTAGCGTTTTTTAGAACCTTGCCATATACACCTCAACAGAATGGTACTGCTGAACGAAAACATAGGCATATCTTAGAAATTGCAGTGACTTTACTTATAATTGCCAAATTACCCCATAATTTTTTGTATCAGGCTTGTGCACATGCTGTCATTCTGATTAATAGGATGCCATGTAAGTCTTTAGGCATGCATTCTCCATTTTTCAAGCTGTTTAAGGTTCCACCAGTGCTTAATTCTCTGAAAGTGTTTGGCACTTCAGTTTATCCTTACCTTAAACCTCAACAATGGACTTTAAGCTCCAAGGGACCTCACAGCGACCTTGCACCGATTGAATGATTGACCTAGAACTTCATGGCTCGAGGGAATTTGGATTAGTCTCATGAGATGAAATGGTTGAGACGGCAGTAGGGATTTGTTTTGTCTCATGTTCTTCCTACCATTGGAAGTGAATCCTACGAACCAAATGTTCTGTCTTGCTTCTAGCTGAGGACATATGATTGCCTAGCCGCCCTTTGTACCATCTCTTCAATACACGTTTGGCATGCCTTATCAATGACGACAAACCATCATTTAGAGGTGGTACATTTATTCAGGGATATAAACTCGATGTTCGTTAGGCGCGTCTATCCTTGCAGAAATGTTTGCAGTAGGTACATGATCATGTCATTTTAGCTAGATCAAAGAAATGCGTATAGAGCAACATTTTAAAAACTAAAACACATTGCACTTTCTTATTGTTAGACAAATAAGGAATATAGTTAGAGTTTATGTGTAATTGTAATTCTTTTGTAATTGCTTCCCTGACTTGTAGGGATATTACCTTACTTTGCAAGGAATGTAAGTGTATATAATATCTTTCACGTATCAATGATAATATAAGCCTACATATTTTCTACATGGTATACAGAGCAGGTGTAAAACCCTAGCCCTAATTTTTTTTTTTTTTTTTTCCGGCAGCTTTCTCTGCCGTTCCCATGGCTGATTCTTATTCCCCCGATGACATTTTTTCCCTTCATCATTCAGACCACCCAAATCTTGTCCTTGTTTCCAAAAAGTTGAATGGTGATAACTACACCTCCTGGGCCCGTGCCATGCAGCTTTCTTTGAGTGTCAAGAATAAACTTGGTTTCATCAATGGTGCTGTTCAGGAGCCTTCTTCCCTAGACGACCCCGATGCTCACGTGGCTTGGCGTCGTTGCAATGGCATGATTCTCTCTTGGCTTCTTCATTCCTTGGAATCGGATATCCAAGACTCGGTGCTTTTTTCCACCTCTGTCAAGGATGTGTAGGATGATCTTCATGAACGTTTCTCTCAGAGTAATGCTCATCGCATATTTCAACTCAACCGTGAGATTGCTACAATTTCTCAAGGTTCTTCATTTGTCTCTGCCTATTTCACTCATCTCAAAGCTCTCTGGGATGAACTTGCTTCTTATACTGATGGTTGCACGTGCTCCTGCAACGCCAAACATGACCGTCAACAACTCATGCAATTTTTAATGGGCCTCAACGAATCCTTTGCTGCTGTTCGTGACCAGATACTTTTGATGAATCCTCTTCCCACTGTTCGTCAGGCTTGTTCTTCGGTGTCTCAAGCTGAAAAACAGCGTTCCATGGGCGTCATTCGCTCTGTCGATCAACCTGCTGCCATGGCTGTTCGTGGCCCGTCTCGTACCTCATCTGATCGTCATCCTCTCCACTGCACCTACTGCAATTTTGATTATCATACCCGAGACACCTGCCATAAATTTCATGGCTATCCCGTTGGTCATCCCCTCCACGGCCAACCATGGAGACCACCGTGCCGTGCCGCTGCTTCCGGACCTGGTTCTTCCCCCAGCCTTCCGTCTTCCAGTCATACCCGTATGTCACGCCCATCTGCTTCCAGGCCCAATTCATCCACCTCGACTTCTCCCGTGCATGGTACCCAGGCCCACCACATGCAAGGCACTCAGGTCCGCATCTCGACTCCTTCTCCAGCGCTCCACTAGGTGCATGGGGCCCAGCCCACTTTGCATGACTTGTAGCTTGCCATGCCTGATCTTTTTGCCGAGCAGCACTCTCGTGTTCTCGCTGCTTTATGTGACAACGCCACTCCTCCTCAAGCCAATGCCGTGATTCATACTGATTTTGCCCAAGGTTTGTTACCCGTCACTTCTTGTCATGGTCAATGGATCCTTGACAGCGGTGATACGGATCATATTACTTCTTCCACTTCGTGTTTGGTTAATCATTCTCCTTCGCATTTGCCGCCTGTTTCTTTGCCTAGTGGTGCCTCCGCTCCCATTACTTTTACTGGCACCTTTTATTTAAATTCCTCTGTTACTTTGAAGGATGTTTTATGTGGCCCTAATTTTAAAGTAGACCTTTTATCGGTTGGTAAACTTACAGATGGATTATCGTGTTCCATAACTTTTTTTCCTTCTTGGTGTATTTTGCAGGACTTGGTTTCGAAGGCGATGATTGGTGTGGGTAAGCGACGTGGCGATCTCTATTACCTCGTCGCCCTTGCCTCTTCTATCCCCACCCGTCAACCTCTCTGCAACATCATTACCATCTCATCCTGCATCTGGCATAGGCGTCTTGGTCACCCATCCTCTACTCGTTTGCAAGCTTTAGCATCTAGCTCTC
Organism: Heteromeles arbutifolia; assembly: GCA_024362995.1. Taxonomy (NCBI): domain Eukaryota; kingdom Viridiplantae; phylum Streptophyta; class Magnoliopsida; order Rosales; family Rosaceae; genus Heteromeles; species Heteromeles arbutifolia. The sequence continues at coordinate 34,610,326 of JANCRC010000004.1, forward strand.
TTAATTGTTCTTTTGATTCTAGTCATATTTGTGATGTTTTTCCTTTGGCAAAACAAACTCATCAACCTTTTCATTTAAGTTCAATTTCATCAACTTTTCCTTTTGCTTTAATTCATTGTGATATTTGGGGCCCGAATCGTCAACCCTCTCTTTCTGGTGCCCATTATTTTTTAACCATTGTGGATGATTTTTCTCGTTTTACGTGGGTCTTCCTCATGAAACATAAATCTGACACTCAACAATTAATTAAGGATTTTTTTGCTTATGTCCATACACAATTCCGCACCACAATCCAATGCATTCGCACTGACAATGGCGGTGAATTTTTATCTCTTCGTAGTTTTTTTTCCGACCATGGGGTGTTTTTGCAAACTTCTTGTGTTTATACCCCCCAACAAAATGGCGTTGCTGAACGCAAACATCGACATCTTCTTGAAACCGCTCGCGCACTTCTTTTTCAATCCCGTCTTCCTCTTAAATTTTGGGGTGAATGTGTCCTTACCGCTACTTATCTCATCAATCGTCTCCCTACTCGTCTTCTCCATAATAAATCTCCCTTCGAGGTTCTCTATTCCAAAACCCCATCTTATGATCACTTCCGTGTATTTGGTTGTCTGGCCTATGCTACCTCTGTCACTCCCACCACCAAATTTTCCTCTCGGGCTCATCGTTGCATTTTTTTGGGTTATCCTCATGGACAAAAAGCCTATACTCTCTACGATATTGATACTCATCACACTCTCACAAGTCGAGATGTCATCTTTCATGAAGCTACTTTCCCTTATGCCATTTCCCCACCTTCCACCCCATCCACTGTGCCTCCGCTGCCCATCCCACCCCCTCTGGATCTTTCTGATACCCCACCCCCACTGCCCCACCACCTCACTCTCCTATCACTTCTTCCACCTTCACGCCTCCCACCAATTCCCTTGCTACCACATCCCCCGCTCATCCCTCTGCCACTACCCTCTCGGAAATCCCTACTTTCCCCACCCCTCATACTGTACCTCCGGCCATCCCTATAAATCCTTCTCCACCCCCTACTGCCTCTCATCCCCTTCCCCGCACCTCTTCCATACCCATAACCCTCCATCATATTTAAAAGACTACGTTTGCTCGCAGGTGATTCTGCCCTCCCACCAATCTTCAACTTCGCAACCTGGTTCTACAAAAGGTACGCGTTATCCACTTTGTAATTTTCTTTCTTACCACCGTTACTCTCCCAAGCATTTTTCCTATATTAACTCTATCAGCCGGACTGTGGAGCCTTCATCTTTTGCCGAAGCTGCTACTGACCCCAGTTGGCAACGTGTTATGACTGAGGAACTTCAAGCTTTACATGCTAATGGTACTTGGACTTTAACTTCTTTGCCCCCTGGCAAAATTCCAATTGCTTGTAAATGGATGTACAAACTCAAGTATAATCCTGATGGATCTATTGAGCGCTACAAAGCTCGTTTGGTTGCTAAAGGTTTCACACAGGCTGAAGGTATTGATTATCATGACACTTTTTCTCCTGCTGCTAAGATGATTACCGTGCGTCGTCTTCTTGCTCTTGCTACTAGTCAGTCTTGGTCTCTTCATCAGCTTGATGTTAATAATGCTTTCTTACATGGTGACTTACATGAGGAAATCTATATGTCTCCTCCTCCGGGTCTTCGGCGACAGGGGGAGAATCTTGTGTGTCGCCTTCACAAGTCACTTTATGGTCTTAAGCAGGCTTCTCGACAATGGTTTGCCAAATTCACTAGTGCTATCTTTTCTGCTGGTTTTCAACAATCCAAAGCTGACTATTCATTGTTCACTAAAAGGTCTGGTACTTCTTTCACAGCTTTGCTGATTTATGTGGATGATATTGTGATTACAGGCGACGATGTTAGTGCCATTAATTCTCTGAAATCTTTTCTTCGTGACCATTTTCGGATAAAAGATCTTGGTGACTTAAAATATTTTTTGGGTATTGAGGTTTCTCGTACCAAACAAGGGATTTATATTTCTCAACGCAAGTATGCATTAGAGATCCTCAAGGACTATGGTTTTCTGGGAGCACGGCCCATTGCTTTTCCTATGGATGACACAAAATTACCTGATAAAGGAGAACTTCTCAAGGATCATGAAAAGTATCGACGATTAGTAGGTCGGTTAATCTATCTCACTATAACTCGGCCGGATATCACCTATTCTGTGCATATTCTGAGCCGTTTTATGCATGAGCCAAGGATACCTTATATGGATGCTGCTCTGCGTATTGTTCGTTATTTGAAGGCTACTCCAGGTCAAGGCTTATTATTTCGTTCCGACAGCCAGATCAAGTTGACTGCATTTTGTGATTCAAATTAGGCAGGTTGTCCTATCACTCGTCGTTCGACTACTGGATATTGTGTATTCTTGGGCAGTTCTTTGATTTCATGGCGAACGAAGTGGCAGAAAACTGTTTCGTTCTCTTCAGCAGAGGTAGAATATAGGGCTATGGCGGGTGCTTGTTGCGAAATAGTTTGGCTTCGGTTTTTATTAAAGGATTTGAACATTCCCTTGGTTGACCCTTCTGTTTTATTTTGTGATAATCAAGCAGCGCTACATATAGCTGCCAATCCTGTTTTTCATGAACGAACTCGTCACATTGAGATGGATTGTCATTTTATACGAGATAAGATTGTAGATGGCACAATACAGACCAAGCATGTGGGTACGGCACAACAGTTGGCAGACTTGTTTACAAAACCTCTCGGGAAAGAAAAGTTTTCAAATCTGTTACGCAAGTTGGGAGTTCATGACATCCACTCTCCAACTTGAGGGGGAGTGTTAGACAAATAAGGAATATAGTTAGAGTTTATGTGTAATTGTAATTCTTTTGTAATTGCTTCCCTGACTTGTAGGGATATTACCTTGCTTTGCAAGGAATGTAAGTGTATATAATATCTTTCACGTATCAATGATAATATAAGCCTACATATTTTCTACACTTATCACTCTGTGCAGTATGGAAATCGAGATGATACATAGTTGGACGGTAATGCTATAAAAACTAAAACTTTATAGAGAATTTATCACGCACTTTGCATGGGATCCAATCATCTGCAACCTAAAAAAAAGGGAGAAAAAAAATCACTTCTTTCAAATAATTCAATCTCCTACGGGCCCTTGAGAACCTATATGGGTTGGTTTTGCTGTAATACGTACACGGGCACTATCAAACAAGGGGAAACGACTCGTAATTTTCTTGATTACTTTCGTTTTTCAATCTGTCAAAGACGAGAACAAATGTGACATTTGTCTTACCTTAATTTGATTTGGTTTCCTTTCATCCTACGCCATGACAAAATTTGTCTTGTTGAACTTAACCATGAAAAAAAATTGAACCCAATCAACCCCCTTTTTTTTTTTGGAACAAATCCAATCAACTTAATTTCTTTTGTCAATTGTATTTTCAATAATCCGTATCGTCTAAGCTGTAAAAAAATATAGACTTTTTTGTCTAAATTGTGCGGTTAGTGAAAGATAAAGAGGAATGATGTTGATGAAGTTAGGGTAGGGGCATGTGCGATGATGCGTCCTCAAATGGACGAAATATCTTATTTATAGGGGGGTAAGCTAGGCTAGCAACAAAAGATTAACGTGAGTTGGAGCTACTCGATCTTCTAGAATATTGAGTAGATGTGGTTTTTCAAAATTGGTGTTCAGAAAAAGTCCGTGACCACTTCTTCAATTCAACAAAATATATATAGCATATTAATAGTTTTGGAGCTAGTGTTGGCACTTGGCACTTGGCACTTGGCACTAGCACACTTCTAGAAAATTAGCTTATAGCTAGGTCTTTTTTTTTTTTTTTTTTTGAAGAAATTATATTTTCTACACTAACATGAAGGAGAGTAAACTTAACCTCATAATGAGCTAGCAATATATGGTTTAAATTCTCTTTTGGCGAGAATCGAACTTAAGACCTCTTATATACATATGAAGAGGAATATCACTGGACGTAGTACTAGGTGACAGGTACATATTAAATTAAATGTGTTAAAAATCAAAGTTTGAATCATTACCTTCAATTTCATTTTGGGTTCCCTAATTTAAGGATCACTCATTTGGAATTAACTACTGCCAAAGATTTTTTAGGATAATACTTTTCCTCGATAATGTAGGGGTCAAATACATACAAGTTTGGAACAACAAAAAATTACACTCAAAGAAATGTTCCGACAAGGGAAAATGGTTTATGCCCGTTATTTTTCTCTTTTCTAACATATACAGAAAAACTCATGCCCACTTAAATTTTACTTAATTTAACCATCACCAAAAGGCAATACAGAAAGTTCACAAGTTTTCTGTAGTATTGCTGCTTTGGTGGCTACTAGCAAGACGTTCGTGATACCGGCAACAGCGGTGGCCTGCGTTTGGAAATTAGGAATTAAGATTTTAATTTTCGTTAGTTTGCTTTTTGGCCCAAATATGATAGCATATTTAAGATGAGTAATGCTATTCATACCACCTTAGGTGGCATTTGATTTGATGTGAACAGCCACATCATTTGAATTAATCAAATTTTTAAATTTAGTTCATTATTTAATAAGGGAATTGTTATTAGCACTTAAAAAATTTCATTCTACACTTCAAACTTTCTATATTTGGAAAGAAAAATACACTTGTGAGAAGTATAGAATGAGATTTTTGGAGTGCCAATAACACTTACATTTAATAAACTAATAATTAAGAAAAACTAGTTAATTAAATGATGATTGTGGTATACGAAGAGTCATTCTCCTTCCTTTCCTTGGGTTTTGCAAATTTTTTAAATGATATTGTTGTCCACATCAGATGTCACCTAAGATGATATATAAATGTGGTATAAAAACATGGTATGAATAACAGTTCTCATTTAAGATAAAACCCAAGTATTGTACATTTTTTAAATTAAACCCGTTGATCAACATTCCACGTGAGTAAACATTCCTATTTTGAAGGTGTTGAGACAAATTAGGGTTTAGTAAAAAATTTATTGATTTTTTTCACACATATTCTACCCCTCCACAATTACTCATTCTATTTTAATGTTTTTTTATTGCAGATGTTAAATTTTCTCTATATTCGATGAGGATTAATATATAGGTAAAAGTCTTATTCATGAAGAAATAATTTTCTCTTTAGTTGGTATTTTATATAAGTAAATTTTTATATAAGTAAACTTGATATAAGTTAAATTTTGTGAAACATTATTAGGAATAACTCACTTTATCTGTTACCATTGAAATAAGAGTCCCATCATTTTTATCGCTACATCAAATTTACCCCATAAATATGTAATCTCTTGATTTAAAGATTTTTTTTTTCTTTTTCGAAACATTTAAGAATAAAATCTCTTAAATCATTGGATTAATTATACGAATTAAATCTCCTCTTGTACCAAGTTTGGGCTGGTTTTGTGGAACTGGAAGCTAGAACTTTTAAGGCTCCCATTGTCTGCATATTTAGCAAGGATTGACATTCTAAATTAATGTTGCTCGATTATTTCAAGTTAATTTGGGCTCCTTCATCTTCTAATTTTGTGTTCTTTTTCGTCTTTTCCTTCTTCCATGAATGACGTGTGCAGCCTTCTCTTATAAAAAAGCTTATCTCCAAATTCTTTTTTTTCGTCTTTTCCTTCTTCATTCCTTTGTTCATTGATATTATTTGTTGTCAGAATTGATTAAGGTTTCTTGTGTATATGTATAATAATTTGATTAGTGTATTGTTTGTAAATGTATACTTCAATTGATTAAAGTGTCTTGTTTATAGGCATGTAGTCATTGTATATAGATTTTGTATTCTTGTATCTTTAAGGGCTGGTTTGGGGTTGTTTAATTTTTTTTTTTTAAAGTAGCTTCTTAAAAAATTAGGGCCTTAATTGTGTTTGGTAAATGAAAAAAAAGCTTTTTTTTTTTTTCAAAAATATAGGTCCAAAACAGCAAAAAGCAGAAGCAGCTCTACACATGCTTATTTAAAAACCATTTTTTTTCCCATTGGAGGTAGGGCTAGTTTGGGATTGTGGTGCTTTTAAAAAAAAACAGCTTATTAAAAATCTAGAACATATAATGTGTTTGGTAAAACAAAAAAAAAAAAGTGGTTTTTTGAAAGATTACTGTTAATGACAGTAGAAAAACATAGAAAAACAAAAGCAGAATCTACCATACTTCTAAAAAAATGTTTTTTTTTTCAAAGCATAGTGATCAGTGCCACTTTAATGAAATTTTCAAATGGCAAGTGTACCCCTCACATATTTTACAAAATTACAATTTATGCTCCTACATTATTCTCTTTGACAATTATTATTTCACATTAAATACCATATCCTATCTAGTCATTTAACATATTCACATCAATTTATATAAAAGTTTACCAAACACTCAGTCACTGTTTTTTTTTTTTAAAGAAAAAAAAAAGGGTTTACCAAACATTCAACGACTTTATTTTACAGCTGTTTATTTTCACTGTACAACAAAAACATGTTTTTTTTTGTAAAAAAAGCACCCCTATACCAAACTAGCCCGTAAGTAAACGTACCGATTAATGAAGCTTTCATATTGACAGTCTTACTCTCATTTTTTTTTTGTCAAAAACTCTTTTAGCACTATATTTTACCAAACGCTTACTATTGTTTCACAGTTATTTATTCTTATAGCACAACGGAACCAATTTTGAAAAAAAAAACACAACAACCCCAAACTAGTCCCAAATCAGGTTGGATATGTTTTGTTAGAGTACCTACTAGTTTGATATATTTTATATTTTTGATTACCTATTCAGTAGGTGCTTAGAAGTGAAAATGTTGCGCACTGCCACTCAGTACTACGGTCTGGTGGTATTCCTCTTCACTTGGAAGTGAGAGGTTTTAGGTTCGAATCTCGTGGATGGTGAATTCGATACCAAATTAGGTTGCCCATTATGTGGCTTAGCCGAACTCCCCCTCCCCTTAGTGTAAAAATATTGATGTATTAAAAAAAAATGTTTCGCACTTATTATCAGTAATTCACTAGTTAATCTGATTTTGATATAGGCACCTCAGTTTTGAATTTTCTAGATCAAACATCCATGTTTTTTAGTGATTTGATTAAACTTTTTTTTGTCATAATGTTGGTGCTATATGCACATTATATTGTAACAAATTTCCTATAATCTAGCCTTTTGATTACACTCTCCTCCGTTAGAGATAATTGTAAAAAAAAAAGTTGGTTAGATTCAAAATTATTTTCACAATAATGCTACAATTTAGCAATAATTATCTACGATTTAAGATATTTTCTTTCCAAAATAGTTTAAAATATTTTTAAATGCCCCAAAATCAAACGTATCGAAATACGTTTTTCTTTTAGTACATTAAGAGAAAATAGGATTGAGAATAATATAAATGTACCAATACACAATGTGTACAAAATAAAACGTACCAAAATAAAAATAATGTACCAATATTAACAATATTTATCAAATCAAACATACCAAAATTGTAAATAAATGTACCAATTAATGATTTTTGTAAATTCAAACGTACTCGCAGATAATATATACGTAATGTATTGTACCTAATAATAATTCGTCAACAACTATACTAAAAAAACAGCAAAAAATATATATATAATTTCACAAAAAAATTGAAAAAAATTACACGGAGCTTTTATGTTGATCACCAACTATTTGAAAAAGAAAAAACCGTATGGAAAAAGAAATAATATTAAATGTTTGCATAACAAAAAAAAAAATCTGTGATCGAAAAAACGTATTTGGAAGAAGAGAAGATATAGTTTAATTACTAATATCTCCACTAAATAAGAAAAAGTGTATCATGCAAATAAAATGATAAATTCAAAAATTATTTTAATTTTAAAAAATAGAGGTGACTATTGGTCAAAACACTTTAATTAAATTTTAAAAAGGCACAGATGTTTAATCTAAATGATATAGAAAAACTGTAGAAGATTTTAATTTTCCCTACTCAAATTTCAAATTAGGATGCATGCATTAAACCATGAGATTTTAACTTATATCCTTCAAGATTCTAAAAAACGCTAGGCGCTAGTCGGGCGGCGGGCTAGCGCCTAGCGCCTAGGCGATTTAGGTAAATTTCTTGTATATCTTGTAAATAAGTGCATATTGACACCTAAAAAAAAAAACTATACTTGTATGGATAATAAAATAATGATAAAATGCAAATTAGGTACACTATTTCCATAAGTATTGGATGAACTTGTAGTTAATCCATCATATGCAAATTAGATACACCATTCCTATAAGTATACCACCATGAAACCAAAAAAGAAAAAAAACACACAATTAACAAAAAAAATATAAAAAAAAAACCTCCTAGGACCGCCTAGGGGCGCCTAGGACCGCCTAGCCCGCCTATCCCGCCTAGCCGCCTAGCCCGCCTAGGCGCCGCCTAGCCCCAACCCGATTTGCCCAAAAATGCCTCGGTTGCTAGGCACCCAGCGCCTAGGGCGTTTTTTAGAACACTGATATCCTTTATTTATCAAGGGAGCTAGTCGACCTAAATAGATAGAGATAACAAATTGGATTAGACCTAATAACAGCTTGAGATTTTGGATCTAGATCTAAACACCCCATAATTTTTTTTTAAATTATTATTATTAGAGAGAGGGCGAGAGTTCAAAACTATTACAATAATTTAGAGAATGAGGGAGTTTCAAACCCGAATGCATGAGTGAAAACTAAACATTCTATTCACTAGGATATTAGACCACATGCAATAATGAGAGATCGTGCAATTATTGTGAGATCCCATTCAGTTGACATAGTGAGAGGAACAAAGGGCAAAGCCAAGACTATCCGTCAGTTATTCAGATCATTCATGTGGCTAAAGAAGAATTTAGATCATTCATGTGCCTAAATGTTTTTACTTAGTACTTGGCAAACTTTTTTGAGTTTTCCTAAACTATCGATATTGTGTTGATATGTCATTGATATGACATAGATGTGCTATTGATTTTTCATTAATATGCTTATTATGCGTTACTAGCAAAATATTAACACTATATTAATGATGTATCGATGAAATATTGACACCATATCAATGGAAAATCAAGTAGATAACGATAGCTACGAAAATGATATCATGGGAAAGCCAAATATATTTTACAATAATCAACGTCAATACAAAACAAACATATTTGGAGTTAAAGTTGGGTTGACCTAATCTTGAATTGAAATTAGGCTCATAGTTGATTTATAATCGGGCATGAAAATTGAATACCCTACATAAATAAATGTAAAAATATTAATTTATATGCATTTTATTCGGTTTAGTTTGGTTTTTGAACCACCAAAACTAAAACTGAACTAATAATTTTCAGTTCGATTTTCCAAACCAACCCCTAATTCTAAGGTATAATAAAGGAAAGAGAGTATTTGAGCCCAATACCACCAAGAAAATGCACCACTCGCAACTACACTTATTTATTTAACTGGTGCAAATAATAATCAACTATCAGCTTCGCCGAGAGGGAGGGAGGGTTTGGTGCATGAACCTAGACCTGTAAACGGGTCGGGTTTCACTCGACCTGTTAATTTAATGGGTCATCCGTACTCAACCCGTTAAGCTTACGAGTCACCCGAACTCAACCCATTAAGCCTAATAAGTCACCCATTTCACCCATTTCACCTGTTAACAATTTTTTTTTTTTGTTTTTTTTTTAGATTTTGCATTCCAATACAAATTACACATCTTTTACCCAAAATTACAAACATTAACTAACAGTCTAACATCTTTTATATATATATATATATATATATATATATATATATATATATATCTATATATCTATATGTGTGTGTGTATATATATATATGTGTGTATGTATCAAACTACAATCTTTTACCCAATACATGTGCGAAAATAGAACACCATGTATTTGAATCAAAACCCAATTCCCGAGACGAAGGACGCTCTCAGCTCCTTCACCACCGCAGAGGCAGCTTCTTCGTCGAAAGGCTTGGCCAACATCTGCTTCTCCTCCTCAATCGTCGTTTGCTTCCTGATATGTATGTGTGTGTGTATGAATCGAGTGTGTGCGGGGTGGAGAAGTGGGAAGATCTCTCTCTATCTAACTTGCGAAGGAAGAGAACAAAAGCACAATCACACACATAAAGCACCATTTGCACAACAAAAGCACAATCGCAATTGAAATCATCAAACACAAATCAACTAATTCCAAATTAATTTGAAGCTCATCTGAAGAGTACCACCTAAAACCAAGCTCAAGTAAAAACTGAGAAAAATAGACGAAAAATATAATCTGCAGAAACGAAAAGTAATCGCCATGGAAGAAGAGGTGAAAGGGAATTGGAACTTACCGGAGAGAGGGTGACAGAACTTAGTGAAACCTTGATTTTTGAGGAAGAAGATGAGGGAGAGAATGGCAGCCCCGGAACGCGCAGTCCGGGTTCGAACGTGATAGAACAGACAGAGAGCTAGGTTTTCTATTCCAACTATGAAATTACACAAAAGCCCTCCCTAATGGGTGTTAACGGGTGCTAATGAGTTTCGCGGGTTGACCCAAAATGACCCGTTATTTAACGGGTGATTAACGGGTTGACCCGTTAACAACCCAACCCGTTAAGCACTCACCCAAATACTAGTTTTAACGGGTTAGGTCCAAAATGCCAGCCCTACACGAACCCATGTTGACTTTGTCATTGATGAGCACCCAATGAAGCAATTATAAATATATATATATATATATATATTTTTTTTTTTTTTCTTGAATAAAACTTACAACCTGGGAAACATGGTTTAAACCCAACATGAAGTTAGCAAATTAACGAACACATATTACTTAACACAATGATGAGATGATATGATGATTTTGATGTAGCTAGGTACTTGTTCTCAGACTCGATCGGCGGGATTTGTTGCAAAGTTGGTCTACGTTTGAGTGCGTGCCCTGGTCGCTTAACCTAGAAATTTTTAGCTCAGAAAATTTAGGGCATGTTTGGTATTTTACTTGAATCCAACTTTTTTAATTCAAAAACAATTTTCAAGTTTTAGGCCTTAAAAACTTGTTTGATAGGACTATTTTAAAAAACTGAACTCAAGACTAACTCAAAAATATAGTCTATTATCTAAAAATATAAAAAGTGAGTTTTTAATCTTAAACTCACTCATTTCTTTTCTCTCTCTCTCCTCCCCTCACTCCAAATCTATCTCTCTTTTCTTCTTTCTCTCCTTTTCTTTTTTACCTTTTTCGTCTCTCCTCCAATCTGCTGTCTTCATTCTCTCGGTTCTTTCTCTCACGCCTCTTTCACTCTATCTCGTCCGATCCCCTCTCTTCTTTCCCTTTCCTTCAATCATCTCTTACTTTCTTTCCTTCTCTCTCTCCTCTTTCTCCCTCTCCTACGACCCCCTCTTTTTAGATCTCTTTGTCTAGTTTAAGTCGTAAAATTTAAAAATTTTAAATCGCAAACCAATCAAGTTTTTTAGTCTTAAAGAAAATTGTTTTCAAGAAATGTTCTTAAGAAATGTTTTGAGAAATGATAAAAAATTTCAAATAGGATACCAAACAGGCCCTTAGGTTTTAACTCAGAAACAGCTTTTCTGCTCCAACCCTTTTGGCATAAAATTTTAGCCCCAAATTATTAAATAATGAATTTAGGCCAATTTTTTTAATTAACTTTAAAAAAAATTATGTAGACTATACTAAATTAATTTTATGAACATTTTAACCTAAAAATATTTAAATTCTGATAAATATTGAAAAACAAATAAACCGACACTAGGAAACTCATTAAACACTATGAAAGAATATGAAATGCATGAAAGAATATGAAACACATGGTACAAATATTTTTGTAAGATGGTAGAGAGAAAGATTGGAAGAATTGTAGGAGAAAAGTGAATTTTGTGTGGATTTTTGAACAAATACCTATGTATTTGTAGAGTTTTTTTTAGTGAAGTTTGAGTTAAATAATTTTTTCAAATTATTTTAGCTGTTGGATTTAAATTGGAGTCTTTAAATCTTAGTCTATTATTGGATTTGATCATATTAGATCTCAATCATCGGATTCACTAAATTTATAAATATAAAACTAAAAAAAATTAAAGCTGAATTTGGGCCGTTGGATTAGTCAACGGTCCAAAGATCCAAACCGTTGGATTAAATCACAGAGTTGTTAGGCTCTCAATTCTTGCCGATAAGCCCTTCTATTTTGTAGACATGCCCATGTGCCTGGGATCCAGCATGTATAGTTTGGAAAAGTTGGGGGTGTGAGATTCAAACAGGTGCATCAAATCTCATGCGGGTGGCTTCTATTGGGCGCGTTCAGTCGCACTAATGGGGTTAAAACCTAAAAGTTGGCTGGTATTTGGCCTAATGTTGAGTTTTAACCCAAACTCAAATTTTAGGCCAAGGGTTAGAGTGAAATGAGGTGAGTTTAGAAGCTAAATTTTGAGACTTACTCCAAGGATTGGAGTTAGTTTAGAGAAGTAAGAAATATAAAGTTTTGTAGGATCAATTTTTCAAATTGAAAATAAATTTCTGAGTATTTTGATTTTCTATTGCAGGAAGGAGCTAGGTTAGCATTTTGATTTCCAATTCCAGCATTGGGATATTCTTAATTTGTGTAAGTTATTTTAACTTAGTTTAAAGCCAACTCTAACTTTGCTTGAAAAAAAAAAGAGAAAAAAAAGAAGCCAACTCTAACTACCTGTGTTTAAGTATATGATAAATTAGGTTGCCATCCCTTATTTCTCCTTCTCACTAATTGAAACCTTATTCTTTTTTCATTTTTGATCAAGATCCCTTGACTTTTCTTGATGTCATTATTTGAATATTAAATTGTGACAACCCACATCGCCTAGGGGTGTGATCCTTAAATGTATATTCCTATCCCTACGTAGCACGAGGTCTTTTGGGAGCTCACTGGCTTCGGGTTCCGTAGGAACTCCGAAGTTAAGCGAGAATGGGGCTAGAGCAATCCCAGGATGGGTGACCCACTGGGAAGTTGCTCGTGAGTTCCCAGAAACAAAACCGTGAGGGCGTGGTCGGAGCCCAAAGAGGACAATATCGTGCTACGGTGGTGGAGCGGGCCAGGGAAGTGATCCGCCCCGGGCCGGGATGTGACAAATTTGGTATCAGAGCCTAACCCTGGCCGTGTGTGTGCCGACGAGGACATCGGGCCCCTAAGGGGGGTGGATTGTAACATCCCACATCGCCCAGGGATGTGATCCTTAAATGTATATTCCTATCCCTACTTAGCACGAGGCCTTTTGGGAGCTCACTGGCTTCGGGTTCCGTAGGAACTCCGAAGTTAAGCGAGAATGGGGCTAGAGCAATCCCAGGATGGGTAACCCACTGGGAAGTTGCTCGTGAGTTCCCAGAAACAAAACCGTGAGGGCGTGGTCGGAGCCCAAAGAGGACAATATCGTGCTACGGTGGTGGAGCGGGCCAGGGAAGTGATCCGCCCCGGGCCGGGATGTGACAAATTTGGTATCAGAGCCTAACCCTGGCCGTGTGTGTGCCGACGAGGACATCGGGCCCCTAAGGGGGGTGGATTGTAACATCCCACATCGCCCAGGGATGTGATCCTTAAATGTATATTCCTATCCCTACTTAGCACGAGGCCTTTTGGGAGCTCACTGGCTTCGGGTTCCGTAGGAACTCCGAAGTTAAGCGAGAATGGGGCTAGAGCAATCCCAGGATGGGTAACCCACTGGGAAGTTGCTCGTGAGTTTCCAGAAACAAAACCGTGAGGGCGTGGTCGGAGCCCAAAGCAGACAATATCGTGCTACGGTGGTGGAGCGGGCCCGGGAAGTGATCCGTCCCGGGCCGGGATGTGACATAAATTATTTACAAGTCATCAATTTAAAATTGAAAAATTATTAATCATTTTCAAATATAATCTTTTTAGTATTTTTTTTTCCATATATTTCTATTTATGATTTGTATTCTTTTTTTAATTTATACCAATTTTCTTTTTAGTTCTAACTTGTACCCATAATTTTGAATTTTAATATGTACCCATATTTTCAATTTAATTTGTACCCATAGTTTTAAATTTTAATATGTACCCATATTTTCAATTTAATTTGTACCCATAGTTTTAAATTTTAATATGTACCCACATTTTCAATTTAATTTGTACCAATATTTTTTAAGAACGTACCCATGCTAATTATATGTGTTTATTTTATATTTTAAAATATATCAATAGTTATTACTTGCACTATATTAATAATTACGTGGGTACATTTTTTGTTGTTGCTAGAACTATGTGAAGAACAGATTACTCTATTATTGATTTTTAAGTATTTGTTATATTTGTAACAATATTATTTGGATTTCTTTAAGTTTCATAATTTGTGGGACATTGAATGCATAAATACATGAGTTAAATCCCTTAAATGATGCTAGGGACCTTGATCAAAACTATTTAAACAAATAAGGTTTCATTCTAACAACTAGGTTAATTAGGAACTTGAATCAAAAAGACCCTTAAGTATATTAAAAAGGTTTTTTTTTTAAGGGTATTTTGATCTAGATGCTTGGTTTTTTAACTTCTTAGACCAAACATCTACAATTTTGATCAAACTATTTTTCAACAATTTTAATTAATTTCAAATTACACAAATTGTTATTGTAATGAATTTACTAAATAAGTCCAATATCTAACAAATTCTTAAAATCTTGCAAAAGAAGATATTGTTATTTATGTCCCAATAATTCAATACATTTCAAAAGAAAAAAAAAATCTATAATAACAAAAAAAAAGGTTGAATTGTGGGTGCAAAAAGACAATTTTTTTAACAAAAAAATCAAGCGGTGATATTTTAAACGTACCAATGTACTCCAAATATATATATATATATATATATATATATATATATATATATATATATATATATATATTGAAAAATAGCATATCAATATTGGTACATTATTGGTATGTTATGTAATTCAAATTTGTGTATAAATTAATTAGTATTTTGATATGTTATTTATGTGACATCCCACATCGCCCAGGGGAGTGATCCTTAAATGTGTATTCCCATCCCTACCTAGCACGAGGCCTTTTGGGAGCTCACTGGCTTTGGGTTCCGTAGGAACTTCGAAGTTAAGCGAGAAGGGGGCCAGAGCACTCCCAGGATGGGTGACCCACTGGGAAGTTGCTCGTGAGTTCCCAGAAACAAAACCGTGAGGGAATGGTAAGCCCAAAGCGGACAATATCGTGCTTCGGTGGTGGAGCCGGCCGGGGAAGTGATCCACCTCGGGCCAGGATGTGACAATTGGTATCAGAGCCTAACCCTGGTCGTGGTGTGCCGACGAGGACGTCGGGCCCCTAAGGGGGGTGGATTGTGACATCCCACATCGCCCAGGGGAGTGATCCTTAAATTTGTATTCCCATCCCTACCTAGCACGAGGCCTTTTGGGAGCTCACTGACTTTGGGTTCTGTAAGAACTCCGAAGTTAAGCGAGAAAGGGGCCAGAGCCCTCCCAGGATGGGTGACCCACTGGGAAGTTGCTCGTGAGTTCCCAGAAACAAAACCGTGAGGGAATGGTAAGCCCAAAGTGGACAATATCGTGCTACGGATAGTGGAGCGGGCCCGGGATATGGTCGAGCCCGGGCCGGGATGTGACAATTTATTTCTTGTTTAGATAGGTACCAAGTTTCTGATACATTTATATTATCATATTTTGGTATGTAAAATGCTAACGGCAAGTTCTGTGTAACCCTAAAACCTATTGGTACGTTTCAAGCCAATATGAGTACATTTCAATTCGGCATGGTACATTTCAATTTAGTAAGTAGACATTTTAATTTAGCATAGGTACGTTTCAGTTTGAGAACAAATTGTGTTGGTATCTGTCAATGTTTATTTTTAAAGAACAATGTTACATTTCGATTGAATCATACTTGAATTTCTAGAGACGACAATAAAGAATGAGAAATAACTATTACTGACAATAGTTACAGTAATGAAGAAAAAAGTGACAAAAAATATTTGTATAAAACAAAGTTATAAATAATTTAGATATATTGAAATTTCTTAAATAATTTTATTTAAACCCATGCAACCTCTTTCTACACCTATATTATTTTTAACTAAACTATCAATATCTTTTTAAACCCAAATTTACTACCTAAACTACCCTCACAAACCCAATTCAATATATAAATTTATCTTTACACCCATTTTCAAAAGATAAAAATTAAAATCAAAGCATACATTTTCTTCTTTGACGTTCTCTCCTTCCATCAAGTTTGTCGTATTTCCTTTCAAATTCTTCATGATTTAATAGAAATATAAATCGAGATCAAAAGAATTGGTGAGAATTTGAGAAACTTCTTGTTCATTTGTACTAGGTGCCATCAATTTTTGTAAGAGACCAAACATCTCTTCTCTGTTAGGTATTGAGAGTGCAGTACCATTTGGAGGGGGCGTGTACTCATTAGTATAAATTCTCTCATTCTCTTTCATATTTGGCATGTTTATTTATAATATATGGATGCAGAGCTACGTGGCCTTAGATGATTTTGAAGGAGTAAAAAGAGTTCTGGAGGAAATGGAAACGCAAGACGTAGAAAAATGCAGTTGGTCAACATATAGTAACCTAGGGCAGAGCAAGCCCTTAAAATGTCAGAAGAAATGATGAAACCCTGAAGCAAAGCAAGCCGTACCATTTTTTTATTAGCCTCTATGTCGGCACTTCTAATCTAGGTGAGGTCAAAAGGGTGTGGAAAATGTTCAAGTAAACTTTCCCCGCAACAAACAATATAAGCTATCTTGTAATGCCTCAGGCCCTTTGTAAGCTAAACCATATTTGAGGGATTGAAAGAACTGTTTGAGGAATGAGAGTTCATCTGCTTAAGACTTCCATAGCTGCAGGAAAATAATATCCTAAGATGTGCTTGGCACATCGAATTTTTTTCTTTGAGTTCATAAAATAAAAACTCATAAATCATTTCATACCTTAGTTGGAGGATCGAAAACTTCAAAATCAATATCCATTTGTCAAAAAGAGCTTATTCTCTATGAGAGCATCTTAGGATTTTAGCAAGAATAGAACGCAAGAGAAAGATTGCGTGACAGTAATGGTTTGATTATTGGGAGTGAGTTTATTGATACATTTTAGTTTTATTGTTAATTTTATCTTATACTTTATAGTAATTATGCAATAGGATAAAAAAGACACTTCACATTTAAAATTTAAGTTGGGTGTAGAAAAATGTTATATGGGTTCAAATAAAATTTCCCTTAAGTTAATCTCAACCCTCACTAGATATAATTGAATTCTTAAATTGAGGAAGGATGAGATTCCACAAAATGCAGTTAATTAATTAATATTATTGAGTACATTTTTGACATAGAAATGAATTTCAAAAACATTTAAATTAAAAGTATAGCTAGAGTATAAGGTTTAATAGAAAATGAAAGCAATTTAATTTAAAGTTGAAAAGTAACAAATGTTTAACCTCAAAAAGTCTAAAATGAGCATCTGATTCTAATTTCTTTTTTTTTATTCCCAATCAACCGTACAATCTATGGAACAAACCCACCTGCCTCCTACACTACTAAATACAATCCACATAAGCAACTCGATGAGTAAGACAATAATATAGACAAGCAAATTAGAGGCCTAATCTTGTTCAACTAAAAAACATGCCATTGAGAGAAGTTACATGCCATTTCGAATAGCTTTTTTCCTTTTTAATCTGGTGCGTGTCAAACATTTGATGGTGGCCACAAAAGAATATGCAGGTTACATGAATTTTGAATTCAAACACTCAAACATATATAAGACTTGCTTTTGGAAATTCTTTGGACAAGTCTAGGTTTAGGTTTAGGTCGCAATCTGGGTGGCTTTTGTATTTTACATATAATTTAATTTAAACGTATGGAAGAAAGGTTTCGGATTCCCACCCCGGTAGCGCCGTATCAGACTTGCTTTTTGGTTCTTTTGGAACTTTTCACGTTACTTTCTGTTTTCATATTAGCACGCACCATTTAGAGGCGTTCGTTGTTTTTCTTGTTCTTAAGTAACAATATGCTTATTGATCCTTTTACAAGCAAATCTTCGTAAAAGTCATGAATTATCAGCAAGGAGTAACCTTTTGTTAGCAATTCGAAACACGTGGCCACTGGTGACTAGTACTCGGTGCTAGCCAACCACCAATCGGTGCTCAAATACCAAAAAACAGAAATGGTGATGAGCGGCTTAAGTTGGCAGTGGTGGCCAAAAATGGCGAACAGCCAAAGTTGCCAAACGGTGGCAGTGGTGGCAGGTATAGATATTGGGTTTGATGTCTGCAAGTTTATCCAATGTATTGTTTATGTTGTAGAAGAAGTTGAGTCGCTACCACATGGAAGTCTTTAGCCCAGAAAAGTTGGCAAAGAATCATTGGATAATCCATCTCCACGCATCCATCTCCATATATGCTTTTATTATTCATATAATATAATTCGTACATACACAACTAGAAAAGTGTAAAGCTCGTAATCCACAACTAGAAAAGAAACGATATCAAATGAAGTGCTGCCTTTCTCTCCTCTCTCAAATGTGTGGTTGTCCCTTTCTTAATTCCAAAACGATAATGTAATGTCTGACATGATGCACCGTCTGGATAAATTCAATATAATTTAATTTGGTGAGCTATATTATTAAGAATAGTCCAGTTCATTGAAATAGGTATTTATAATCTTTTTATTAAGTTTATAAAAATGAATGTTTTGAAGAATGTGATATCTTAAATCATAAGATTATTTATAATATTAGGAATGAATCATAGGATTATTTTTCTCTACCTATAGATCACACATTTTTCAGATAAATTGTTTTCAGCTATCTATATAATAGATCCTGTTTGCTCCTAACCTTCCTCTTTTAGAATTAGTTGTATTCATTTCTATCTTAAATATATTTATTATGATATAAGTATGTTACAAACTGCACTAAATCTAAAAAAACAGCTCAAGTTTTTGTCAACCTAGATTTGCATCTCTATAAAATATCATTTCTCTTCTTTAAAGCTTATACTTTCAATTAATTGCTTCTTTAAATTTGGACCACATAATCATCTCAAATCTCAATAAGGAAAAAAGAAAGAATTGGACCACATAACGGACATAAAGAAGGTTGAGCAAACCCTATCTATGCCGAAAAAATGACACCGGCGGAATGGCAATGACCTAATAATTTTTTTGGCCATCAACTGAAGGATGTGAGCAGTACCTTATCATCTCCAGAACAGATTAATATAATATGCATGTTTTAGGTCAGCAGGATATTAATTATACAGAGAAACATGGTTTCCCACGTTAGACCTCGGATCACAATGCATATTACACATTACCTAAAAACCCAAAAATTAGTTCACTTTTATGTGGACGTTTGTCGGTCGAGCACATACTGCATGCTCACGACGTATAATGCAATGTTGCGTAGGGTTATCTCCTAAGAGAGACCCACCATTCTGTCAAGTTATCGCATGCTTCTGTTGTTTACCATAACTAGTTGAGTTGCTAAACAATTGAAAAGCAGCTAGGGTGATTGGTTTGCTATGGAAGAAGAAAGTAGAAATTTGAAGAAGTAGGGAAAGTTTACATCCCCGACCTAATTAATTTACATTTTAATAATCTCTAGAAAACATAGCTTTACATTTTACGTAGAGAAATGGTACATCCACATACTTTTTCTTTTTATTTTTGCACGCTTTTGTTTATTTATTTTTATTAAATCTATTTTGATTCATTCTATTCAAAGTCTCAAAATAAAGAAGAGTGAAGGGAGAAAATAAGTTTTCTCACATTAATGTACATAAAAAAGACTTGTCAAACGTGACCTATGGAATAATTTAAGAAGCCACACATGCCCAAACACTACAACTCCACAATTATAAACCCAAAACCCTAGTCTGACCTTGCAAGTCAAAGAACTAAAGGCACCAAGAGGAAATGATCGAACCATCCTCGGATGATCTTACAATCGTCGACAAAAAATCTTGCTATAATTCACATCCAACGAACATTGTACATCATTCTCATAGTTTTTAGCAAAGGGCACAAACCACAAAAAATCACTTTAGACTTGAACAAAAGATACCAAAGGTATGACCACAACCACAACCACGAAAATTCCGCTCGACAAAGCGAGAAATCGACCACAACCACAAAAATTGTACTTGCCATGGAGAGAAAATCACTTCTCTTTGACAAAAGAGATTTGGCAGATGAAGGGTTGATTGCCTTTGTAAAATGAGAGGAAAATAGTAACAAAAATGCGAGAAAAATTTCCATTCTTCTAACGAACGTTCAATTATTGCAAAAGTTGGACAAAGAATCCTTGTGGTACAAGATCTAACGGGTCTTTTTTTTGTTTTTGGTAGTACTAATTAGACTCTGTGATTAACAAGCCACATGGCTCAGATTGGAACCCTGGTACTAAAACTCTAGTACCATCTTCTTAATTATTTTAATGATGTTTATTTATATATAATTTTTTTTTAAAAAAAACTTCCTAACTGGGAAAAACTTCACAACACACGACATTACAAGCTATTTGACAACACAGCGTTATTAGCTAGAGGAGGTATTATTGAAAATTTAATCCTTAATCTGGAGAAGTAATCGAACAAATGATCTGTTTTGTTCTTGTATAGATACAGTATAGGATTCATATATATAATCATGTTTTTAGACAACCATTTATTTAAAATTTAAAAATGTATAGCTAATTAACTGAAGGCCAACAAACTAACCAGCAAAAGAACAAAAAATAAAAAAACACGTTTTCTTTTTTTGAAACTAAATAAAAGGTTGATGCTGAGCATGTGCATGCATCGAGGCAATATTAAGTTACAGAAAAATATGTCTAACCCTATCTATTTGCTATCTGTTAGGTGAAGAGAAGATGCTACTGGATGCGTTCATGATTTGTGGGTACCAACCATTTACAGCATCTCTAACAACTTTTACAAACTCAATTTTTTAAATATAAGTTTGTTGTTGTAGGCCTAATTTACTGAACTGTATAAAGGACAAAGAGAGAGGGTGCGGCACATAGAGTGAGAAGAGAGAGATGTGTAATTGTGAGATGTTTTTATTCCACCCCATTGTGCCTTTATTTATAGTAGTAGGGAAGGTTAAATCCTTACCCTAATAAGATTACAATTCTAATAGAAATTAAACTACTAAAGGGAATATATAAGATACTCCTAGATACACTAGGATTTACACAATCACATTCATAATCTAATACGACTACAACACTCCCCCTTGAGTGTGTAAATACTCAAACAAATGGCACATCAGGTCTTCATCGATGAAGTAAGTATAGTTGATGAAGTCGTCAGCACAATGAGCGAATGCGAGTCTCAGATCAACGGAAGAATGCATAAAAGGTAAAACTTACAAAACCTCGCTATGGTAAAACCCAAGATGGGATAAAAACCCATAGACTAAGGAGAAAAGTGAGAAGTTGCATTAAGTCAAAACTAAACGTCTTCTAGACGCAAGTAGAAGAGCTCACAAGGGTATGGCCTACCCAGGATGGGTGCATCGTCAAAACCTAGTTAGGTAACAAAAACCCAGTGGGAAAAATGCTCCTAATTGTAGGGAACAAGAGTACATTAAGATCAAGTGAGTATACTTCTGGATACTCCTCATGAGTTTGATAGAACTTCCAAATGAGAACTACAAGCATTGCATATGAATAGTTAGGCATACCAATTCTTCGGACAAGCTTCTGGAAGGTTGACTTTGGCAGTGACGTCGTGTAGAGGTCGGCAAGATTGTCTGGGATCGGCTTGCATGACTTCAATCTCCTGATGTTTTGCTGATGTAGACGTAATATGTCTTAATGTTGACTTCGTTGATGTATCATGTCTTGGTCGAGTTGATACATGCGGCATAATCTTCATGGATCATTGTTGGGACTCAACGATGGATGAAAATATCAAGTACTTTGAATATGCTCAACAAGAACTTCTAACCATGTCTTACGTGTGGCGTAGTGAAGTAAAGTGAGTCTTGGAACGATTCGAAGATTTCACAACTAAGGTCATATCGTGGACTTCCAAGATATTGCGATATCTCTAATGGTAAAGACATAACCATTTAGGGATTTTGCCTTGTGTGGGTTTGATAAGTAACCAGTGTTAGCATAACAAACAAGGCAAGCATCATTCCGAGGATCTGGGGGGTTGGATCCACTCGAGATGCGTTAAGATTAGCCCAAATCTGTAATACCTTTTAGGGTAGCGAAAAAACATCTTTAATACTAATTCAGTGGTTGTGTGTAGGCGCGGTGTTGCATCTTTACCAATAGATCAACAACGAATGAGATGTCCTATCTAATGCAATGAGCTAAGTACAACAAAGTGCAAAGTTGAACTTAGATATGGAATTTCGGATTCCATAACCTTTTCAAGGGTCTCATTTGCATATAGCGTATGAAAGATCATAGGTATACTCAAAGGTAACACCTTCGGGGTGTAGTTCGGCTGGTAGACCAAAGTACCATCAAAACAACGCTTGAACTTTAGGTCAAGGCATAAACAAGTTTTCCCAAAATCCATCATCTCAACTTCCGTCTTCAGGTGCGAGACAGTTTTCTCAAACTCTTCTCGAGTCTTAGTGAGATTCATGTCATTGACATAAACTGTAACTCTAACAATTCGGAATAAGACTTCATAGTTTAACACGCAAGGCCATACTTCATATCCTTGACTGATCAAATAATCACTTAGACGGGTATAACACATCCGTCGAATTGCTTCAATCCGTAAGTGAACACCTCAAACGAGTTGAGAGGGTGCTCCGTGGTTTGGAACTATTTGAACCAGTCCATGTAATTCTTCGGGACCTTACATGTAAATCTCCTTATCAATATCCCCATGGAGAAACACTAACCACATTTCATAATGCTACAATCAATCACAGGGCGTTGGAGAGAAACCTTGCATCGTAAGGCGTGCATCATATCGTACTATTTCATTAATCTCATTACACTTCCTTTCCCACTTGTAACACAACAGGGTTACCTTGGGCAGTGTAAGAACGATAGGTCCAAACACACTTTGGTAATGAATTTAACCTAGATTGTAATTTTGGTTGTCCAATCAATTCTATGTTGTCACTAATCAACAGAACACGGTTTGATATCGTCGCTTTCATTTAAGTCGGTAGCTACCATATAAGTGAAAACATCATCAATGATAATCTCATTCTAATTCCATTATCTCATCCAAACTAGTATACTGGACCAATAACTTCAAGTCTCCAGAGTAATCCGGATTAATCTCATGAAATGGAAATGATTTGAGATAGTGATCGAATAAGGATTCATTTTGTGTCGTGATCTTCCTCTTCTAGGGAAGTGAATTCTATGAACCAAGTGATATGTTATGCTTTAGGCCGAGACAGATTGATTGGCTATCCGTCGGTGTACTGGACCATCCAACATGGGCTGCTAAACCGTCATTCAGGGGTGGCACACCCTTCGAGGATGTTGACTCGACGTCCGTTAAGTACGTCTATCCTTGCATGCATGTTTACAGCTGGTATATGATCTCGTCACTTTAGCTAAATCAGAGGAATGCGTCTGGAGCAACATTCTGAAGGCTAGAATACATCGCACTTGCTTATCACACTTGTGCGGTACGGGGATCAAGATGAGACATAATGGGCAATGCCACATAAATTCACGTCATTCTACAAGAACGTTGGCGTTTTTATCTCCTCGTAACGACGGGAAGACTGTCTCATTGAAGTGATAATCCGTAAATGAGTGGTAAAGAGATCGCATGCAAGGGCTCTAAGAGAGCTAGTATGAAGGAGAATCGTAATCGACAAAGATTCACATCCTTATATCAGGACCCATATTGGTACGTTGTGGCGGCGCAACTTGGCACATGGAATGCACACCCAAATGCGTAAATACGAAGCATCAGGTTCGTACCCAGTACCCAACTGTAACGTCGAATAAGTTGGGTGGCAATGGGCTTCAAGGCGGACCAACATAGCTGCGTACAAGATTGCATAGCCCTAGGCAGAAACCGAAAACTTGGTACATTTACCAAGGTTAAGGCGATCATTTAAATTGCGCTTTATGATCACTATGTGAGGCTATTTGGGGTGAACATGGGAATTCGATGTTTAATTATAAACCCAAAAGACATGCAATACTTTATCGAAAACCATCGACATAAACTCTCAGGCATTATCCAGTCTTGTAGACTTTATGGGATAAGTAGGGTGGTGAACCCTTAAAATTGGCCAAGAGGTTTAGCAACAATGTGTGTGGAAAAACATGTGACCAGTTTGTCAATTCATCAACCAAAACCATAAGTATTTATATGGTCCGCATTTTGGTTGGATTAATCCACATATATTCCCTTGAATCCATTGTGAAAAGTGGGTCGTTTCGTATCTTTGCTAGGAATAATTTAGAAAATCAATTTCTCAAACGAGCGGGCTTGGCAAAGTGTGCTTGTAAGCACATGATCCTTACTTTGGGTAAGGAGATGCATCGTAGCATCATTGTTCGACCTAAGTGTTCCAAAAGGTTGTGCCAAGGCAAGTAAACTGCTTGAATCACCAGGCTCTAGGCCGACCATGTGTGACGTGTTCCCCAGTTATGCGACAGCTCATTAGCCACAAATCAAAGCTTCAGGCTAATTTTTGGAGGTGGTGCAAAGATATTCCACTCTATTTTCTTCAGTGGTTTCAGTCATGATCATTGTTATCTCAAATGTTCTTAAAACTCAACAACGTTCTTCCGGAACGGGGAGAATATAAGGTCTCTTAAATGGTAATTTAGTACCATTCATACAACTAGGAGCGTGCCAATGCTCATCATCCATGTCAAAATTTTGCTCTTCCAACGATGTTCGGTGACGCAAAATTAATCTCACATATTGACTACTAGAATGGTATTTTTCAACAACATTGTTAGGGGCACGAATAGATGCATAACCAATGATCTATTCCATCGACATGGAAGTAGATTCTGCAGGGTTGAGGTTCGGGAATATTATCCCTTATTCTTGAAGTTTTAGGTCTTATGTTCCAAGGATCACGCTTCGGGCATAATGCCATACCTTGGCAGGCCCTGATTATACCATATGTTGTTAAAAAAAAAAACAAACTCAAAATTAGATTATGAGAGAGAGACCCAGAATTGGGTTCGGTAGGCTCCAGCCGAAGTTGGATGGGTTTGTTCGGTAGGCCTCTGCCGAAGTAAAGCAATACTGATTGATGCACCTCTGCCGAAACAGAGCATGCCCTTCAGTGCATCCCTGCCGAAGCAGGGTACCACCATTTGGTAGGCTTTGACCGAACTGGGTTAAGCCATTTGGTGGACTCCAGCTGAACTGGGTCTATACCGTTCAGTAAACTTCAGCTGAAGCTGGGTCTATACCTTTCTCTCATGTTTGTGATAGTAATCAAATCCGAGAATTTGGTAAACTTCCGCTTTCTACACTGCTACTTCAAGAACGGATTAGAAACATGGAAAGACGAGAAAAGTATTCTCCAGTCAAAATTCGATCGGATTTATAAACTTCAGAATTCTACTCATTCATGGACGTAATCATGGTGTGCTTCAGGTAATGTCTTATATGATTAGACGGTCCATAGGAACAAGCCAAAGAGCCATGCAATCCTCGTTCAGGAGGTACTTCCGTGGGTAATGCTTCAGGCATAAGTCTTCGAATAAAGATCATGGCGGAGACTTATTCAGCTCTTCCATGCCATTGTTGGCTACAATGGTTTCACAGCTACTTGACATTTAAGTGGAGATTCACGTCTTGTGCCCATATAAAGTGTTTTTAGTTAAGAAACGTCCAAATCAATGAAATCGAACTTGTTACGGTTCGACAATCCACTGAATGGAGAGAACAAGATTGTGATTGGTGCTATGGAAATAAGATATCCATAAGCATCAAAGTTAGAACATTCGGGTTCTAAGGTTTACATGAAAAACATCGGGTTTTCATGGGTGGTTTGTTTTATGAAAACTTCGGGTTTCAAAGGCACTAAATTTGAAACTACAGGTTCGAGTTTAGTTATGAACTTCCGGTTCATAAAAAGAGGTACATGTAAGAACACAAAATACAATATACAACTAAATTTAGTGGATTTGGGTTGCTACAGGAACTCAAGTGTGAGTGATTTGGGACTACAAAAGGGAGTCAGTGGTTCAAAGAAAAGAAATAAAATATTGAATCGTTAATGTCCAAAAGTGGGCTTCAGGCCAATAATTTTGGATGTCTTGTCAGATTAATGGATTGTTGGTCACTTTTAATTAATTCAATAGATTGGACCATACAAGGTCGATCGTGAAAGCAAAATAATGACATTCAGGTCTTATTAGCTTCAATTGGCGGCAGGCCAAGTGACAAGTGAATTATAGCTTAATTAGCGTTACCCAAAAACGTCCCAAAAAATTATATGGGTGTGGTTATGAAGTAGGGATGTCAATACATGGTATCGGGTTGAAAAAAAAATGCAGCCCAGCACACTTGGGTTGGCTGCAGAACATGGGACAAGGCCTTGCAGCAAAGCTACAAGCCTATTGGGCCTCGGGGAAGTGGCTGTAAAGCAGCCCAGTTCGCTGTAGTGCAAGCTACAGGCTTGTTGCAGATGGGGCCGAGGGATGGGAAGAGCCTAGCACGCAGGAGAGAAAAAAAAAACTTGGCTGCTAGTGGGCTTGGGAAAAAGTTGAAGTGCAGCCCAGCGTGCAAAGCAAGCTACAAGCTTGCAGGTGTATGCGAGCTGGTTGCAAATGCAAGCCAATCAGCGGTTGGTGCGTGAGAAGCCCAGCGATGTGTTGTCTTCTGGGATGGGATGTGAGACAAGCCTAGCAAGCATGGCTTGCTGGCTAGCGAGCTGAATGTATGGGCTGGATTGAGGAAGGGGTCCAGCAAGGCTTGTATGCTGCTTGGAGGGGCTGCAGGCCCAGTTAGTTCAAACCCAGGCCAGGGGCCTGGTCCACACATGCAGCAAAGCCTAAAGGGATGCTGCCTCATAATTCTAGCGCCCAAGCCTCAAGCTGCAGGCTCGGCTAGGCGTTAGGTCGGCTAGGCTACGGGCCGTAACTTAACCGCAATTTTTTCCCAAAAATGTAGGGGTTCATGCATCATGGGGAATGTTTTCATGCTTCACGATTGTTTCAAATATCTTATTTTATTTTAAAAGGACTTGATTAGCAAAAAACAACTGAGCCTTTGAATTTGTAGAAGATCGTTCTCTGAAAGCCGGAATTGCATCTCCAATGCGTTGTATCACATTCAACAAAGAAATATTAAATTGAATCAATAACAGGTAGATCAATTCAATAAAATAATAAATTAATCATAAAAAGAATGATTAAAACGTAATACTTTCCTGATTAAAGATCAAACTCTCTTTAGCGCAGTGTCAAGAGCGTGCTGATAACGTGTTGTATGCCTAATTTACTAAACTGTATAAAGGACAGAGAGAGGGTGCAACACATAGAGAGAGAAAAGAGAGATGTGTAATTGTGAAATGTTTTTATTCCACTCCATTGTGCCTTTATTTATAGTGGTAGGGAAGGTTAAATCCTTACCCTAATAGGATTACAACTCTAATAGGAATTAAACTACTAAAGGGAATATACAAGATACTCCTAGATACACTAGGATTTACACAATCACATTCCTAATCTAATAGGATTGCAACATTTGTTAGCTTACGTGGCAATTTTTTTTTGTCAAAAAGCAAATAATTCATTGAAAGGTAGTGGCACTATAACAAGTACAACAAACAAGCACACAAAAAAATGAGGATAGCCGAAGCCCAAACAACAAACGGGTAGAATATTATAAATAAAAAAACCCTAAATCTTGTCCCGCACAGGCAGAATTCCGCCGCAACCGTCGACACAACCACCTCGCCAACGACCGCAAGGGTAGTCGCTCGAAGAAAACCAACTCCGCGTTGAATTCAATGAAGGTACCACATCACAAAAATTTCCAACCCACAACAAAGAGATCTCCCCAACCAAGTTTTGCCACCCGCCACATAGAAGAAGAGTCATCAGATTTGAACCTCCAACACAAGCCTCAGCAAGAAGAACTAAAAACCAAAACAAAAGGGAATAGGATGGGGCTAAGGGGGTATCTAAAACACCCTAGCTTTGGGCTAAACCGCATCCAAAACACCCTAGGATGGGGCTAAGGTCCCGATTTTCCGACTAGTCGAGTGCAGAGTAATGAAGGGAAGGTTTATATCTGACGGCCAAAACAGGTGAGCTGCTCCTAGTATTGAGAAAAGGTTTTGGAATGAATGGTATGTAAGAGGGATGATCAAATGAAAAGGATGGAAGAGGATGAGTGTTTGGGTTGAAAAAAGAGGGCCCCAGGACAAGGATTAGGATCGAAAAAACCAAAATGACGAAGAATGCGGGGAAAACAAGCCATGCAAGGGGCAGAACAACTAGAAAAAGAAGACAAAAAGGAAGGAAAATCAATAACAAGGTGGTTGCCACCAATCCATGAGGGAGCTTACTTGTCCCCCAATTTACGATTTATAAATTGTTTAGTCATCCAAATGTATCAAATAAATCAGTGGTTCATTATGAATATGCTATTTGGTACCTACATTATTTTTTTTTATATACATTTGGATGACTCAACGGTTTCCTATTCAAATGATTTTTTGAATGGATGATCTTCGAATGAAGATTAAGAGATAAAGTGGTTCTGATTGTTAAAAATTTACAAGAAAGAAACGTTATTTGGAAGTTGGGGAATGAGCTCATCCCATTCAAAAGTGGAAATGCAAGTATTACCCTTATTATAATAAAAAGAATGTTTGAAGAGTGGATGGCAAGTCTCTAAATGTAGAGAGTGAAGCAAATGTCCTAAATTTGATGTGTGAGTTTATAACTTCAACACCCGAGTAAAATCTCTTTCTACAAATGACCCCCATGCGGGCCCATGAGCATAACCTTCTTTACATATTCAACCACCATATATGGGCCCCTAGGCATACTTTCTTTACATATTCGACCCTCATTTGGCCCCTAATACGTTCCAATGTGTTTCCCTATATCATTACAAAATATTTCAAAAGACGCAACTTGTATCTTTATGTCAAAACACTTTAATGCATGTCGTTTATGTAAATGACTTGTGAAATAGGCATGTTTTACATGACCATTCTATGAACTCACATGCAGTAGCATCCACATAACATTTCATATATATATTTTATTTCTTTTAAGTTCCTACTCAAATCGGCGCGAGTTAACACTAGGCTTAGAGAAATAATAAATTTTTGAGAGAGAATTTTGGGGGAATGATTAAATTGATGCAAGAACAGAAAAAAGATGATGTACTCTCGAATTTGATCATGGCTCATACCATGTGACTGCAAGGAAATTTGAATTCACCAAGTGAAACCTAAAGAAAAAAAAGGAGAAAGAAGGATGGTAAATTCTGTCTCCTCCTCCCCTCTAACGACTTTGTCTTAAGATCTCTTTCTTGCAACATACCTAAAGATAAACAATTAAACAAATAAATAAATAATTCAGCCCCTGAAGACATGACGCGTGTATCAATGAGTTTTGAGATGGATTTGCTCCCACCTTAGGGAAGAGATCCGGTCCGGATCTCTCCCATCAAAGCTCACCAATCAATTAATATGGGCTCTTGAAATTTGATCAAATGACTACAAACAGGAGGTCACTTTAAAAGTTATAATAATTTTAGCTGTTGGATCAAATTTCAAAGACTCAGATTAATTGATTGGTGGGTTTTGGTGGGAGAGATCCGGAGAGGATCTCTTCCCCCCATCTTATGCCAAAGTTTTAAAAGACGTTAGGCGCTTGTGGGCAGCGGGCTGGAACCTAGCACCTAGGCGGGGGCTTAGATGGACTAGGCGGATTTAAGTAAAATTTATGATATACCATATAACTAAGTGGCTTTTTATACTTCAAAAAAATACAAAATTGTATTAGGATACATAAATTACAAAATAAAATGACATATAAATGATAAAATATTAGAACATATTGAAAACATGGGGAACAAGCATATAATGAGTGTTCATCCAATTGAGAGTCTCGATCTAGGTAGATGTCTAGGCTGGTCTAGACGGTTTATGAAGGCTAAGCGAATGCCTAAGCAGGTCTAAGTGCCCTTTATTAAACTTCGAATGCAGATTAATCGGGACGGTGATCAACCTCTTACGCAACGCTAGGCAGAGATTTTTAGAACAATGCCTTATGCCTTAAAAAAGTGTTACATAGGGTTGGTTTGGTATTGTTGTTTTTAAGTGTTTACAAAACACTTTTTTGAACTTAGTTTTTTTTTATACCCACTTTTTATAAAAGCACTTCAGTACCAAACCAGTACATAGAAAAATGTAATGAAGATTCGCTTAGATAAACTAACTAGCTTTTTGTCTAATGATATGTCTTTTCAAATTTAAAACAATTCTACGGTTGAACCCCCTAACCCAATAACCAATTGGTTTTGCCGACTACAACCATGTACATGACCAAGGCCCCCCAATCTAGCAAAGATTGGTCCTTTACTCACAACATAACAAGGCACAAATTCTTAAAATAGCATAACAAAGGCCCAATCTAGCAAAGATATTTGACAATCAAGATAAAGATGTACAAGAGTTTGACGATGGATGAGATAATACATGCACTAGTTTTCGAATTCTAAGTTTATACCAGGTCATATAGTTCTGGCGGAAAAATACATCAATCGATGAAAAAACCTTAACAGCTTCAAAAGCTTTTATTCCGTTGAATGAAAACCTCAATCTTACGACTACAAGGCAGGGCCGTTACTTACACAAACATATTCTTTACGAACCAGCGAGCAGTGTCCAACTACTAACCTGAGAGCAGCCAAAAGTTTTCCCTTTGAAGTGATATAAATAAGCAATAAAAGAATATTAGACCGCACGGTCACTTCTTAGTCTGCTCTGGATTGGCCTGATCGAGAAGACAAGATGATGCCAACAATGAGGCCATAAAGGGCCAGTGCTTCAGCAAAGATGAGAATGAGGATCATCCCAACAAAGAGTTTTGGCTGCTGTGCATTAGCTCTACAAAACAAGCTCAGTTAATCCAGAGGTGCACAACTTAATTAAAATTCGGTTGAGACTACTACGTAGAGACTAGAGGATAATAAATCTCAAATAAAAAAGAGCATTTAAAGTGGGGAATATCGATCAAGCACTACAACCAAATATCTTTCAATAACCAATTAAAACATTAGTTGTTCTGCTCTTTTGCTCTCAAGTGACAAAAAGTAGCTTCACAGATCCATGAAAACTTAAGGGCTAAGGGCTATCGTTTCATCTTTACTCCTTTTGACCCACACCGCCAAATTATAGTAAAACGCTATACCATTTGTCTACCAAATTATACTAGTTATAAACTTCAAATTTAACCACTGTTGCTACTTTCTGAGTATTGTGATTTGTGACGCATACATACGAGAATTAGAATCATATTCAGGGCCATACAGATTACAATTACACCAAAACACCATATTACTTGTAAAGAGAACTTTAATATTAATTCTCAAGTAATTCCAAGCCCTAAATTAGAACCACTCCAATAGTTGTTCTTGAGAATGATATTTTCGTCTTACGTGTCAAACCTACATGGAGATTTGGATCAAATTCTGCGAGACATGTTTCACTACAGTTCAGATACTACTCTGGCCTTGGACTTCATAAGTTTACACATTGCCAGAAACAGTTAAGATACTTATACTTTTGGGAATAGGAGTGATATGGGCTAATGGGGGAACTATACCTTTAAATTTTTAGGTATGGGTTAAACATCCCCTGATAATGATACCTAGTTAAATTGGGAATAGAGCAATATCATCAAAATGGGGCCCACTTATTTATTCATTCCTTGTGTTAGTAAACGGTGGATTTTCCAGAAATGGGAATGATATCCAACCTTGCATTCTCATTCCTTGTAAGTAAACATGACATCAATTTATTAGCCCTAGCATAGTTTACAATGTTTTCACTATCCATTTCCATACCACGATTTATCATTAATTTTAGTTCTAGTCTGTCGTGGCTTTAAGTTACTAACTTACTATCCTTGTCTTGGACTCCAACTTCCCATATTAAAATGAACTCAGGGGTTTAATATCCTTCCTTGGATATTCCAATTTACAATGACTATACTAATCCTCTATCAGGCCAATCTCTTTATCTTTAAATCTAGTCTTGGAAAAAAAATTTTCTTTGCATATCAATTCTGAAATTAAACAAGAGGCCAAATAATTCGGTTCATTGTGACAGTCGGTAACAAAAAGCTCACCAACAAACTCTACCACTCGGAAATTTCTGTAAGAGACAAATAAAAGAAAGGAAAACAAGAAAGATCAGTATTGCTATTTGTGAAGTTAGTTCAACTCTGTTCATTGCTCAAAAAGCATGTTTAAGGACAAATATGGCTACCGTAATTATTCTCTGCCTTTGATAGGTTAAGTAATACTCGAAAAGAAAAAGAAAGCGGTACTGATTTGAACAGCATCTACTTCAATGACATTTATTTTTATCATAGACATTAAAACATATAAAACAAACCAGAAAACAAAAAGAAACAATTATGGAAACGCATATGCACTTAGATCAGAACTTATACCTTACACCAGCGTCACCAACAATACCAATTGCCATTCCAGCAGAGAGCCCAGCGAGACCGCAAGCAAGACCAGATGAGAGATGTGCATAACCATCAAAGAGGTAATATGACTTGGCCTTAGGGTTAATCCCGGTACTGATGATAACAGCAATAATAAGGCCATAAATACCCAGAACTCCAGCCATAACAACTGGAACAATGGATTTCATCACCAGCTCAGGCCTCATCACTCCCATAGATGCCACACCAACACCACTCTTTGCTGTACCATAGGCAGCTCCCATACCTAAAATACAAATCCCCAACAAGGTCGCCGTCATATCAATTACACTAAACCTCCATTTGGGGTTCTAAAATTTTGGGTAATAAATGCAAGTATGCAGTATAAACCAAGCCGAACAGATCAATCAGTCTCTTTTGAGTAATGGGGTTTGAGATCCGTGTTAACAAACTCCACACAACATATCATCAGACCATAAGCTAATAATAATAGTCAAATTTAGCTCCTTTCAAGAAAAAGTTTTGTACTTTCAGGGTCCCAAATGAAAATTAACCAAAAATTAACCATCAAAACCCAAGTTAATCAAAACTGTAACTTCACATAATTGCTTGCTATTAGAGAAACCAATTCAATTGACAACCGAATGGAACAGATGATCAAATCCATAGTAGATCTAAACTTTCTCGGGAACCAAACACATTGCAAAAAGAAAAACACAGAGAAAAAGCGAGCTTGGAGTTAAGAGTTTGGTTACATGAGAAAACGAGGGCAGCAGCAGCGCCGAGGAAGCCGAAGAACGGCGCCGTTTCATCGCCACTGAATGTTGAAGACATTGCGAAGCGTGGATTCGGGATCTCTGATCTCTCTCTCCCTCGCTCAGTGATTGGTGTGTCTCCTGCTGAACCAAGCGAAAGTCGTCGAGAGGAATCGCTTGACTGCTATAATTTGTAATCTCCCTCAGCAGTTGCATGCTGGATGGGCCGGGTATTGCCCGAATCCGACTTGTTTGTAAGTTTCCCAAGGAGCCAACCCAATTTCTTTTGGACCTTAAGCATTTTAGGACCCAAGGACATGGACGAAACGGAGTTCTGGGTACCAACACTGAAATCAGACGATTACAAATCAAACTAGTTGAATCCAAGGACATGGACTTTAAGCATTTCTCCCTCTCTCCCTTTCCCTTACCGCATTCTGCTTCAACCCTACCCCGTGTCCTGCCTCTTTTCCCCTATCCTCGTCTTTCTTCGCCCTCCCTTTCCCCTAGCCCCCATGTCTTGCCTCTATTCCCCTACCTCGTCTTTCTCCCACGCCCTTTCTTTTACATGCGCCTCCTCCTCCCCTTCACCATCCCATGTCCCACCTTTTTTTGTAGGCAATCCACACCCGTTGTTTGATGAAGCCTTTTTTTTCTTCTATCTTTCTCCATCTTTACGGAGTGTGGCCTCCCCAAATCCTCTCTCTTGGGTTGGGTGCTTCGTCCCAATCCTTTTGATTTTTTGCTCACCTCTTGGGGAATTTCAGTTTGTACCATATTTAGATGAGAGCGCTCCTCTACCCTCCCACTCCTCCGCCCACAAATCCTCCAATTTCATACTAAATGCTTGCTTTCGATTGAAAAGCCTCTATTGGCCACTATTTTTGCTACCTACCTCGAGTCGTCGCTCACCAAATGAAGGTGTGCAAAACGATTTGCAGTTGGTTTGGGTCTCCGGGCCGTCTTCTTTTACAATTCTATTGGTGTTCTGTCTTTTTGCTTTGTTGGCATCACAAGTCTTCCCTTGCTGGTCTTCGGGTGGTGGATATGTTTGTTGGTTGTGTCTGCTTATATATTTTGCCGTTGGCCTCTTGCTCCGGCTTGGGGTCGGCGGCAGCCCAGCCATTCCTCCCTCGCCCTCTTTCCTCTTCCCCCTTCATCCATCATCTATTTCATCTTTATCTTCCTAATTTTCGCCCTTCTTTCTCTCCTCCATTTTCCACCCTTGTTTTTTTTTTCTTCTTCTTTGTTCCCTGCTCTCCATCTTTTCCCCCCCCGACTTCCCCATTCCCCCTTTTCCTCCAACTTCACCCCTGTTTTTCCCTTTCTAAGCCTCCATGGTTGGATCTCCAGTAGAAGTGGATGAAGCACAATCTTTAGGCCTTTTGTCTTTCCCTGCACCTGCGGTCGCCCCGTTTTCCGTCAAGAAACAGTGGAGCAACCCACCATCTATGGGTGGTGTGGATGGAGTATTATCTTCGGGCTGTTTGTCCATGTATCATGGTAATCTGATTTGGAGCCTTTGGGTTATGATTTGCGGCCCTGTGGTCAAGATCTTCCAAAACTTCGAATCAAATTCTAAATTTGGTGGATCTCACCTCAACACTTGCTGCTGCGTTTGTGCTTCTCTCTAGTCAAAAGACAATTATATATTGTCACCCCTACAAAGGTCTGGTATCTCTTCAGAATGGTGTTTACACCACCTGACCTTATTTGTGATTGTTTGGTTCCGGGCATTTCGTTGCCCAGTGCGTGCTAGGTATCGGTTGAGGACTGGAAATGTGGCGATGGGTTTTGGTGTGGTTTCATTGGATCTGCAGGTTTGGCACTCTTTCCCCGGAATTTTGTGACTATGATGGGTTCGAGCCGTGCTCCATGCGGTGGTTTTACTTGGTTTTTTGGTCCACTGGCCGTCTTCACTGTTTCGACCGTGTACGCGGCTCGGGAAGCTATGTTTAGGGTTATTAGGCTTTTTTGTGTGGTCTCTTTGGGGCCTTTACAATTGGGCCTTAGTTTTTGGGCCCCTATGTAATTTTTGCTTTAGGTATAGATAGGAACAATTACTTATGCATTGTGTGCATATGTGGCATCTTGTCTGTATCGACCCTTTTTTTTAGGGCTATTTTTATTTCTCGCTTTCACTTGCGGAGTCTTTGTAATTTGTCCTTTTGGACTTTGTTATAAATTTTCCCATCGACCAAAAAAAAAAAAAAACCTTTTTTTTTTTTTTGGGTAAACATATTTTGCTAAGCTTTATAGAGGCAAATTTATGTATTATTTGTAAATCTTTGTTGTTGTTAAGTTAGGGACTAAATTTGTTCATTTGGGGCTTGTTGATGCACAAAATCAGTAAGGACTTTGGTACAACAGAAAGTTTCAAGTTTGTGACATTCGCTAGATTGCTCCGATCACTAGTGTGGATAAGTATATAGAGGGACAGAGATAGGGAAGCAAACACAAGATGTACGTGGTTCACCCAGATTGGCTACGTCCATGGAGTAGAGGAGTTCTCATTAATTGTGAAGGGTTTACACAAGTACATAGGTTCAAGCTTTCCTTTTGTGAGTTCTAGTGAATAGTTTAGTACAAATGACATTAGAGATTATTGTGGGAGAATGATCTCTTTTTATAAAAGAGAGTTTTTAGCTTTGTTCTGACACTGACACGTGTCATGCTGTGACACATGTCGCGCTGTGATTGGCCTTCTGGTTAGAGGGAAACTCTTCTGGATCTTTGACGGTATAATGTTGACCAGTGTTTAGTAGTTTCGGGATTGGTCAAGTATGGTACAAATAGTGCTCCCCTAAGTTCCCGAGTGAGGGACACTCATCGGTTGGGGACTTGCAAGATCCAAGCCATTGAGTAATCCTGAAACTTCCAAGTACTGAAGTGTGGTGTCGTTTTCACTTGCCTTCTCTATCTCATAGATGGAAGTGGCATGCTCTCTAGTTGTCCCCCATGCAAATGTGGTATCTTCAGTTGATGTTGAACACAATGTAATGTATCATTTTCACTTGAAGCTTACTTGTAGTTTCGGGTTTGGTCAAGTGCTATACAAACCATATAGGAGGAGTCCCCTAAGTCTCTGAGCGAGGAGATCTGCCGAAAGAGGTGACAAACAAGGTAAGCAATCAGGGAAAAGAGGCCCAAGTAATCAGGTCTAGATCGAAAGTTTGACTTCGGGTTCCGGCTGATTGTTCTCCTTCTCTGTCTCTCATTCAGCAATAAGGACAAAGAAAAGGACATGGAGAATAGATGATATGAGATACTTTTGCTTTTGAAGAAGTAACTTTCCACAGGCTTATTCTTGAACTGGGCTGGAGGGTTTTCTGGTTTCCTCCAAAGGAGCGAGCCGACTCTAGAATTTGAGGGTCAAAACAAGCCTGTCAAATCTAGAGTATGTTCGACCCTGATGATATGTGATACTTTTGCTTTTGACGAAGTAGTAGATGAATCGGCACGCGTTCTGTTGTGCTTGTCTCCACATGCTTCTTTGTATCGTTTTCACTTGCCCTATCTGTTCCCCAAGCATATGTGGTATCTTTTTTGGAAGCATAAGATGTTGAAGATGAGTACTCGAGAGCAATGCTAGGTAAGTAATTAGGCAAGGGGTTCTAGGCAGTCAATTCCTGACTGGAAGCTTGATTCCAAGTGCTGGCTGCTTGCTCTCTTTCTCTTTGTCTTGCAGGTAAGAGCAATGGTAAAGGAAAAGATAGGGAAAAAGCATGATATGAGATACTCTTGCTTTTGACCCTAGTTGTTTGCAGAGGTATTATCGGGGTGGAAGAAAGCTGAGTATCTCGAGAGGTTTCATTGAAAGTGCCCTCTTGGATGTGAGGAAAGGTTGAGCATTTTTGGAGGTCTACCTGGCCGTGGAGGATGAAGGTCGACATATATAGGAATTTCCCCAACGGCAAGTAGTAATGCTGTTCCTTTACCCTTCTCGGTTATAGCAATGTAGTGGGGGTTACGAGATTCACGTGTTTTAACTTTGTCAGAGGTATCCGGAAAGCTGATGTTGTGTGTGAAAAGTGCGAGCGCATTTTATCCAGGAAAATTCAGCTCTCGAAATTCGGAGAGCTTTGCCCCTTCGATTTTTGAACGAACAACCCTGTTGAAGGTCTGGCTCTCAAAGTTTGGATAGTGTTGCCTCTTCGATTTTTGAATAAGCAGATCTGTTGACGATGTATTCTTGGAGATGGGGAAAAATCAGGCATTCTCGCAAGTCTGCTTTGCCATGGAGGATGAAAGTTGGCAAGTATAGGGATTTTCCAATTAACCAGTAGTGATGTTATTCCTTTACCCTTGTGGGTAATAGTAGGGTAGCTAGAACTTCGAAATTCTCGTGCCTTAACTTTGTCAGAGTTCTTTGGCAAAGTTACCCTTGGTATCTAAGGAGCTGGTGTTGCGTGTGAAGATTGTCGATAAATTTTACCCAGGAAAATATGCTTCTCGAAATTCAGAAAGTGGTGTCTCTTCGATTTCTGAACAAACGGCCTTGTTGCCCTTTCTTTTATAGGGGCACCAATTGTGTTCAAGAAGTACGTTCAGAGACTTAATGCTTGTAGAAATCTCCCCTTTATTTTTGTACTTCTGAGATTTATTGGACCTCATTTTTCCTTTGTCATTTCTGAAATTGTCTGGCCCATCCGACTGTCATTTTGACTTGAATGTTGAGGGAGAGGCAGCCATGTCTCCTCAAGACAACATATGGCGCCCGCCTTTCTTATCCCTTACTGGTCCTCTTACTGTTGGGGATTCTATGATGAAAAATGAGATGACCGCTATGATAGTGGCCAGGAATCTTCTCACTCCCAAATATAACAGACTACTTTCTAGACGGTCCGATGAGTTGGTTGTTAAGGATTCTCTGGCTCTCAGTGTTCAGCGTGCGGGTTCTGTGTCTAATATGACCCAGCGCTTATTTGCTCGAACCCGCCAGGTTGAATCCTTGGCGACTGAGGTGATAAGTCTCAAACAGGAGATCAGAAGGCTTAAGCACGAGAATAGACAGTTTCACCTGCTTGCACATAGCTACTCCAAGGGCATGAAGAGAAAGCTTGACCGGCTGTAGGAATCTGAGAGTTGGATTCTAAGTGATCATCAGAGGTTTGTGGATTTGTTCCAAAGGCATCTATTGCCTTCGTCTTTTGGAGCTTTACCGCATACTGAAGCTCCAACGATCAACCTCTGGTGCCTCTTCCTTCTGGGGTTCTGCCCAGTACAGAAGCTCCAAATGATCACCCTCCGGTGCCTCCTCTTTCTGGTGCTTTGTCGAGTACTGAGGCTTCTCCTGAGCAACCTTTGTGAAGGTTCCCTCCTGTTTGTTTGTTTGTTTTAATTCTTGTGTATGTACATATATGTAATTTATCGATGATATCAATAAACAAGTTTTATTTTGTTCAGCGTATTATGTTAAATACACTAAGGCATTCTTCAATAAGTTCTTTGAATTTTTTCTTTTGTTGAAGTTTGCATGTTGAGACTTCGTGGGTGGATCCTTTAGGTTGAAATAATGCTCTCTTAATTTCCCGAGTTAGGAAAACTTCTCGGTTGGGGACTTGAAAGCTCCAAGTTATTGAGTAGTCGCAAAACTTTTAAGTACCGAGGCGTAGTAGCATATGATAGGAGTCCCCCAAGTCTTCGGGCGAGGAGTTGACGAATGAGGTGTCTTGCTAGTAGTCAAGTTTCCAAATTACCGAAACCTCACCCTTTTCTTTGC
Organism: Heteromeles arbutifolia; assembly: GCA_024362995.1. Taxonomy (NCBI): domain Eukaryota; kingdom Viridiplantae; phylum Streptophyta; class Magnoliopsida; order Rosales; family Rosaceae; genus Heteromeles; species Heteromeles arbutifolia. The sequence continues at coordinate 34,649,436 of JANCRC010000004.1, forward strand.
TAAATGGTAGCCCAAAACTCTTCCTTCATATTTTTTTTATGAAGGTTGTTAGGCCCAAAGAAAAAAGAGAGTCCAAGCCCTTTACATTTTTTTTTCTTTCAAAATTTTGTGTTTGGGTATATAGCTTAAATGTTGAAGCTATTTTTAGGACACATGAACTTGAGTTTGCTTCACACTATCTTGATCAAGAGTATGTGAAGCTCTTACATGTTTTAGTGTTGAAGTTTTGTAGTGAAGCTTTGTAGGTAAAGCTTTGTGGGTGAAGCTTTGTCGGTGAAGCCTTTTTGGGTGAAGCTTTTTGGGTGAAGCTTTTTTAGGTGAAGCTTTTTTTTTTTGGATGAAGTTTTTTGGATGAAGCTTTATGGGTGAAGCTTTTTTTGGGTGAAGCTTTTTGGGTGAAGCTTTTTTGGGTGAAGTTTTTTGGATGAAGCTTTATGGGTGAAGCTTTTTTTGGGTGAAGCTTTTTTGGGTGAAGCTTTGTGGGTGAATCTTTTTGGGTGAAACTTTGTGGGTGAAGCTTTTTTTGGGTGAAGCTTTGTGGGTGAAGCTTTTTGGGTGAAACTTTGTGGGTGAAGCTTTTTTGGGTGAAGCTTTTTTTTGGGTGAAGTTTTTTTTGGGTGAAGCTTTGTTGGCACCATAAATTGATTTTGCTTCACACTATCTTGATCAAGAGTGTGTGAAGCTTGTTGACATTTGTAGTTGCCCTCCATTTGTTGAAGTTGTTGAATTTCCCAATTTCCCTTTTCTTTTTTTTTTTGGGAAAACTAGAAATTTGAAAATGTGGGAGAGACAACATATACAGATTTTGCTTCCACACCTTGTAGTAGTCGAAGGTTTAGATGAACCATATAAATTGAATTTTCTTCCCACAGTCTTGATCAAGAGTGTGTGAAGCTTTTTATGAGTTGTAGTGTTTGCATTGTTACAGAAAGAAGATGTTTGGAGCATATGCAAGAGGGCTGAAGAGCTTGATCTTTGTATACCATGCACTAAAACCGTTGTTGGCTTGCAATAAGACTTTGTTGCTGACTATAACCCTTGTTGCACATAAGTGCTCCCCTAGTTGAGTTGTAAGACTTGAGGGTTTTTGATTATTTGTGAATGATAGGAGTTCACATGTACAAGTTGTACCACTCGTCACTTAGTTGGTGGAAAGAATGGTGAGTTGCTGAGACAAAAATGTTTATTAATAGTACTAGTTGTACTCTTCATCACCTGGTTGGTGATAAGAATGTGAGTTCTTTCATCACCTAGTTGGTCATAAGAGTGGCAAGTTGTTGAATGATGTTAGAGTACGGGTTGTACCTTTCATCACCTGGTTGGTGATAAGAGTGGCAAGTTGCTGAATGATAGTAGAGTACGGGTTGTACCTTTCATCACCTGGTTGGTGGCACAAAGGTAGAGTTCCTTCATCACCTGGTTGGTGATAAGAATGGCAAGTTGCCGAATGATATTAGAGTATGGGTTGTACCTTTCATCACCTGGTTGGTGGCACGAAGGTGAGTTCCTTCATCACCTAGTTGGTGAGAATAAAGGCAAGGTGCCGAGGCACATTGTAGCAAGTGCCGAATGACATAAAGTATGTTGAACCCTTTCGAAGCTCAGTTAGCTTATGTATGAATGTGTTGAAATGTATGATGTTTATGTTGATTGACATGAGTGATGCTTATGAATGTTTTGCTATGCATAAAAGGGATCCATGCTTTCGATATGTGAACCATGTTGGTTGTAACACTTAGTATCACTTACTTTGTGTCAAAGTACGCATGTTGAAGCTCTGAGTTAGAGTATAAAGGTAGGTCAGCGTAGACCAAGTGTTCCAGTGCTAGGGATGTTAAAGACTCAAACGAAGTTGTCTGAATTCCCTCTTCATTAAATATTTTCCGAATGGCTTGTGCTACAAAAGATCTTAAACGGTTGAAGGTCAAAACATTTGTAATGTGTATGCTTTCTTATAATAGCATTTCCTTTAGCACCTAGTCCTCCACTTTGAAAGAGTGAGGCTTGACCCCATGGTCATAATATTTAAAGGTACGTTCACCCTTGGTTGTATTGACATGAACCTTTATCCCTCTTGTTATAATGAGCTTATTGAGAGTAAACATCATTCCTTTTACCAAGAAACGAATATGTTTGGTGATTTAGCGAATAACTAAATGAGGCAGGAAATGATGCAATGGGTATTTGAATGGCCAAAACCTCCTTACTTGGTAGAGCTTGACTTCCATTCCCCATTTATTGATAGGGGTTAACCATAGGAGGGTTCCCTTGGTATGTCCTTGCCTCGGCAAAGGCATGATTGTAAGCTTGCATCATCACCTCAGAGTAAGTCTTCCAAGTGTTAACATTGATCATGTACTTGGAGAATCATTTACGCATGCCTACCGTGAAGGCCCTGAGTGCTGTTTTATCATCTGCGTCACTGCAATGAGAGTACTCATGGCTGAAGCGACCGGCATATTCATGCAATGACTCGTCTGATTTCTGACGAATAGTGTATAACTTCTCAGTAGAGTGTAAGCGATCAGCTTGGAAGATGTGTTGAGCCACGAAAAGTCTTCTTAGCTCAGTGAAGGAATCCACAGTATCAGGTTAAAGACGACAATACCAATTAAGAGCTCCACCAGAGAGAGTTGAAGGGAATATGAGACATCGTTCCTCATCATTGTGTCTTCGGTATGCCATGGTAGATTCGAAGATGTGGATATGCTCAATTGGATTTTCCCTCCCAGTAAATGATTGTAAGCCAAGTTTATGTTTAGTTTTTTCTTGTAGAGGGGTGCAAAGGATCCGCCTTGTTAGGGGGCCTGGCCTTGGCTTATTCCAATTAGGTATTTTGGCCTGACACTTGGCCTTCAGCCTGTTCACTTATTCGAAGAGCTGCAAGATAAGGGGGTCTTGAGTGGAGTTAGGCACCATTAGAACTTTTCTTCGTAAGTTTCCCTCATTATTTGGAAGCATGGAAGTTTGGTCAAAGACATGTGGCCTTTCCCTGGATTCACCGTACTCGTTTCCAGGATGTGTCTGTTGGAAGTCCCCTGAGTCTCCTACACCTTCTTGTCCCTTCAAGGCTTGTCGTTCATTTCCTGGATTGGGGGCGGGCCTACGTTGTGGTAGGGGTCTGAGCCATTTGATAACCTTTTGGTCTTTGATCCTTGAGCTTATGTGGATGAAGTTTTCTCGACGCTACCTTAAGAAGTCTCGATTATCGCGATAAACAACTTTTGATCCTTCTGCAAGGAGGCTCATCCCTCAACTTCTCATGCTTCGGGTCAAAATAGCTGGGTGAGAGAAGTCTCCATGTTGGGGGGCATTCAGCTAATGGTTGACTTCAACAGGGGCGATGAGCTCGTGTGTTTGAGTATGCTTAGCCTCGTGAAGCATCTCGAAGAGCTTCTTATACTGCTTCTGGATGACCTCATTCTTTATTGCAATCTTCTTATTCTGAGCATCCAGCTCATCGCCTTTAGCTTGAAGAGCAAACTTCTTTCGTTCATTCTTAGACTGTTTCGCACTACGACCGATGGGGGTGTCATTCTGTGTGCTGTGGCTTCCTTTACTCCCCATGTTGGAGAAGGATGCCTGGTCAAAAGAGAGTGTACGAATGGTGGAAACCAGCTTGACAAAGCTGGGGAGAGTAGGAATAAGTGTTGTTCCCACAGACGGTGCCAAATGTTGAAGCACAAAATCAGTGAGGACTTTGGTACAACAGAAAGTTTCAAGTTTATGACCTTCGCTAGATTGCTCTGGTCACTAGTGTGGATAAGTATATAAAGGGACAGAGATAGGGAAGCAAACACAAGATGTATGTGGTTCACCCAGATTGGCTACGTCCACGGAGTAGAGGAGTTCTCATTAATTGTGAAGGGTTTACACAAGTACATAGGTTCAAGCTCTCTTTTTGTGAGTTCTAGTGAATAGTTTATTACAAATGACATTAGAGATTATTGTGGAATAATGATCTCCTTTTATAGAAGAGAGTTTCTAGTTTTGTTCTGACACTGGCACGTGTCATGCTGTGATTGGCTTCTGATGTTGACATGTGTCGCGCTGTGATTTGCCTCTGATGTCGACACGTGCCGCGCTGTGATTGGCCTCCTGGTTGGAAGGAAACTCTTCTGGATCTTTGACGGTATAATGTTGACGAGTGCTTAGTAGTTTCAGGATTGGTCAAGTATGGTACAAACATGACATATTTGCATTAGAGGTGGTTGGGGTAGGGATCCCGAACCGAATCCCAAACCGACTCTTTTTGGGAATGGATGCAGTCAGAAGATATCAACCTAATTTGGGAAAATCGAATGAATGCAGTCCCCAAATAACAAATTTTCGGTCCCCTAATCCCAAATTTGCAGACAACCCATAAAAAATCAGACAGTCAATGATCGAAGAAGCTGTCGATCAAAATTCAAAAGCAGAAAAATACAAAGCAATCAAGCATGCAGTAACTGAAATTAGGGGATTTTCAAAAAAAAAAAAAAATCCTAATTTTAATTCTAAATCCCCAAATTGAACGTTCAAAACCTTAATCCTCAATTTCAAAATCCGAATCCAAATCAAGGTACAATAATTTCATGAAGTTTGGCACCTTCATATTAGAGAAGCTTCGATTAGGAGGTCGCTGGAGGTGGAACCATGGAAGTTTGGATTTGGAATATGGTGTAGTGGTCGATGGGTTGAGTTTGTGACAAAGGGAGGAGGAGGATAGTAGAGAGTGCAGAGACGATTCGAGGGATTAGAGAGAGTGTTGAGTCCGAGGATGTTGACATAGCAGATGAGGAGATGAGAGAGTGTGGAGAGATCTGAGAGGTTAGATAGAGAAACGTAGAGATTCATTTGAGAGATAAGAGAGAGAGTTGGCTCAGTGGTTAAGTATAAGTAACTAATGGTTATTAAGCATATAAATATATTTTCTGTATTATAATATCAACAATCGAGAGTTGGCTCAGTGGTAAAGTTCCATGATTCCCAAGAGGAGATAAGGGGTTCGAATCCTTGCAGCTTCATTTTTGAGGTAATAATCTGAAATCGGTTCGGTTCGGGAAAAATCGAAATTCACAATTGCTAGACTGAATACCAAATCGAATTGCGCGGTTCGGGATAATAACCGAACCGAAAAATTTCAAAAACCGAAAATTTCGAGATAATTTCGGTTCGGGTTTGGTTGGGATCGGGATTTTCGGAATATTTTTCCAGCCTTACAACATGTACACTAATCTTTAATCCAGTCTAGTCCAGTAAAGGCTAGTGAGGCCAAACAAACACCCTCATAATATTTATAGAGTGTTGTTTTCTTTTGAGATTTTCCATGTGATCCTTTAGGCGTGGTTGTTGTTGTTAACTAATAATTAGGGGTGGTTCGGGTTGAGATCCCGAATCGAAACCCAAAGGCCGAATCCCAAACCGACCCTCTTCGGGATACGATTCTAAAACCCGAAACCGTACCCAAATTTTGGTATTCCCGAATTTCGGGAATCCTGAAATGGTTTCGATTTTTCGGCTCAGGATCGGGAATGGATGCAGTCAGAAGATATCAACCTAATTTAGGAAGATTGAATGAATGCAGTCCCCAAATAACAAATTTCCAGTCCCCTAATCCCAAATTTGCAGACAAACCATCAAAAATCAAACAGTCAAGGATCGAAGAAGCCGTCGATCAAAATTCAAAAGCAGAAAAATAAAAAGCAATCAAGCATGCAGTAACTGAAATTAGAGGATTTTCAAAACAAAAATCCTAATTTTAATTCTAAATCGTCAAATTGAAAGTTCGAAACCCTAATCCTCAATTTCAGAATCCAAACCCAAATCAAGGTACAATAATTTCATGAAGTTTGGCACCTTCGGATTAGAGAAGCTTCGATTTGGAGGTCGTTGGAGGTGGAACCATGGAAGTTTGGATTTGGAATATGGTGTAGTGGTCGATGACTCGACGGACGACGGGTTGAGTTTGTGACAAAGGGAGGAGGAGGAGAGCAGAGAGTGCATAGACGATTCGAGGGATTAGAGAGAGTGTTGAGTCCAAGGATCTTAACATAGCAGATGAGGAGATGATATAGTGTGGAGAGATGCGAAAGGTTAGAGAGGGTCTGAGTGTGAGAGAGAAAGGCACACAGATTTATTTGAGAGATAAGAGAGAGAGTTGGCTCAGTGGTTAAGTATAAGTAACTAATGGTTATTAAGCATATAAATATATTTTATGTATTACAATATCAACAATCGAGAGTTGGCTTAGTGGTGAAGTTCCATGATTCCCAAGAGAAGATAAGGGGTTCGAATCCTTACGGCCTCATTTTTTAGGTAATAATCTGAAATCGGTTCGGTTCGAGAAAAATTGAAATTCACAAATGCCAGACCGAATACCAAACCAAACTGGGCGGTTCGGGATAATAACCGAACCGAAAAATTTCAAAAACCGAAAATTTCAGGAAATTTCGAGATAATTTCGGTTCGTGTTCGGTCGGGATCGGGATTTTCGGGATATTTTTCCAGCCCTAATTTGCATATGTGGTTTTGTTTTATGGCCTTAGGCCGTGTTTGGTACACCGAATAAGATTAATAATACGGAATACCATGTTAGGTGTCCGTTCGTATTAGATAGCCATCGGATTAAATAATCCGGGCCCACTTACTTTATACGCTAAGCACCCGTTTCCTTATCCCTTCTAAAACCAAAACCACGGTACAATTTAGTCGGCTTCCTGAGAACGCACCCTCGCTCTCTCCTTCTTCCTGAAACGCACTCTCGCTCTCTCCTTCCTCTCCAGCCGCACCGGTTCTCTCCAGACGCACCGCTCCTAGGTTCGTCTTCTCATTCTTCTTCTTCTTCTTCCCAGGTTCCGCCCCTCCCTCTGTTCTTCCCCCTCCTTCTATTTTTCTTGCAATTTTCTTTCAATTGTTTGAATCTAGTTATTGTTTTCTCTGTAATTATGCAATTGATTATGTAATTTTGTGTTTTAATTAGAATTTTCGAATTTAGGGTTTGTTGTTGGGGTCGAATACCTAAGACTCGAAGCTCTCAAAAGGCCATTTCCTTTTTTTCTTGAATTCCTGCGATTCTCTGATCCAAAACCTTCGAACCCTTTTCTGGAATTTCGATCCCAACCCACCGAGTGGAAGAGAAAAAGGACAGACTCTGCATGTTTGGGTGATGAGATTGGCATCCATTGGGAAGAAAACCCTGCAACGGAGCAACATTGGAAGAATGGCAACTTGAATGAGAAGTATGATAAGTGTTTGAGATGTGAAACTCGTCATCTTCACGAGCAGGAAAAAGAGTTTGTGAGAATTTGGGCAGATGTTTTTGATAGAGATTAATGCGTTCTACAACTTGAATGAGAAGTATGATCAGTGTTTGAGATGTGAAACTTGTCAAAAAAAAATTTTCTTCCCCTTTCTTATCCGGTTTAGTACCAAACACAGTATAAATAATATGGTCATTAATCTGATACTGCATCAAACGTCCGACTAATTTAGTCACTAGTATCCCATCCGACAGAAATAAACGAGGCCTTAGTGTTTTGTTTGTGTTGACCGCGTAGTCGCTAAACCGAACGTGGATTGGTAAGATACGTGGTGATTGTTGCATTAACTACTTGCGTCAGCAATCAAGTCTTGGATCATCATGGGCTACTAGCAGTATTTCTCTAAGTTTATCAATTGTAACATTTTCTCCTATGAATGAAGCTTATGTTTGACAGGAAAAAAAGTAGATATGGATGACATTTACCAAATCTGCATATGATCGCTATCTTTGTGATAATAACTACCACATAACCAATCATCACAACCTTATCAGGTCTGCACCATTTCCACTGTCATGCTGATAACCATTGAAACCATTGTTGTCCTAGTTTTTAGTTCTTAGAGTAGTAATATCGCTTGTAATAATAATAAAAATAATAAATAAATTACAATAATTACTCATTCAAATTGGCCATAATTACCTACTAACAATCCTAGGATATCTAATTTACCTACTATGACAATCCTAGTATATGTATAATTTAGAGCTAACTGCATTTTACACCATTCAGGTTTGAGGTGGTTTCTAAAATGGGTCATGAGGTTCTAATTTTTTTTTTCACATTGCACTTTGAAGTTTATAAGTCCATATTGTATGAGTAAATTATAGGTATAATTAACGAGGGTGCCCGCGTGATGCTGCGGGTTTTAAAATCGTGTAAAACATGTAGAAAGTTCTTAATATATATACTACATATATGTGTGTGATAGGAAATACTATTTAAATACATGTGGAAATATATTTACAACCCTATTTAAAAAGAGGAACAAAATAGGTGTCTAATGGTGGGATGAACGGCCTTTTGTCAAAAATATTCCAACAACCCTATACAAGAGATTGGTTAACCAATCAACTTTTCAAAGATTGGTCTAAATACAAAAGCATGCCATCCCTATATACGCATCAAAATAGCTATACAACTCCATCATCGCAACTGCTCACTTCAACTTTCATTGCATTTCAGAACTTTCTTATTCTTTTTTCTTATGTGTAGGTGTTTTCATTTCTTTGTTACAAGTTGAAAAAACGAAAGTTGTTAATGTAAATAAGTGATAATTTTTGTAAAAATGAGAGAACAAAATATATGTATGGTTTGAACTACATATAATAACAATGAAAATAAGTTTAAACCTTAATTGTATATGAATCCAAATAATCAAATCCATTCAAACTCAAACCAATCAATTCAATCATGCTCAAATCAAATCGGTTTAATAAGTAAGCAAAAGTTATAATCCATATTTTAGTTGTGATCTTTTAAATGTCCAACCGTTGTCAATACAAAGTACCGTTGTATATTCAAATACTTAGGCCATCTCCAACCGATCCAGCCAGAGATCATAGGGCTAAAAATAGCCCAAAATGACAAGAAAACCGTCTCCAATAACCGAGGGTTAGGCCAAAGGGCTTGTGTGCACCACTGGGCTATAACTAGCCAATTAGGCCAACCGGCTAGCTATCTCCAGCCAGCCAGCCAGCCCGATAAGCCCAGCCTACTTTTTTTTTTTTTTGGACGAATTTTTTTTTTTAAATTTCTAATTTTGTTCCTACACCATTTCTTACATACTTTTCACAATTCCATACTATCTTGCCTCATTTTATTTCAATTCTTCACATTCTATTCTCTTCCAATAATCTTTCCTTTAATTTTTTCAATAATTTTCAAATGGCCACCTCTTTCAATAATCTTCCAATATATCCAAAAATCTTATTTTAATATGGTAGTTTAATTTAATTAACTATATTAATTCAATTAAAATCATAAATTATGTTTGGCCTATGGTCTTTTGGCCCCCTCGGTTGGAGATGGTTTTTTGTCACAGGGATATGTTTGGCCTATGGTCCATTCGGTTGGAGATGTTATGAAATATGACCTGATATTGTTCATTAAAATATAATTTCTTGGAGGACTATAGAGCTAAAGAGAGCCCTTTGGCCCTTCTTCGGTTGGAGATGGCCTTAGTAATCAATTTGCTAGGCTAAAACAAACCTCCAGATAGTTCATAGTACTGACCAAACATTTCATTTTGTCTGCTTGCGTTCACTTTTAATTCGGATCAAAAGTATGAGAGAGTTGTTAGGATAAGGGTGAACGAAATCGGCTATTTTAAAGCTGACTTTTCAGTCAGGAATAATAGAAGTGTTTTCTTTACGCTTAGGAAATCGAAGGTATGCTTCTGAATATTAGCTTACTACGAACTATGTGTGACTTTTGTTTGAGCAATGAAAACAGATCCAATTATATTTGCAAGTTTGAATTTGTATTATTAATCTTGATGACTGAAATTCTTTTTATATTCTAATTTATATTGTGTTCCTGACTAAATATTCAGCTTTAAAGAGAGTGTCACATCTAAAAAAAAAAAATGTATAGTTTGTGGAGCAAAAAATAATCAAGAAAAATATGGAGGCAACACGTAGACTTTTGGGTAAAAAGACAAAATTACCCTTGAGGCACACTGGGATCCCACGCACATGCAACGGACAATAACGGCTCAATCGAGGTCAAAAGTGATCAAAATGATATTCTTTTAAACCCTCTCATCACTCCTCATCAAATCTTCACCCACAAGGTAACTCCCAATTATTCTTTTCAAATTAGGATTAATTACCAAAATTAATTGATTAATTTCTAATTAATTGATTAATTTTCTAATTAATTTCCTAATTGATTGCAAGATATTATTTGACATAATATCTTGAAATTAGAGCCAAGAAACCACCATAAGTGGCCGGTCCTCTTTTCTCCAAATAGGGCCAGCCACACCCCTATATATAGCCACTCATTTTCTCCAAAACCTAGAGTCAATTCTCTTCTAAAATTCTCCAAATTTCTCTAAACACTTTCTCTCTCAAATTCTAACTTTGGCATCGGAGGTTCTTCGGCCAAAGCCCCCCCCCCCCCCCAATTCATCGTGGGTGCGTGAGGCTCTTAGCCTTAACCTTAGGTGTTAATTGTTTTGCAGGTGCATTTTTGTCCAAGAAGAAAAAGACAGAAATTTGCATCCACATAGTTCATAGTACTGAACAAAAATAAGCAATGATTTTTTCCATTTGTGCTCTCTGTTTCCATTCTGCCACTCGATAATGTTGAAACACTTGATAAAACTTGTAATCACAATAAACCATTCATGTTCAATCACTCAAACACTATCCTAAGGGTAGTTCTTATACATAAAATTAAAATGATATTGCATACCCAGACAACTCTTGCCATTTACCTGGTAACCTACAAAAGATAAAATGACAAAGAAGTCAAGACTGAGAGAGCAAGTGAAAAAAAGGAATGTTGAACTAAGGGTTGGTTTGGTATTGCTGTGCTTTAAAAAAAAGCTGTTTCTGCTGTGCTGTGAGAATAAGCGGCTGTGAAATAAAGCAGCAGAGTGTTTGGTAAACTTTTTTGTAAAAGTGCTTTTGGAAAAAAAAGCAGTCTGATAGTGTTTGGTAAACTTTTATGTAAAACAGCTGTGACTGTGTGAAATGATAAAAAAGGATATAAAATGAGTTTTTTTTAAATTATTTATTTACTCTCTCTGCAATCCCTCGTTGCTTTCTATTTTCTCTCTTTAATTATTTATTTACTCTCTTTGCAATTCTTCCAACTCTCGCATTGATCAATACAAACTTGAAGAAATCTTAAGTTTTATGGCCACTCTCTTGCACACGATTGCCCTGCCGGGACTCGTCCTCCACCGCCGCGCTTACTACTTCCAGTGGAGTCGCCAAGAACAGTAGCCGCGTCTTCGCTCAGAGCAAGAGCCATAGCCGGCATCAGATCGATTTCAGTGATCCCGACTGGAAATCCAGTTCTTCTACCCACAACCCAGAAAACCCTCAAGGCCGGCGCCCTCACCGTCTTCAACCGCATTTCGACAGAAAACCCATAAACCCAGAATACCCACAACCCAAATCCGACGTCCGCTCTGTCCTCCTTGACCCCACCACCGGCGCACTCTCCGGACTCCGCCCCGGAGGCATCCTTGTCGACATGACCACCTCCGAACCCTCCCTCGCCGTCGAGATCTCCTCCCTCGCCATCGACTCGATCTTCGCCCACAAGTCCGGCGTGGGTCTTTTCATTAAAGGAGCACTGTAGCTCCTTGTGCTTTGAAAAAAAAGCCAGTTTTCCAAAGCAGCATATAGCTGCTTCAGCTTTTCCTTTGATTTCAGCTTATTCTCATAGCAGCTTCCAAAATAAGCCCTTTTTTTTTAGTTTACCAAACACCTAAAACCCTCACAACTTTTTTTCATGGGTGATTTTTTTTTAAGCACCTCACTCCCAAACCACCCCTAACGCGTGTAAACTGATTTGATAACTGAGAGAAAAATAATTAAATAAACCAAATAATTGTCAAAATACACATAAAACAGAGAGAATATGATTCCTAGGACAGATGGAAAATTGTTTGGCAATTTCCCTGTAGTGAATTCGTATTTTCACTTGTCAATTGTCCTGCATGCATGTACTTGTCCACGTGGCAAACATTAATTATATGATTTTTTTTCTATATAATGCATTCTTAATTATATTATCCAATGAGATTAACATAGCTACAAATTATTTACTTTTAACTGCAATGAAATTTCTATACTCCAAATTAATAACCTCATTTAAATATAATAAAGAGTTTAAAAAAAATAAGTAAAAATGTAACCAAGCAAGTTCGTTATTCCTTGCATTAAAGTTTAAAGTGTGTGCAACTTTACGTTACCACTGCCACTAATGCAATTGTAAGAAGTTTTCTTGAACACGTAGCCTATTTAACCACTTACAACGTTTGAGGGGATGTCCACGATTTTATCACAGCTAAAGTTTCTGAGGTTGCAATTATATTCATTGATTTCATTTGCAATGACTACGACCAAGAAAATGTTTCTCTTTTGCCTTCATATACTACTAGTATGCATGACCGTCGTCTTTCCTAGAGTTAATGCGGAAGACGAATCACACGGTCCACCCCTCAATTATGGTGTTATCGGAAGAGATCGTGGTTGCAAGCACCGTAATTGCTTGCCTCCGCCTTCTAACACTTACAATAGAGGTTGCGAGAAAGCTTTACGGTGTCGTGATGAAATCGACCATGAGGCCCCTCCACCACTTGATGATCAACAATAATTTTTCGAGAGTATCCATATGCCTTCTTCTTAATCTAGTTCTTCAGTTTCTAAATGCTTCAAGACATTTTAAATTTTTGTCGAGTGCTTCATGGCAATATTAGTTGTAACTTATGCTTATGTTGAGCTAAGCAAGGTTTGGTTTCATCTTCTGTTGCTACTATTATTTTACTTATGTCAATCCTATGTTATTAATGAAATTGAAGTTATAACATAAATTCAGAGGTATATTATTGTTATAATAAGGGAGCTTTAACTATAGTAATAAAAACACAACATATATTTCGTAGAACTTCATTAGTTTCACATCATTTCAAGGAGAAAAAATCTCAAACCTAACAAACCTTTCCTAGAAATAAGCAAACCAAAATTACACCATCTATAAAAACTTGTCCAAAACTACACCATTTATAAAAACTTGGATACATTACATAAAACTACCTCAATTATGGGTTGCACCATAATCTCATGCCTCATGTTATAAAAATTACAATGTTATACCTTATCTTACGAATTCATTGCAATGTCAGATTTTCGTTGAATTTTTTGACAATTGACAGTTAAGTAATGACGTGCCAAATGTGAGACTCACATTTTTGTGCCTCGTGGACAAGAAATTAAAATATTAAAAAATTTAATTATTCTTCTTCTTCCTTTTTATTCCTCGTTCTCTGCAACCCTCGCTTATCTTCGCCTTAGAACTTTCCCCCACAGCCTCCTCATAACACTCCATGGCATCCTTCCCAATCCGACAAGAAACACCATTTAATGTTGGATATTTGGTAAAAATCTGACATTAAATCGTGCAATGTCGGATTGAGTAACCGACACCAATACTACCGTCACAAATGGGTAATGACGTCGCTTAGACCCCCTTAATCCGCCACCAAGTAGTAAAATAATATAAAATCAAATAAACAACAACGTCGCTTATAAGCGACATGGGCCCTTACGTCGCTTTTAAGCAACATCAACACACGCCAAGATGTCGGTTGAAACCGACATTAAGTAACAAATAAATAATTAAAATATTACACTTGGTGTCGCTTCCAACCGACATCACTTGAGTTGCATATATAAAATACTCAAGCTCACGTCGCTTATAAGCGCCACTAGATATATTAAAAATAAAAATTTTACTTATCTTTAACAAATAAATAATTAAAATATCACACTTGGTGTCGATTCCAACCGACATCACTTGAGTTAAATAAATAAAATACTCAACCTAACGTCGCTTATAAGCAACACTAGACATATTAAAAATAAATTTTTTTTACCAATCTTCACATCATTTTTTAATTAATAACAATTACAAAAAATTATATAAAAATAATTCCAACCAATATATCATTTATAGGCCAAGTCAACCATTAACAAAAACTCATAACAAACATTTTATATATCACATAACATACAAAAACTCATCCGTCATAACAAACACCAAATCCGACATAACAAATACAACATACAAAAAAAAGAAATAGACACTATATATGCTAGCACAAGTGTCATACATATCTGACAAGAAAGCGAACCACACACTACTCAACAAATCCGGAGCCTGAATGTGACCCCATTCCTTCTCGAGTTCCATCTCGAGATGCTTGTTGAGATCCTCCTTGTGATGCTTGTTGAGATCCTCCTTGTGATCCAATAAACCTCCCTATGTCAACATCTAATGGACCACCTGCAAGCATTCCAGAAAAACCTCCAATTGGAACATTCGGGCAAATCCCATCATGAGAATGCATCTCGGGTCGATATACAGGCATTTGATATGGCAACTGCTGCATGTATAACATGGGTGGCTGCTGCATGTATGCCATGGGCTGTGTCGAATACATCGGATAGGGAGGTTGTTGATTATAGCATGTATATGGATATACAGATGCACCAAGAGGCTGATTTTGGGGTGACTGTTGGGTTCCTTGTGGGCATGGATATGGAGGAGGAGGCTGACCCTGGCCTGACTGTTGGGATCCCAGGTTATACAGTGGTGCCAGCTGATATTTTTGCAGTAACAACGCAACCACCTCATTATTTTGCTGTTGCTCGCTGCGTGTTTGTTCAAGCTTAAATTCTAGATCTGCCATCCGTTTAGCATAAGCTTCTTCATTCATTTTCAATTGATTGTTCTCATTCAACAACATTGCCACTGAACTCTTAGATGATCTTATGGAAGAATTAGAAGCTGAGGAAGATGCATACGACACCATATCCAGAGTCACCCCATGTCCATAGCCTCGTACTCTATTATGACGCTTAGGACCCATTGTCTCCACATACACTCGGGTCCTAAGCTCCTCACTATCTTCTTGCCCAGACTCAATCATAGTTTGAATATTCCCTTCCATAGTTGCCTTGCAATAAAATTTTTAAAAATATGAATTCAACTATAGATAATAAAATTTAGAGTAAATGACAAAAAACTACCTCAACTATTGGTGTCACGACACTTTCATACCTCATCTTTTAAAATTGACAATGTCATACCTCATCTTTAGAATTTGGTCCAATGTTATACCTTCCGTTACTTGGCCGTGAATTTTTCAGTTAAATGCTGACGTGGCTTGATTCGGAACCCACTTTCTATTAAAAAAATTAATAAAATATTATTAAAAACTAAAAAAAATTTATTAAATATTAAAAGAAAAGTTAAAAAAAATAAACCTAAGTTTGTCCCTTCCCCCCTCTCTCTTTTTCTCTCTTCTCCCCCATCTTCATCTTCTTCCCTGCTTAATCTTCAACAACAACAAAAAAAAAAAAAAAAAAAAATCCAACCACCTGCAACCCAAAAAGAAGAAGAAGAAAAAAAAAAAAAAAACCAGTCCAGTTGATCCGGGCAACCCAAAAGAAGAAGAAGAAGAAAAAAAAAAACCAGTCCAGTTCGAAGAAGAAGAAGAGGAAAAAAAAAAGAGTCCAGTTCGTCCCGGCAACCCAGAAGAAGAAGAAGAAGGAATAAGAAGAAAAAAAAAAAAAAAAAACCAAACCAGTTCTACTCCCCAAAAAAAAACCCATCCCGCAACCTAGAAAAAAAAAAAAAAAAACCAAACCCAGCTCCTCCCCTCCTGCCAACCCTAAATCCACCACTCCCACCCCATCACAAAGGTTTCCCGATTCCACCCCAACGGGATCTGGGTTTTTTCCTGGTTTTTTATTTTGTTTTTGGGTTACAGGTAGTGGGTGCGGGTTTAGGGAAGAAAGGAAGGGGGGTTGGGGAAAATCGTGACACCATTTTTTTTTTGGGTTGCTGGTTGGGCTTAGGTGGGGGAGAAGAGGGGGTTGGGGGGTGGGGAGGGGGGAAGACAAATTGGTTTTTTATTTTTTTATTTTTTCCTTCTTTTTTTTGGGTTGCAGGAAAAGGGCTGGAAGGGGAAGAAGATGAAGATGGGGGAGAAGAGAGAGAGAAGGGGAAAGGGGACGAATTGGGGTTTTTTTTTAATTTTTTTTTTAACTTTTCTTTATTATTTTAATATTTAAAAATTATTAAATGATTTTTTTTAGTTTTTAATAAATTTTTATTAATTTTTTAATAGAAAGTGGGCCCCGGATCAAGGCACGTCAGCATTTAACTGAGAAATTCACGCCAAGCTAACGGAAGGTATAACATTGGCACAAATTCTAAAGATGAGGTATGACATTGTCAATTTTAAAAAATGAGGTATGAAAGTGTCGTGACACCAATAGTTGATGTAGTTTTTTGTAATTTACCCTAAAATTTAATAAAAATGATATACTACACAGAAAAAATCAATTACCCCAGTGCGCTCCGACGTTTCATCAATCCAAGTGCGATCCTTTCGGGTATGACATTGACGAAAAAATGAAACAGGATTTACCTCTTTCCCATGTTTTTTTCGCTATAATTATAAGTAAACAAAAAAAAAAAAAACAATTTTCACCAACCATCAAATTAAAAATAAATTTCTACCAATAATATATTAAATTTAAAATTATCTACGATTCTTGAAAATGTACAACCCTTACAAGTTCTGCCCGAACTCTTGCAAACGATTGTGCATCGGTTGTGTGGTTCATCGTTTTCATCTGCCAATTATACTTATTTTTTGCTGCAATCTCCTAAGAAAAAAAGAATTTATTAAACACATTTCAAGCTTTAATAAAATAAATAATAAAAAATTTACCTTCGTTTTTTCTTTATTCCAGTAGGACACCAAATCAGCCCACTGTCGAGGATCCACATTAGGAGGTGTTTTCTGGTGCTCCTCGACTGGTTTATCAATATAATGTTTTTTTTTAAATTTATTTCTGTATTCCTTATGCGCATGCTCCGCAATATGAAGTGTCATTTGCCGGATCATTGGCATTTTCGCCCTATCCTCTTCTTGAAAAATAATAGTTTCATGTACGCATCAAACAAATAAAGCAAATTAATTATTACTAAAAACATTGACTTATTATACTCTTCTAGTAGCAAAAAATATTTCTACCTTTATTCTTTTCCAGAAAGCTTCCCTGTGATCATCCTTGATTTTACGCCAATCACTCACCAACGGCATATGTCTATAATCTCTTACCTCTGCCGCTACATGTTTTGAAAATGCACTAGAATTTTCACTAATGCATTTTCCCGACGCATCAAACCAACAAAGTTGTTCATTCCAGTTGGGAATCGAGGGTCCCCGTCCTCGTTGAGTTGTTCCTTATAAACAAAGAAAAAACAATTAAAAACCAAGGACCAAAAAGCAATTTTCAATTTGGGCATCATAATAGTTAGACTACAAAACAAAAAACTGAAACTAAAAACCATAATAAATTAAACATGGACCACCTTCGACTTCTTCCTCTTCCAATTGGGGTTCGTCAGCATGTTCATCTTCAAAATGATCCATTGCAAAACAATTTGCAAGAAGTACAAAACTAAAAAGTGAAAAGGCGGAAGAAGTGGAAAAACAGATGAAATTGGAAGGGCGATGGAGAGACTGAAATTTGGGAAGAAAAAAATGCACGGGAAAAATAGGGGAAGAAGGGGTTTAAATACGGATGCTAACTTGGCGTCGGTTGAAACCGACATTAAATCACTGATGTCGCATTAATACCCACTGGAGTCGAAATAAGTGAGTCTTAGTGTCGGTTTAAACCGACAAAACTATTGACACATTTACTGATAAAATTAAATCCACCAACGTTCTGAAAAAATTTAATGAACAACACGTTGCGTCGATTTAGATACACTTGGTGTCGGTTTAAACCGACACCATCACTGACACATTTACTGATAAAATTAAATCCAACTACTTTCTGACAAAATTTAATGAACCAGCATCGTAGCTTAACTTGGTGTCGGTTTAAACCGATACCACAACTGACACATTTACTGCTGCATTAAACCAAACAACAAATTTTTGACATAGTTATTTGAAATTTATATGGCGTCGCTTTAGTTAAAACTGGTGTCGCTTAAAACCGACACTACTACTAACACACTTCACTGCAACATTAAATCAAACAACCACTTTCTGACATAGTTTTTTGAAATTTACATGGCGTCGCTTTAGTTAATCTTGGTGTCGCTTAAATCCGACACCTTAGTCCGACAAGCTTTAATAATGTGGCCGTTGCGTCGGTTTGAACCGACACTACAACTAACACACTTTACTGCCACATGATATCAAACAACCACTTTCCCATACACTTTACTGCCCTTACGAAGTGACTAATTGAAAGTGCTCTTCCCAAGTCCAATTCACGTCGGTTTTAGCCGACACTATCTCATCCATGCCGTCGCCCAAAAGCGACAAAAAAATAGTTTTAAAAAAAAAAAGTTTAACCCATAAAAAATAAATATCGAGTTTTTTTTTTTTTTGGTTATCTCATATAACATTTTAAGATTTTAATAAGTGAAATTGAACTTAAATAAAATACGTAATAAAAATTAAAAATATTGTCTAATTAATACTTAAAACACATAAAACAGTTAATATATTTATTCTATGTCATCATCTGTTGTGTCGTCGTCGGCATTGGCATTACTAGCGAACTGGGTAGGCAACGGTAATGATTCATGAAAATGAGTCTCTTCCACGCCAACACTTGTATGGAAATTTTCATGGTCAAGTATCTGATCATCCAAATTTGGTACCGCATAATCTTCAATTGCATCATTATCCTCTAATACGTCAAACAAATCCCTTGGCTGCGTTCGAACAACTACGTGCCAATCTTTTTCAATTGTGTCCTCGACGTAAAATGCTTGTAATGCTTGTGATGCTAATATGAAAGGATCCTCTTTAAATCCTAATCGATTGAAGTTCACCATAGTAAATCCATATTGATCAGTCTTCATTCATCGTGGACTTTCACTATTAACCCAGTCGCACTTAAATAACATCACAGCTCGACCCCTATCTCCTGGCTCAGTATGACCACAATATTTAACCTCGAACATTTCTACAACTCTACCATAACAATTCACTTGCCCAATTGCACCAGGAACATTTGCAGGTACAAAGACACCACAATTTTGATTCTTATGCTTGTCATCCACAGATTTTATACGAAATCTGAACCCATGAACAATGTGACTTTTATATCTACTCACAACCCTGCTAGGATAATTAGCTAGCCAATGCAAGTCTTGAGATATCAACGTGTCATTAGGATGACATCCTGAATTCATCTGTAATAAGAATGATGATAAAAGTTGACATGATAACTATAATCATGTTATAATTAAAATGTAAAAATATAAACAAATAATGTGATTATTGTATCAACTCACATGTTGCTTGAACCATTATGGAAATTCTTTCTTGCTTAGCTCCTGAATTTGTCTCATAGTTAACCTTTCTCGATGATTTTTCAAAGTTAAGAAAACCAATAAAACATTAAGACGGAAGATTAAACGTTCTTACCTCCTAAATGGGTAAACTTCATCATAATTATTTAGAATGTATCTATGGCACTGATCAAGAACATTTAGATCGAGCTCCACATTTTCTCCCGAACCCATATAACATCCTTTGGAGTCAAAAATTAATAACCCACCAGACACTCCACGTCCAATACCATCTTCATTTCGGCCTCTACGGGTGCGACGAGACTCGACATCTCTAAGATACATGGAACAAAAGGACAAGCACTTATCCACCAAATATGCTTCAGCAATAGAACCTTCAGGACGACCCTTATTACGAACATAACGTTTCAACATTTGCAAATACCTACAGTTATAAACGAAACACAAATTATTATAATTATAAATTAAATCTATTACTACAATTGTAAAAAATTTATTAATTACCGTTCAATTGGATACATCCATCTATATGGAACAGGCCCTGCAAGAGCTGCTTCATCTGCCAAGTGAACTGGAAGGTGCACCATTATATCAAAAAATGCAGGAAGGAATATTTTTTCAAGTTGACATAATGTCAAGGCAATCCTTGAGTTCAGTTGCTTGAATCCTTCCTCAGACTCCTTACTACACAACTGTCTGAAAATTGCACTCAACTCTAATAATACCATAGTAACAGCTTTAGGCAAAACTAGGCGTATTGCAAGCGAGAGTACCTGCTACATTAAATCATGGCAATCATGACTTTTCAACCCATGTATTTTTCGTTCATTCACGTGCACACATCGCGATAAATTTGAAGAATATCCATCGGGGACACGAATGGTAGACAACACTTTAGAAAATGCAGTTTTTTCTTCTCTTTTCAACGTGAACAATGATGGAGGTAGAAATGTTCTATTTTCTTCTCTACGTGGGTGTTGACTACGTCTTATGTTCAAGACTTCAAGATCTGCACGTGCAGCCAATCCATCTTTAGACTTTTCTATATCTAGCAATGTTCCAACCACACTATCACATATATTCTTCTCGATATGCATAACATCAAGATTGTGTCTAATCAACAGATGCCTCCAATAAGGTAGTTCATAAAAAATAGATTTCTTCTTCCATTGACTGTTACTACTTGTACTGCCCGAAGTTCTTTTTCTGCGTTGCCCAACTGAAGCATCTTTCTTTGGTTTTCCAAAAGTAAATCTCAATGTAGAAAGTTCTTTGAGACACTGTAAACCAGTCCACTGCCTTGGTGCACTACGATGCTCTCGACGACCATTAAAAGTTATGGTTTGCCTTTGAAACCTATGATTATCTTCAAGAAAGCGTCAATGCCCCATATAACAAATCTTATGACTCGCCGGCAAGTAAATAGATTCTTTATCATACATGCAATGTGGACAGGCTTTATAGCCATGTGTACTCCATCCTGATAACATTCCATAAGCCGGAAAATCACTTATAGTCCATAAGACGGTAGCCTTCATCGTAAAACTTTGGTTGGAATACGCATCATAAGTGGGAATGCCCACCTCCCACAACTCATTCAACTCGTCAATTAGTGGACGCATGTATACATCAATCTCTTTACTAGGACTGCGCGGTCCTTGTATTAATAGAGACAACAACAAATTTGGTTGCTTCATGCACATCCAGGGAGGCAAATTGTAAATAGAAAGCATCACAGGCCATATGCTATGGTCATGCCTCATTTTCCCAAAAGGATTAAATCCATCACTGGCCAACCCTAATCTGACATTTCGAATTTCTGACGCAAAATTCGGATATAAATTATCCAAATGCTTCCATGCTGGGGTATCTGAAGGATGCCTCATAAACTCATCCTTAGGATATTCAGTTGCGTGCCACCTCATATATCCAACCGTATGCTTCGACATAAAAAATAGTTGCAATCATGGTTTTAAAGGAAAATACCACATAACCTTGGCTGCGATCTTTTTTCTCGAGCTATCCTCTGTGTTGGTAATTTTATATCTTGATTCACCACAAACCGAGCACACGGTCAACTCCGAAGTATCTTTCCAATAGATCATGCAATCATTGGGACATGCATCATTTTTCACATACGTCAGACCCAAGTCATTTATAAGTTTTTTTGCCTTATAATAGGATTCAAGCAAACAATCCCCTTCAGGCAATATTCTTTTAATTAACTCCAGTAAAGTGGTGAAGATCTCGTCTGGCAATCCCGCTAAACACTTGATCTAATACAGTCTTACAACTGCTTCCAATTTCTTAAACTTTTTACATCCTGGCCACAAATCTTGATCTGCCTCTTCAAGCAACCTAAAAAAAGTCTCCACCTCTTCTGGACGCCCTTCCCCAATAGGTGGTTCAGTAGACGGCCCAACGCCTTCTTCTGTTAATGGTTGGACAAATACATCATTAAGAAAATCATGCATACCAGCCACCTCATCTCTTATTTCTTCTTCTCCGATTGCCACATTTTGCTCTCCAATGTTTTTCTCACCATGATGTCGTCACCAAGTGTTTTTATAATCTTTATCCATATCATACAATATGAGATGTTCAACAACAGTGTTCCTAACAAAAGTATATCGATTACAAAATCTTTTGCAAGGACATCTAAACTTATCAGGGCCAACACCATTTGCAACTGCTTGGTCCAAAAACAAATTAATTCCAGCTGTATAAGCTTCCAAATTTCGAGCTATCGTCAACCAACTCTTGTCCATGTTTTACCACTTTACGAGGGTAAAATATTACGTTGACACTAAGATGCCTACAATCTTTCAATCCCTATCATGTAGGCATAACTATGAGAATTTTCAATTTCTATCTTTCAACCCTCGAACTCTATCATGATTGCAATCTTTTAATTTTCAACACCTATTATAGTAAAAACAAATTAAAATAACAACAAAAAGTTATCAAGATTATGCTCATCCAATCCATTCTAGTAAATAACAACCAAAAGTTATCAAAGTTATCAAAATAACAACAAAAACAAATTAAAATAACAATTAGAGTGCAAAACAAATTAATTTAACATAATATATTCTTATATTACTAAATATTATAAGTTTATGTTATATTTAATATGTCAATTTCACATAAATGCTTATAAATATTATTCATTTCCATTTTCTCATAACAATTCAAGTGACAAAATTAATTAATTCGACTAAATATTTATTAATTTAACAAAAATAGTAGAAATTTATCTAAGTACTTAAATTAGAACTTTTAAATAAATAAACTTGTGTATTATACAATTTAAAAATTAAAGAATTTAGTGATAGAAACCTGAATTATGGAAGAATTCCGTTGTGGATCAAATCTTTATGTACTTAACCAGCTCAAATAAATTCCCTACAAAAATAAATTGTAAATAAAAATTAAACATAAGTGGAGAGAATAAAAATATTAGAAGCAAGAAAAACTTACTGTTGTGAAGAAGGAACAAATGAAGTAGGAAGAACAAATAAGAAAGGTGCAAGAGAGAAAGCACGGGGAGGGTTTGAAATTGGAAGAACGAATAAGAAAAATGCAAGAGAGGAACAAGAAAACACGGGGGAGAGTATATAAAGATCATCATTCTGTCGCTTACAACCGACACCGGGTTTTAAAATGTTTAAAAAAACAAAAATCTATGTCGCTCAGAACCGACGCAGGCTTTAAAATATTTAAAAACAATACGGACAAGTTTGTGTGGCGTCGAAATAAGGACAAGTTTGCATCAGTTAAAACTGACGTATTCCTAACAGACTTGACAGTCGTAGCAGGCGGCCTCGAAATAGCAAACTTGCGTCGGTTCAAACCGACGCCAAGACTGACTGAAAAAGCTCTTCCAGTCATTTGCCCTACACTCATACTTTATGTCGCTTAAAAGCGACACCAGTATTTTAAAAATATTAAAATGTATGTTTACGTCAGTTTAAAAGCGACACCACTATTTAAACATATTAAAATGTATGTTTACGTCGATTTAAAAGCGACACCAGTATTTAAAAATATTAAAACAAATGTATGTTTACGTCGATTTAAAAGCGACACCAGTATTTAAAAATACTAAAATGTATGTTTACGTCGGTTTAAAAGCGACACCAGTATTTAAAAATATTAAAATGTATGTTTACGTCGGTTTAAAAGCGACACCAATATTTTATGGCGCTTATAAGCGATAGTAAATCCGACGTCATTTTCAATTAGTGTCGCAACTGTTTAATCCGCCACTATATTAGATTAAATTGACACCACCCACTGACACTATAAGGCCATTTTGTAGTAGTGTTGATCTACAACATATGACATTGTAAGCAATGATATATTCGTGAACGAAATTTTGCAGTATATATTGCTTGTTTGAATCCCTAATACATATTATAATTGTTCGGCTACGAATCTTATAAGCCAGCAGTAAAATATCATCATTTACTAGATTACAGGTGAAAGGATACTTGATCTCTTTTTGGGAGAGAAGATAGATTGTAGAGAAATTTTCAATAACATCTCCTTGTTAATACTAGTTTAGTATATGAAATTTTAAGAATGTACATGTTAAAGACTTGAAGCTTATTTTTGTCTTCCACTCGAGAATCATTCTCAAGGGGTCTTGAGCGGTAAGTTTCATGCATTGATACACAAATTAAGGTCCATGGGTGTCAAGAAATGCTTCAATGTTTTAATCATCTTCAAGATCCACAATATCATTAGTAACTACATTATCTAGCCCTCGAAGTTGCTTAAATTGATCCACACGCCCCTGGTATTTTGAGTACAAGTTTTTCACTCTAATATCACTGCTCGTTTAACTCTTTTTGTGCCACATGGTAGAAACTGGTGGCATAGGGTGACCTTCACACAAATGTACCTACAATACACAAAGTCATCAATCAATTTAGAGTTATCAAATAAGATAAAATAAATATATATGTAAAAAGAAAAAACATATCTTATACCCAGATAAAATGATGATCTTCAGTTAGATAACCAATGCCAACCTCACATAGGTTAGTATCACTTGATTGAGATGATGACTCTAGAGAGTATGGAAGAAATTTAATGCATTGTGTCATGCTCAAGTGTATCAAAACCACGTTATAACATGTAGCAATAATATGCCCCATATCTAGCATGGTCAACCAACTATACTCTGGTGCAAAACCATCTTCAAAATAATCAAGTGCTCGCTCAATCTCTGCATACATGTCGTTCCCTACAAAACACTCCTGAAAAAAAAAGAAAAGAAAAGGCATTTGACGTAGTTGATGTTAGTAAATCTCTTTGTACCTTACGCCATCCAAAATACTCATCTTCTAACCTCTAAAAAATTGAAATCAAATGAACAAAAAATTCATAAATTGAGTCATACTTTGGTTGAAGGATTCAAAACTTCAAAATCACCATCCATCAATAAAAAAAAAACTTGTTTTTCTCTATGAGAGCTATTAGGGTTTTAGCCGGAATGAACAGTAGGATAAACAAAGAGTGATCGTAGGGTTTAATTATAGTGTTTGGCTTTATTGATAAATTTGAGTTTTATTATTAATTTCATTTTGTACTTAATAGTAATTATGCAATAGGGTAAAATAGACAATTAACATTTAAAATTTAAGTTGGGTGTAAAAAGAGGTTACATGGGTTTAAATAATATAAATGATTATTAATTTATTAATATTTAATTAATTTTTTAATCCGAATAGTGGGCCTCGCACCTACCACATCATCATTTAACAGTCAAATTGACAAAAAATTTAACAAAGGCCTGACATTGCAACATATTCGTAAGAAGATGTATGAGATTGCAATGTTTAAAACATGAGATATGAGATTGTGGTGTGACCCATAGTTGAGGTGGTTTTGTGTAATTACCCTAAAAACTTCAAATTGATTTTAGATTCGTAAAAACTAATTTATGCAAAATCTATTTTACAATCCATGCACTTCTGCAAGATTAGTTTCACAATTTTATGTAATTCTGCAAGATCAGTTTCTAAATTCTTGCACTTCTGCAAGATCGGTTTCAAAATTCCTACACTTAAGCAATATAAGTTTCAAAATTCAAGCATTTCTGCAAGATTGTTTCCAAAACTCATGCACTTCTGCAAGATCAGTTGCAAAACTCCAGCATTTCTGTAAGATCAGTTTCAAAATTCTTGCATCCAAATCATCAAAACTTAAAAAAAAAATACTATAATAAAAAACCAAAAATAAAAAATCTTAATGGTTCTCATAAAAAAAAACTCATAAATCTAGGGAACAATACAAAAAAAGAAGTTAGTTGAGAGAGAAGTATGAAGAAGTAGGAGAAAGGTAGGAAGAGGAATGAGAAGAGAGAAAATGAGAGAATACTGAAGAAAAAAAAAGGAGAGATAAATAAGGAGATAGAAATCCATCTCCAAACATAGAGGGGTAAAGTTGTAAATGCAAAGAATAAAAAAAAACATCTATGACATCACATGTCATATAGATAAGTTTTGTCCTTCTATGAAATAAATAAAAAACTTTGTCTCTCTCCACTGACACATCTCAATCCAGAATGTCCACCTGGACTCCAAATCGAGCTGTGCTGGCCGACACCAGAAGGGTGACAAAGCCATAAAGGCCATAAAGTGCCTAAATGTAAGAGTGCGCTTATGAGCAGGAATGAACCCATTTCACACGTGATGTCAGACCATAAGTAAAGTACAGTAAAGTAGAATGAGAATTATACCATCGCAGGTACTCTCTTATACCAACTTTTGCCAAGAATCCTCGTCGACACAGAAGCTCTGCCACTAAAACCTAAAGGGGCGAAAAACAAGGGTGAGTGGGCCTAAAAATAAATCTTTGTAAAAACCCCTTGCCGTAAAACAAGTATAGTTTACAAAACATAGCATACTGTCGGATGTTCGACGAATTGGACCGATCTACCACGCCCAATCATCATCTTCCCACTTCCTCTTTCATTTCCACCCAAAATTAGAAGAAATTTGGTTGTAAATTGGTGAAGAACCGTCGGTGGGTGCGACGAGCTCGTGTGACGATTCCTTAAATCCTGAAGCTAACTCCTTCAATTACCACCACCAAAACACTCCTCTAGAGGCCAGGAACAAAGCCCAAATAGGCTTGGGGGCAGTGAAGCACTGAAGGTGACGAATTTAAGCACACCTCTTTTAGGGTTTCCGGCGGGTTCGAGGGAAATTGGAGCTTTTTTTGGCCAAATTGGCCTTAGTCACAGGTATGAAACTTTCTCCACTCATCGTGATCTTCATTCTGGTGAAATTTGGTAATTTTTGGAATTAAGTGAAAGTTTTCGGCAAGTTGGGGTGGTCGGCCGCCGCGTGTGGTGGCACGTGGGCCGAGACCCCACCTACCCTTCCTAGGCTAATTTGGATACCCCGATTCTATATGTGACGTATGATTGATGAAATCTCATCATTTGAACATACTTTTGTTAAAGACCGCCACTAGGTCATTATATGGATTGACGATCCGACCGTTGGATCGATATGAAAATTTAATGCGTAATAGTACGTAATATTTGAAGACATTAGAAACTAATGGATCAGGAATCTGATGTATGGATCTTTCCGAATTGAATTTCTAAGTTTGTCAAACTTAACATCGACCGTCACTTAATTTTAGCGATTGGCGAAGATCCGACCGTTAGATCGTTCCGAAACTTTAGGATATTGTCCTAGAAGATTTTTGAGACTTTGGAAAGTTACGGATCAGAAATCTAATAGGCAGATCTTCCGAATTAGATTACTAGGGTTGTGGACCCTACCCTCGATCTTGATCGACGGTTGACTTTTTAGTCAACTGGTCCGAGTTATTCTAGCGTGTCGTTTATCTTAGAGTGTTGTTGAGAACTCATGGAGATTAGTGGGCTCATTGTGTTGACGTGTCTTCCTTGGTTAATGTGTGTCTCGATTTACGTAATAGTGACTACAATATATGTGATTTTTATTGAATTGTTATTTTTATACTTAGCCATCGTTCTATGTTTCTTAATTGTGATTTAACTGTGGATTGGAAACATTTATGAAATGTGATTTGACGTGCGTGTTTGAAATGTGGTTTGTGTTGTATGATTGGCATGATGTGATGAAATGTGAGGGCTAGTAGTGGACCGTTAACCCATTGTCATGGGGTTTGTTGCTTCGACACTTGTTTCACATCTTGTTTCCTTATTTCACTTCTTGTTTCGTTCCGCCCTTCTAAATTGAGTACTTGGTTCATGTATTGTTTCTTCGAGCGTTGTTATATTTCTTGGACCTCTGCTCGATTCCGTTGAGTGATCCGGAACTGGGTTCCGCTGGGGTTCCGTTGAGTGGTTCGGTTCTCTGCTCCGTTTGGATTTCGTTGAGTGGTCTGGAATCCCTCGTACTTCGCGATTCTGCTGAGTGGTCCGAAATCGTACCCAGCTTGGATTTTGTTGAGTGGTCTAATATCCATTGTACTCTGCGATTCCGTTGAGTGGTCCAGAATCGTATCCACTCGGATTCCGTTGAGAGTTCTGAAATCCCTTCTACTTCGCGATTCTGTTAAGTGGTCCGGAATCGTAGCCTGGTTTGGATTCTGTTGAGTGGTCCGGAATCCCGTTTGCTATTTTGGTTCCGCTGAGTGGTCCGGAACCTGCTTTTGATGGATTTCGTTGAGTGGTCCGAAATCGCATCACTTGACTCGTTGGTTCCTTGGATTTCATTTGAGACAACTTCAGAGATGTAGGCTTCGGCCAAACCGTGTCGCTCTAGCCCTGCATTTCGATGTATTGTATGTGTTATTGATTGTTGTGATTATTGAATGGTGTTGGAAAGCATAAGTGTGTGTGAATGGCAAGATGACTAGAGAATATTATTGTGCTTCGTCAAATGTTCCTTGAGATGTTGCATGCCTGAATCGTGGTATTATGTTGGGACATAATGGTTTATATGATGAATGTTCGAGTGTAATGAATGAAGAACTACGAATGGCTTGATCCCTGTTTAAGATGCGTAGGCAGTCTAACGAGGAGGTTAAATGCAGCCATAATGTATACGAAAAATTACTACGCAATTGGATCGTGAGAGTGTGCATGGCCCGTATCCTGGATGCGGGGTATGATAGAAGTACGGGTATTTGGTAACGTCACGCGTAGATCCTAGACGTATGTCCGAATCGGGGCGTGACACTATAAATACCATAGCTTGGGTATTTACCTAAGGGATCTCTCTCTAACCCTCTCTCTTATGATCCCCATTACATACATATTTTCTACACGTTGTTCGTCTACACGTAGCTAGACTGGGAGAAACATCTCTTTCACGCCTAAGCCAAGGCATTTTCGCTAAGGATGGTTCAAGATAGCACACATCACACCACTTCTTCCTTGTAACTATATTGTCATTGATTCACCAACCATGTGATATGTAGGCAGTTCAATATGGATTCAATCACAACCCTCCCCCCCCCCCCCCCCCAATCAACCCCATTCACCCCTCGTTGGAGTTCATAGGTGATTCCGTTCAACTATTGTCTCCGTCCGTGGATGTACGCAAATTTGGTTCAAATAATTGATGCTTTCATTAAGTGAAGAATCATATTTCACCAACCAATGATGTCTAACGTGAGCAACAACAAAAGCTAGGGCAATAACCACCATTGCTTCATGATTGGTTGAAGGATCACGAAGCTCATACAATGGTAGGAACCTGTCCGATGATGATGCTGCTGCAGAAAATCCCATAAACTATAAGCGTCCTAGGGCGACATGCACATACCTCTATAGATAAAGATTTCATCATTTATCTTTTACAATTATGTTTCTTGTTTATTCTTTATTATATTCTTGCTGGCAACAATAGTGGTGGGTAACTACGGCGGTGGTGTAAGGTTAATGTTTGTAGTGGTAGGTGGTGGCGGTAACTTTATTCTCTAAGGGATAAGATGTGTGTCGAATGATAAGTATGTCATTTTCAAAAACTAATGAGGGTATTACAGGAATTGAAAACATACACTAAAGATCAACTTCACTTTTTATTAAAGCGACTTTTAAAAACAACCTATAATCTACTTTAAAAAAGTTATCTAGAGGCAATTGCTTTTAAAATGAGCAGGATATTTATTTTTATCAATTTTTTTCTACCGCTTAACTAAAAAAAGCAATTTTTGTTGAAAAAAATTATTAAATGAGGCCTATGTAGACTTGTCTGGCTTCCGCTTCTCAAATAAATGTACATCTTAGCATACAGGTTTGTTTCACTTTCTTGTTTTTTTCCTAACCCTTTGGTGTTTTTCAACGTGTTTTATAGGTTTAGACCTTTTAGGTTTGGCATTAGAGGGGTCATGTTTACGTTCCGCTCATTTTAGTGTGTATTTTTTTTAGAGGGGTAAGGTTTATGTCCCTCTCTTTTTATGTATATTTTCTTGCCTTTTTGTTGTAATATGAGGGATAAAATTTAAGTCCATTCAGACTAAGTGTAATTTATTTTTTGAATTCACTAAAATTTCTCTTGCACTGTCGAAGTTTCTTAAAAAAAAGAAAATCGCACAACTTAAACAACCATCATCCTTACTAACAACAATATGAAACCCACAAAATTAAACTTATAAGCATGACATCACACCATCGGGTTCTAGGATCTTTAATATATTGGATATTTTATTTTTATTTGTTTGCTTTCGGCACAAGTATGTTTGGTGCAGCTTTATGTAAATATGGGTTGTGTGTGGATGATTGGCGATAGTTTATAAATGGCTCAGAATTGTTTTTTCATGTTCTGTTGTTTCTATAATTTCATAGAGAATCAAGAAGAATTGGATGCCCATTTTTTCTTTTTTACTGCAACAATGTCATGGGGCAATTCAAATCCAAAACCTCCATTTTTCAAAAGATTCAATACGGAATCTCAGGTACATAGATACAAGCTCTTAACCTTGCGGTCTGTTGCAAATAGTTTTGAAAGTTATCTCAAGTTTAATAGCTTGGCCCCGGACCTCTCTCCAGGCTAACTCGTGACCCGCTCTCTTTAAAACATCCTTCAAACATATTGTATAGAGAAAATGGGGAAAATGAAATATTAGAAAGACACAAGCACCTGGATATCCTACATGACAGCCACAAATGCGAGCATTTCTCTCAGTCACCATGTTTAGCAATCCATTGTTAGCATACTCCACTTTTAAATGCACTGACCCATCTAATTACAAGAGGTTTTGTAGTGGAAAGCAAGTGAAGTTTCAGAACTCCCGATTCGAGCTTGAACTTTCAACAATTTATCTTTTGGAGTCACCAATTCTGATTTGGTGTACGATTTGACTTATCAGCCAAAGGTATGATGCCGTCTTATGTGGTACGAATTGTTAGCCCATCAATATGTGGTAGGATATATTCATACAAAAGCACTCACCCACCTTGTTACGTGTAAGATTTTCCAAACCAACACAACTTGTTCACGTTCGTGTTAGAGTCACAAATATAAAAAGTAGACCTATAATTATTCAATGATTAGCTCATACAATATATTAAGAAATGGAAATAATAATTTTCTCCTAATAAGACTAGATAGTGGATTTGTCAAACTTATGTTACTTGTGTTTGACGCTAATCTCGTTTGAATATCATTCGTGTTAGCGGTTCACTACGTATGTACGTATTCATTTTGGCGGTTCATATCGTGTTCGTGTTCTTGGTAAATAACTATCAATTAACCTTAATCCATCGGCTAGCTAGCTTCCTGTCGACCTCGAATCGTGTTAAAAGTTTCCACTGACCATCCTAATACGAATGAGAATAATGTTTAGTATATTCTTGAAAACTTGTGGCTTCCAGCTGAATAAATATAAACCTCAAAAGATGTTGATAAAATATCACCGGTAGATATTGTCGCTTCGTAATAGTCGAGGCTTTCAGACCAATGAAACAGTACAGCTTTTTCTTCTTACGTTCAAAGATTTCTTGCCTTTCCATCATTCATGCACGTAACTAGTTTCGTTGTTACGTACAATTCTATCAATTGACCACTGTCCAGTGCACATGCCCTGCCCATCGGAAAAACAAAGACCCCCCATGCCAGCTGATTGGTTGATGGTATAACGATGGCCCTACTAGGTCAAATCCTAGACCAGTAAGAGCACGCCACGTACAAATGGCCTAAATGGTTAGTTGAAAGAGGACAAGATGCTAATCAAAATAAATCAGAGAGGAAAGGATAAACGATAGAAGGTTGTCAAAAGTTGGGCATTTTAGCCAGCATTTTTGGCGTGTTTTTTCAGACTAATTACTATATATATTGTGACTAGTGGTGCATGCAACTAGGACGAAGGCCAAACAAGCAACAAGAGGATGATCATGATCAGCTGGATTTTCACCTGACACCTGTATACCCCAATCCCCTCACGTCTGCAATCCTGCTAGCTAGCGGGAGAGAGGTATGGACAATTTTTAAAGGGGTGGCTCAAGTGTACTTGACTTTTATGGTTTAGGGATTAGTATTTGTGTGGTCAGAAAGAACCATAGGTTGAAACCCTTTGTCTTGTCTCATGTCTCTGTGTGGCACTGTATGAATTAGTCCATCGATGGGTGTGGTGTTGATATGGATGGGCGGCATTGAGGCGTTTCTTTTCCTACAGTCAGTTATAATCGTTTGAGTCAGTTAAATACGTACAACTTACGTGACTCTACACAGCATAAAATAGTTTGTGCGCATGATTGCAACTATGTGTTATGTCTTTCAATACATGATATCTGTCACAATATAAAGAGTATATACATAATTACGATATTCATATATACCGAGGCAGAATTTTAATTTTTTGTAGCCGGTTATATACGACTATGTGTTATGTCTCTCATCATACAACTTATATATGATGAGAGATAAATACAAGACCAATAAGATTTAAAGAGTTGCTTCATAAAAGAACTTTACCTAAAGAGTCAGTCTTCTTACAAATTGAGATTAGCATTGCTCACTTACCTTATCTATCTTTTTGCCTTAACCATCTTATTTTCTGCTGAGGTAAAAGATGAACGCCTTTAGACAAATGAAGGAAAAGATAGAGGGAGAAAATATTAATGTACCGAGAAAAAAACAATGGGGAAAGAAAGGGAGGTAATGAGAGTGATGGATGAGGGACAAACGAAATAATGTGTGGAATGACGGGTACCTAAAAATGACTGGCAACAAAAAAAAAAAAAAAAAAGGAATAACCTAAAATGAAAACCTAAACAAAAGTTTAAAAGCAATTTCGAAATAGGATTAACTATCAAATTGTTATTTCGCATTCTCTTTTTGTATCCTTTTTATTGATTTTAATTAAACAAACAAAAACGAATGGGTGTATTCAATAGAGATTTTGAAGGATTGCAACCTATAAAGTTTGATGGAGCTTTAACATAAATGTTTTCTTGGTCATGAAGGGTGGAGTTTTGTACGCATGCTTTTAATTTTATTCTCAACTCCGATATCAAATTCAATTGTGAATGATCATGAATCATTGTTCATCAAGTGATCAAGAGAACGAGCTTAGAGTTTTAAGGCTCGTTTGGGAAATGCTTTTGTATAACTGAAACCACTTTTAGAGAAAATGGTTTGAGTTCCAAAAGCACTTGAAGTCTTTGCAAGAAGCACCAACTATGTACTTCTTGCATGAAGCCTTTAAGTGCCTTTTTCGGATTAACTTGCATTTTTGCTAAGATTGATTTCAAAAACATTTTCTTTAAAAGCGTTTTCAGTGAATTAAAAGCACTTCCCAAACAAGCATGAATTTGGAGTGAATTCTCTTGAAATCTTAGAGGGAGGGCTTGATTTGTGGAATACTTACAAATATTATATCAACTACCTCCAAATTCACCTAAACCCTCACTTTTTAAAAGGGGTGTGCTATCCATGCATCCCCCTTTACTTTTCACACACACCTTGTTAATTTATGTCATTTGATTTTTTTTAATTCATTTAATCCAACGGCCGCAAATTAAGAGGGTGTGCGGATAGCACATCCCTTTTAAAATTCGTTGAAATCAAATCCTTTTGAATGCGCCTGAACCTTTAAAAACTCCTTATTGAATACACTCCAATTTTGTAAGAGTTTTATAAACTCTGTTGAAATCCTAATTCAGTATCCTTTGAAGTTGTAATTAGAATCTTTAAAAATACTAATTTAAATACTAATTGAACTGAAGTTTAAAAAACTATTTGAAAATTCTAATTGAATGCATTCATATTTTTGTGCACTTTTACAAACTCAGTTTTTAAAATCCTTTAAAAGAAAATCCTAATTAAATGTACCAAGAAATCTATAGACTTTTAATAAGCTCTCTTTTTAAAATCCCTTAAAACAAATCCTAATCGATCATGCATGCGAATTTTTAAAATTTCGTTTAAAATTCTAATTGTGTTGTGGTCTATTTTATCTGACAAGGTTAAAGGGGGCCGGCGGCAAAGAGTGTAGAGAGAGATGTGTTTGTAGAATTGTAGAGGAATATGTGTGTGTTGTTATCCTTCCTACATTGTGCCTTTATTTATAGTAAAAGAGGAGAGGAGATATTCCTTCTTCCCCAAGGAATATAAGATACAATAGGAAATGATAACTAGAATCAAATCTAATCTAGGATTTACACAATCACACATAAACTATGAATGTTCACAACACTCCCCCTTGAGTGTGTAAATACTCAAGGTAGATTCAGCATCATGCAGAAGTTGAGGAAGTCGATTCGTTGGCACTAATTCCAAGGAACAACGCTTATTCTCAATAAGTTAGGAACTTGCATAAGTAAGTAAGTCTCACTAAAAACCCTAAGGCTATGGCAAAAACCCAAGTAGGGACAAAATCCATAGTCTAAGAAAAAATGCATGAGAAATGTAAAGTCAAAAGAAACGTCTACAAGACATCATCAGGGATATGACCAACCCCAGGTAGGTGCCTCGTTAAAACCTAGTTAGGTAGCAAAACCCTAGTGGGAAAAATGCTCCTAATCGTAGGGAAAAAGAGTACATTAAGGTCAAGCAAGTATCTTCAGAATACTCCCCCTGAGTTAGACACAATTCCAAAGAGAAATAGCAATGTTACAACTCAGAAAGTTTACGCATACCAATTCCATGAACAAGCTTTTGAAACATCGTCTTCGACAGTGATTTGGTGAAGAGGTCGGCCAGATTGTCTTGTGAATGGATTTGCATGACTTCAATCTTCTGATGCTCTTGTTTTTTATGTGAAAATAAGAACTTCGGCGCAATGTGCTTGGTGTTGTCTCCTTTGATGTAACCCTTCTTGAGTTGTTCGATGCATGTTGCGTTGTCTTCAAAGATCGTCGTCGGGACATCAACGGCGGGATAAAGATCGCAAGGAGCTTCAAATATGGCCCACTACTGATCTCAACCAAAAGCATTCCCGAGTTGCTTTATGTAGGGCGAGAATTTCAGCATGGTTAGACGAAGTGGCGACTAAGGTCTGCTTAGTTGATCTCCAAGAGATTGTGGTGCCTCCAACGGTAAAGACATAACCCGTTTGAGAATGCGCCTTGCGTGGATCAGACAAGTATCCTATGTCGGCATAACCAACAAGGCGAGAATCAAGTCGATGAGCATAAGGTGTGGCATCATTCGAGGATTCGTAGGGATAGAACAAGCCCAAATCCGTAGTACCCTTAAGGTAATGGAAGATGTCTTTCACGCTAGTCCAGTGTCTGCGTGTAGGTGCATTACTGTATCTTGCCAAAAGATTAACAGCGAATGAGATGTCGGGTCTAGTATATTGAGCTAAGTACAATAAAGCGCCTATTGCACTTAGATAAGGAACTTCAGGCTCCAAAATCTCTTCATCATCCTCCTTTGGACGGAAGGGATCTCGTTTTGTATCTAGCAAACGAACGACCATAGGAGTACTCGAAGGCTTCGTTTTATCATCATTAAAACGGTGCAACACCTTCTGGGTGGTTCGATTGATGTACTAGGATTCCATCCGAACAATGCTCTATCTTGAGACTGAGACATTATCGAGTCTTACCTAGATCTTTCATCTCAAATTTTGACTTCAGGTCTGTGGCAGTTATCACGAGCTCTTCAGGAGTTCCGATGAGATTCATGTCATCGACATATACTGCAACAATCACAAATCTGGAATGTGACTTCTTTATGAACACACAGGGGCATATTTCGTTGTTCACATATCCCTAACTAGTCAAATACTCACTTGGACGATTATACCACATTCTTCTGGATTGCTTCAAACCGTAGAGTGAACGCCTCAGCCGAATTGAGACCATGTTCCGGGGTTTGGAAATATTTGAACCAGTCAATGTAAGTTCTTCGGGAACTTTCATGTAAATTTCCGTATCAAGATCCCCATAGAGATATCCGGTTACTACGTCCATAAGCTGCATACTCAGTTTTTCAGAAACTACCAAACTGATAAGGTAGCGAAAAGTAATCACATCCATAACGGGTGAATAAGTTTTGTCATAGTCAATCCCGGGGCGTTGTGAGAAGCCTTGTGCAACAAGACGAGCTTTGTAACGCACAATCTCGTTCTTCTCATTACGTTTCCGAATGAAAACCCACTTGTAGCCAACAGGCTTCACATGTGGAGGAGTAGGAGCTACATGTCCAAACACCTTACATTTCGCAAGCGAATCGAGTTCGACTTTGATTACTTGTTTCCAGCTTGACCAATCAGTTCTACATCGACATTCATCAACAGAACGCGGTTCAATGTCATCGCTCAACATGATCTTAGTAGCTATTACAAATGATAATGCATCGTCGACAATCATCTCATTTCTACGCCACACATCATCTAAGCTAGCATAATAGACCGAAATCTCACGATTCTCGGAAGGAGAATTCGTCTCTTCAAGGACACTTCCGTAATCTAGAATTTCCTTATGAGTTTGATAAAATGAGTAAGCGATACTCGGATTCACGGTAGGCTCTTCAGGACCTTGTGCTGTGGATTTCCTCTTGCGGAGGTGTGAATCCTTTGAACCAAGGGGTCTGCCACGCTTTTGTGTAGGGGCAGATGATTGGCTAGCCGCTAATGTAGGTGGATCACCAAGATTGGCGTCCCGGGCTTCCAGGAGGGTAGTCCGTTGTACATTTGGTACATCCATCTTTGCAGGCGTATTCACAGCTGGAATGTGTGATCTTGTCATGCGCGCTAGATCGGTGAAAGCATCTGGCATGCTTTGAGCTATGCTCTGAAGATCTAATATGCGCTGCACTTCAGTTTCAGACTGAGCAGTGCAGGGATCTAAATGAGACAAAAAGGGAGTCGTCCACGATAATTCACGTCGTTCATCAGGAACGTTGACGTTCTTATCTCCCCCTAACGACAGGAAGACTGTCTTATAGAAGTGACAATCCGTAAAACGAGCGATAAACAGATCGCCTGTCAAAGGTTCTAAGTAACGAATAATCGAAGGAGAATCATATTTGACATAGATTCTCATCCTTCACTGAGGCCCCATTTTTGTACGTAAGGGCAACGAGATCGGCACATATACCACATAACCAAAAACGCACAGATGCGATATGTCGGGTTCGTATCCGGTAACCAACTGAAGGGCACTAAATGGTTATGTCGCAGCAGGCCTCAGGCGGACCAACTTTGCTGCATGTAATATTGTATGGCCCCAAGCAGCGATTGGGAGCTTGGTACGTATAACCAATGATCGAGCAATCATTTGTAAGCGCTTAATGAAAGCCTCTGCCAGGCCGTTCTGGGTGTGAACATGGGGTACTGGATGTTCAATTTCAACCCCAACCGACATGCAATAGTCATCAAAAGTTTTAGATGTGAATTCTCCAGCATTATCCAATCGAATAGATTTGATCGGATAATCAGGGTGTGAGCCATGAGCTTGATAACCTGAGCCAACAGTTTGGAGAATGCAGCGTTCCTTGTGGACAATAAGCACACGTGTGACCAACGTGTGGAAAAGTCAACCAAAACCATAAAATATCTAAATGGTCCGCAGGGAGGGTGAATCGGTCCACAAATGTCCCCCTGAATCCGTTGTAGACAAATGGGAGGATTCGAACGAATCTTGTCATAAGAAGGCTTAGTAATAAGCTTTCCCATAGAACATGTTTGACATGTGATTCCGTGGATTGAACCTAAACTTCGGGTTAATGGTTGCCCATGTGATGATTTGAGGATACAGCGCATCGCTATTCGTCCAAGATGTCCCAAACGGTCATGCCAAAGTGTAATTTCGTGCACGGTCCCAGTAGTAAGGCCTGCCATATAGTGGCATTCTACAGGGCTTATGGTCGTAGTATACAGACCACTCGGGGTACACTCCATCTTATCCAGAATACGCTTCTGGCTATATTCGTAGGAAGTTATGCACAGAAATTCAACTCCGTTTTCTACGTGGGTTTCAGCGTGGTAATTATTATCTCTAATATCCTTGAGACTTAGTAACGTTCTTCCGGAACGTGGAGAATAGAGTGCCTCATCAATGGTCAAGATTGTACCATTGGACAACATTATATGTGCCTTACCGTATCCTTCTATCAGGTTGGATGGGCCTGAGAGGGTTGTTAGAGGTGCATTCTTAGGTATGAAGTTAGTGAAATAGATACGTCCACGCAAAATGGTGTGCGTGGTTGCACTATCTGCCAGACAACTAACTTTCCCACTAGTCATACCTAGAATGAAAAATTAATTTGAATCGATCACATGCATAAAAGTTCTTAAAACAAATATCAATTCAAAGTAATTTCATTTATTCAAGGATGGTAATTAATTAAAACTTAATATCCAAAAAAACAAATCACCAATCAATAATCCAAACATAAAGGAAAATTGTTCAAAAAATCAACCAAAAACAAAAGAAGGGTTCGGCCACTTCGTGGAATTCGGCCCCAATTGTCTAATTTCAACTAAAAAATAAGTCTATGTCTAAGATTATAATCTTCCATAGGGGTGGTATCCTCTTGAAAGTCAGAAACCTACATCTTGATAGTCTCCAAGTTGCCACTTGCATGAAGTTTGATTTAAACTTCTTACGACGAGAATGATATTCATCTACAACCTTCTTGAGAACGCGGAAAACACGAGACCAATGGTCCTTTAAACCACAGCGATATCACATATCTGCATCCATGGTTTTAGGTGCTTTGCCCTTATTCTTGAAGTTTGGGGCCTTGGGAGCGAGGTTTGACTCTGTTGACCTTGGTGGGATGGCTTCTGGCCGCCCCTACCACGCTCTTTTGGTGTTTTGGGCGTTGGTTAGTGCTATAGTGTGCTTAAGGCACAACAGTCGCCCCAGTAGGTCTAGCTTGATGATTCTTCATCAACAGCTAGTTCTGCTTTTCAGCAAGAAGTAAAACAGAGATCAAATCCGAGAACTTAGTGAACTTTTGAGCTCTATACTGTTGCTGCAGGATAATATTAGAAGCAGAGAAGGTCGAATAGGTCTTCTCCAAGAGATCCTCTTCGGTCAAAGTTTCATTGCAAAACTTGAGAAGTGATCGGATTCGACAAACTTCAGAATTATATTCATTCATAGACTTAAAGTCTTGGAAGCGTAAGTGCTGCCAATCGTGTCTTGCTTCAGGCAAGAATATGTCCTTTTGGTGATCAAAACGATCAACCAAAACGACCCATAATGCACGTGGATCCTCCTCAGCAAGATACTCAGTTTGCAGAGCGTCATGGATATGTCTTCGAATGAAGATCATAGCAGTGGCTTTGTCAGCTTCGCCAACAGGTTCATCTGATGCTTCTTCAATGGCAGGATGCAAGTTCTTTGCAGTGAGGTGGAGCTTCACATCTTGAACCCACTTGAGGTAGTTCCTTCCAGAGACCTCCAAAGCGGTAAAGTCGAGTTTGTTCAAATTCGACATGTTCCTATCACAAAATAGATGGACAAGATGTGGTTAGTGTAATGGAGAAAAAAATCAATCCATTCACATAAGAGTAGAATATACAGGTTCTAATAGACATGTATTGGTTTAATTTTTGCATGAAAAAGTCTTTAGGTTTTCATGGGTGATGTTTTTTTTTTTTTTTTTTTAGTGAAAACTTCAGGTTTTCAAACAAGGCATATTTATAAGAAACTTCGGGTTTCAAAAAAATAATTATGAACTTCAGGTTCATATATTCCTGCAGGCAAACACAAATATATATGCAAGCAAATATGCAAGCAAATGTGCAACAAGAATATGCAAAGATATAACTTTTAGGTTTACAAATATAATTGAATTAATTTATTTGGACTTCGGGCCAAATTAAGATGTGGGTGAAAAAAAATAAATAAAACCCATTGGGCCTAAAATAATTAGGCGAATAAAACTCGGGGCCCAAAAACTAAGCCACATGTGGCTTAAAAAAAATGGTGTCGTGTATCCCAGGCCCAAGAACTGGGCTGGGGGTCTCGGGTAGGACTACAGGCCCACAGAAAGGATTGGGGCATGGATTGGGCTGCGTCAGGCAGACCCAAAAGCTTAAAAAAAATGTTGTTGTTTTTTTTTTTTTTTGGTTCTTTCTCTGCGGGCCGAGAAAAAGATAGGCCAAAGCAGGGAAGCCCAAGGCATAAAAGAGAGAAAAAATTGGGCCGAGAGACAGAGCCCTATAGGGCTCGGGTTTTGGAACCTAAACACCCCAGTGTGTGCTGGGTGTGTGTCGCCGAAGAACGCCAGAATTGGGTGACGGCGTTGCGGCAAACGATGTTTCCAAAGTTGGGGCAAGCCATGGTTCGTTAGAAACCTCAAATATGAACGAGGATTTTTGAAAAAAAAATTCAATCATTCTAACAAAAACCCTAGAAATTCGAATCGAAAAATTTGTAAAAAAATTTCGATGAGATTCAAAAGAATCTTGGCCTAATTCCGACGT
Organism: Heteromeles arbutifolia; assembly: GCA_024362995.1. NCBI lineage: Eukaryota > Viridiplantae > Streptophyta > Magnoliopsida > Rosales > Rosaceae > Heteromeles > Heteromeles arbutifolia. The sequence goes on from JANCRC010000004.1 coordinate 34,689,680, forward strand.
GGGACGACTTCTGGTCGTCAGAGATATGAACCATAAGTTCAGGGCAGTGGCTGCAGGCCATGCCGTGGTCGGGGACACCATGAAAGGTGTCGGGTTTTGTGGGTTTAAGGCTCGAAGCATCTTGCTCTATGGGTTTTTCTGGGGAGAGCTACAGGCTCTCGGTTTGGCTTGGGGGAAACCGATCTGCAGGATGGTGGTCACGGGTTCGAAAGAACCCGATGTTCCCAAATCGTAATTTGTTTTCAATTCAATATACCATTTAATTTGATATATATTTCAATAAAAAAAACATGTTCAATTGGATGCATATGCAAAACAATATTTTCAATGCATATACATATGTATTTTATGCAATTCATGCAAATATCAAATTCACATAATTCAACAATTATGATTATGAGGCATACACAATTTATGTAGAATCTAAACTTCGTAAAACGTAAAGTTGGGTCATGCATCATGGTGAATGTTCATGCTATCAGGGCTGCAAAATATCGAGTTAAAAGCCTTTGTTTTGAAAGAACCTGATTGCGTGATGATATGGATGAACTTGTTTGATGCAGAAAAATTCTTCAACGTCAGATTCCTAAGCGCAGCAGTAGGAGCATGCTGATAACGTGTTGTGGCCTATTTTATCTGATGAGGTTAAAGGGGGCCGGCGGCAAAGAGTGTAGAGAGAGATGTGTTTGTAGAATTGTAGGGGAATATGTGTGTGTTGTTATCCCTCCTACATTGTGCCTTTATTTATAGTAAAAGAGGAGATGAGATATTCCTTCTTCCCCAAGGAATATAAGATACAATAGGAAATGATAACTAGAATCAAATCTAATCTAGGATTTACACAATCACACATAAACTAGGAATGTTCACAACAAATTGAATATACTCATATTTTTATGAAATGTTGTAATCTCTCTTGAATTCTACTTGAATATCACTGATTTGTATAAAAAAAAAATTAAAATCCTAATTCAATAGTTTTTCTATTATTAGAAGTAATATTACTATTTTAGGCTATTCTAATTAAATACCTTCTTATTACAAGCAATATTATTAAAATTTCTCAAAATTCTAATTAAATAAATTTTGTTATCAGACAGACCCTATCAGATACGCAACGTCACCGGACAAAATTATATGGCACATCACGTTCATTCCATTATTGTGTGGAGCCCGAGCGAATCACTATTTTTCCAAGAGCCATAAAGCTTTTTTCTTTTCTTTTTTGTCCCAAATATATTCCTTATCTCACGCCCATGCAGCTATATAAAGGCATGAGCGGCACCAACCTAGTAGCATACTTCAAACTCATACACAAAGCCAGACGAGAGAAAAACAGAAACAGGCTGCAGCAGTCGCTGAGAGAGTTTGGAGAGTGAGAAAACATGTCCACCGTCACCCTGAGCAGTGGCTACGAGATGCCGGTCATCGGTCTCGGCCTTTGGCGTCTGGAGAAGGACGAGCTCAAAGAAGTCATCTTAAATGCTATTAAGATTGGCTATCGCCATTTTGACTGTGCTGGTATACCCTCCATCCCTCACCTCCTCGTTTTTTACATTAATTCATGCATGTCTACATATTATTCTGCTTTCTATTCAACCGCAAAGAAAGGGGATGTGTTTGTTAATCCTCAATTTTTCGTTTTATTTTTCACTTGCTTCGTTCTAAATAATCCGTATTTATTTTTTTTTTAACACAATCGATATCAAAGAAGGGGTAATCAAATATTAGACTTTGACTATTGAACAATGATGCTCCCTTGCTAGTATTAATCAATATTCTTACTCATAGCTGTCATATTATAGAACCATCGATTTATGTCTACGTACACCGCTACGGATTGAGGTCATTATCAAAAAAATACGACCCAACATTTCAAAGGATTTCACTTTACCTAGCTGAAGTACTAAGGGTTTTAACTGGTTTTTTCCATTAACAATTTGGTAAAGGAAATCACATGCATCATGCACAGAAGATTTTTCAGAAACAAGAAAAGAGTGTACGCGCCATAAAGCAGCGGTGATGCAATGTACACATAACTTTTTTGGTCACATGTAACTATCAAATAAAAAAATGGATGTAATATGTAAAGGAGTCAAAATCATGGCAAACCCGTTTGTTACTTTTATAGTTTAGTAAAATTAATTAATATATGTGTATTTATATATTCTGAGAAAAATATTACTATATGTCGCTAGTCACTGTAAGCTTATGTTACTGCATCCATGCATTCGAGATTTTGATTTTCTTTTTCTCAATATTATTTGGTTGAAAAATTATGATAATTCGTTTGAGGTCACAAAATATTTTCAATACTTTATATCAATAAACATCTTGTGTTTTTAAACGAGGTCGATGAAGAGAAAGTTTTTAAGTGGTATTCTTTAATTGAGGAGGAAAAATTGTTTTCATTTAGCTTAGTTAAAAAGAAAATTATTTATATTGACCATGTTAGAAATGAATTCGATTTATGCAAACATATGAATTTTTATAAACAAAACAATCAAACAAAAACACAGGTTTGGTTACTATGAGTTGTATAAATTAGTGTTTAATCTTTTACGTTTTTTTGTTTAGGCCGAAAAGGGTATTTTGGTTTTTTCCAAAAATGGCAGTTTGTCTTTTTTTTTTTTTTTTTTTTTTTAAAAACAATGGCAGTTTGTCTTTTAGGACGCCATTAAGTGCACCTTCAATGAAGAAAATTTTTAGTGTGTTGAGAACACGATTCGTATGATATCTGTAATAATACAATTAGTTTAAAATTTAGAAAAAAAAAATCGCTACCAATTAAATTAGGGAATTGTTATAAGCACTCAAAAAATCTCATTTTACACTCCCTCACAAGTGTATTTTTTTCTAATTATAAAAAATTTGAAGTACCAAAAATATTTTTTAGAATGCTAATAACAATTTTCTTAAATTATTACACTTATTGTATTCGATTATGTTCTCGAAACGCTGAAAATTTATACATCCGAGAGCACAACATGACGAACTAGGCTAAGGTACAGTTGTGTTCTGGTGAACAAGACAAACGAGTGGCATACCTTGGTTCCCTATGTTTTTGGACCAATCCCAAGTTTTGGTCTCACCTTGGGAAAGGGAATGATCATAATCCAGTCCCATGTTTGGTTCTTACCTTGGGATGAGGAATAATCCAAGTTCCTACCCCATGGTTGCTTAATTTGCTTCTCACCTTGGGAAATAAAATAATAATACAAATAATACAAATAATAAACGCGAGACACAGTGGTTAGAAGGAGAGAAGAGTGTCTTAATTATCAGGAACAATTAACTAGTCGCAAAGTTGATTTTTAGAATAAAAATCATAGACATTTTGGTCTTCATGTTGTAAATTTAATTTCAGATTAGTTACTGTTGTATGCTTAATATTGGTAAATTATTTTGATATTGCAGCTCATTACAAAAGTGAAGCAGACGTTGGGGAAGCACTTGCAGAAGCATTTAAGACTGGACTTGTTAAGAGGGAAGAACTTTTCATTGCCACCAAGGTCAGTTTAATTTATTTACCCCTTTTTTTTTTTTTTTTTTTTGCCACTTTTATAAAATAATATTGGTGTGACAAATGTAGGCTACGCCACAAAACGGACCGGTGATAACCAAGTATTAAGTCGTCATTTATAAGAATCAAATCTAAGACTCTTACTTACGAATGAACAAAAATATATCAATACTGCAACGCAAACAACCAAGTATTAGAGTTTATCTCACATTTTCCGAAAAGACTAAAATATAATTTTGTTGTTCTTATATTGCAGATTTGGAATTCAGACCATGGGCATGTGGTGGAGGCCTGTAAGAACAGCCTCGAGAAGCTTCAGTTAGATTATCTGGATCTCTACCTGGTTCACTACCCAATGCCCACAAGGCACAATGGTACCTCTCTCTCTCTCTCTCTCTCTCTCTGATTAGATTATTGTGTCACTCAACGCTATAACGTTACATAATTATAAATAATTAATTTACAATGAATTGGTATTTATTTTGCTTGCTGTATGGTCACAGCAATTGGTAAAACTGCCAGTCTTTTGGGCGAGGATAAGGTGTTGGACATCGATGTAACAATTTCCCTTCAACAAACATGGGAGGGCATGGAAAAGACCGTCTCTTTGGGCTTAGTTCGTAGCATTGGTCTCAGGTACATCCCATCAGCATTTATGCTAGACCTTTCATCTCGATATCCAAACTCGATTATCTAGAATTGACCAGTGAATGTCACTAAATCAAATGATCATCGGCTTCCGTTTTGCAGCAACTACGACCTCTTTTTAACTAGAGATTGCTTGGCTTACTCCAAAATAAAGCCTGCAGTGAGCCAATTTGAAACTCACCCCTATTTCCAGCGCGACTCTCTCGTCAAATTCTGCATCAAACACGGCGTTCTTCCCACAGCTCACACCCCTCTCGGAGGTGCTGCGGCCAACAAGGATATGTTTGGTTCTGTTTCACCTTTGGATGATCCAGTTCTCAACGTAAGTCTTCTCTCTTTTAGCGCGCACACCTAGCGCTAGTAGCAATACAACCATAACAAACGTATGCTCGCCCGAGCGTTTCATTTTCAGGATGTGGCTAAGAAGTACGGAAAGAGCGTGGCACAAATCTGTCTGAGGTGGGGAATTCAGAGGAAAACAGCAGTGATTCCAAAGTCATCCAAAATTCAGCGATTGAAAGAGAATTTGGAGGTTCTTGAATTCCAGCTGAGCAATGAAGACATGCAGCTCATCTACAGTATCGACAGGAAGTATCGTACCAGTCTACCTTCCAAGACTTGGGGCTTAGACGTGTATGCATAAGCGTGCCATTCAAAAACCTTCGAATTGCTGCCCCCGCAACTTCTTCCAAGGCTGTTCAGCGGAAGCGAGATGGAAACCATCGTGAATCTTACTTACAATAAACTGAGCTTCATATAATTTTCCGAAGCTCATCTATCTGCTAGTTCGAAAACTTCATTCGGCCTTTGCATTAGGCCTTGCAAAGGAAAATATAATAAATGGCCGTTGTATTTTTTTTGGTACTTAATAAATGAGTGATTAAAGAAAATCATGTATGGTTTGGTGTAACAAATTACATATTTGCACAAACTATTTGTTGCTTACTTGTTCATTCGAATTGAATCCTGCGGAGTCGAATAGCTTTACACTCAATTACCTTTGCTAGTCGGGTAGCTTTTGTAGTTTGTGCTTAGTATACAAATGGAATAATGGCGCGCCGTTTCTTGGGATAACTTTCAAATTTCCGGAGGTACCACCTATGTGTTTCCGCTGCTGCCAATACCAAGTTTGTCACCTGAACGACACCAAATAAGAGACTAAAGCGCATGGAGAAGAAATAAGTTTACTTTCAAAGGCATCAATGTGCGCGTGCGCACACTCGTATGTGTACGTATATTTTCAGCACATAAGAAATCATACCACAAATCCAAAAAGTAGCCAGATTGTGAGATCTGTTCCTCCACTAGCGACCACAAGGCCAGTATATATAACCTTCATTGTCATAAAAAGAGCAATTTAACATATAAATCAAGACTCGGAAAGAGTTTAAAGTTATTCGTGACAATAGAATTCTCTTTAAGCAGGCAGTCAAGGGAATCGTGAGACTTACTATCTCAGCCAGATAGTGTGGAGATGAAACAATTTCAAACCAATCACCATGAGGAATCACATATTCATCATTTTGTTCACTGTTTTCTCGTAATGAGCCCTGTTATAACATTTCACATGTCAGGAACAGTATAAAAGTAAATGCAAGGAAGATCAAGTTAAGAAACACAATATTAACATTCCCCTAATTCAGCGGTATGAAATGAAACAGTAACTATAGATGTATTTCTGCAGCATCTCATCGATATCAACCACTCCATTTTGTTTTATATATTGCTTCTTCTTTTTTTAGGGGGGGGGGGGGGTGGGGGTGACGGGGGGAGAGAGAGTGTGTGTGTGTGTGTGTGTGTCACTGAGACATACTAGAATTGCATGACATTGGCGCTGATGGATCCAACCCCAAAAAAATATAGCTGCACCAATCCACTGGAGCCAACCAAGCTTCAAAAGAGAATTCACAAGTTGCAACCAATCAAATTCCACTTCTCGCATGCTACTCTTGCCTTTGACAATGAACTCAGCCACTCCATTTATTGAAAATTTATAAACGTCCAGAATACTGTTGCAGCAAAGTGACAGCGGTGCTGCTGTGTAGAAGCTAATGTAAAAAAAGAACCGTAATCAGTAAAATATCTTCTATTACGTATGATGAAGAAAACGTCAAAATACAGGGGAAAACTGACAGTTATATATAATAGTCACGTTTAACATTTCTCATTCCAGAGCACAAAAGGTTAGTCGGTTATGACTTCCACTAAACATATGGGACTAGGTAGTAAGCTTTGCATTACTGAAGCAATATCTATTATTTAGAAGAGCACATATCTTGGAAGAAAGAACAAAGTCGTAGATGTTTTAACTAGGCTTAACCTATTGGAAACTGTATTAGCAGTTATAGAACACTATGAATTGTAACCAGCTTTCTTACGCTACACCATTATAATTTGTTTAGCAGTTTAAATCCCCTGTTCATATTGAAAGCCAAAATGGAAAACAGAATTATTATTCAAAATGAAGGCTAAACAACCTCAAGTTACGAATAGAGCCCTTCGCATTGAGCAAATACATATGGTTATGCTTTTTGAATCATAACTAGAAACCGGTCTCATATATGGTTAGCGTACTGCTCTCTCATTGGCTATTCATCAAACACTGCATATGCCATCTCCGTTAAAAACTTAAACCGAAATTCATATTACCGAAAACTTAAATTCCCCATACATTCTCAAATCAATCAAGATTCAAAATTAATAAATCTAGAATCAAACAGTTGAAACCCTCTTGGATATGATCCCGCAGTTAAAAGCAGTATTAAGATGCATGCTCCATATAAATATATATATATGCATTCTGAAAGAACTTACAAGAGGCCAGTCAGATATCCGAAAATGTGCATCCGAGCGGAGGAGCTATAGTTGAACACATATATTGTCTCAAAGAGGCGTCTCAAGACTTGAACCTCCATCAATAAAAGCAGAAGGACCGAACGCCAAACGCTATATTTATAACCGATAGGAATCGAATGAGACTTGTGCCATGAAAAGATATGTGAACCTCCAGTGAAGGGGTTGGAAAGTGAAGGATGAAGCAACGAATCTGAAACCAATGGCACCGCTTTATACGCATACATCAAAGTTGCAACGAGCAATACCGTTGTCCATGCTACGGCTACCAAATAGAAATGGCAGAAGAACTTTTGAGGAACTGTGAACTTCTACAATTTGAGAAAAGAAAACAAATTTCAGAATTACTGAAATGGAAAAAATAAAAAATAAAAAACTGATCATGTAGTGAACAGAACTAGATAGAGGAATTCATAACGACTTGTAGCTCGGTTGGTTAAGAACATTCACTCTTGCACAAAGGTCCACAAAAAATACGAAATAAACTAAACAATTTGCATTCTCAAAAACCCATGACAATTGAACAGATAAACCCTTGTTTCCCATTTTCTTCAACTTTCTCACGAACCAAATAGACCATAAACCAAAATAGACCCATCAAATTCGCGCCAAAAACTCAAATCCGTTACCTGGGAGGACGACTGCATGGTCTTCCCTCTCTTGGCAAACCCCAGTACAGCCCCACGAAACGAGCTCAGCCAAGAAAAAGGTAGAGCGGCTATGAGTATAGGCAGAGTCGCAGCAATCCATGCTGTTCTAAGCAACCCAACAACACCAACCTCCATTTGAGCGAATACCCAGATCAGAAAAGAGCTTAATGATTTGGGAAAGGCTAGAAACTGTGAAATTTAAGCACTTTCTCAGTTGGGTCTCTGCGCCATTTTTGCAGATAAAAGGCGCATGCAAATGCAAAAGGAGAAACAAAAAGACACAGGAAATCTCGAGACAATTTATTGTAGAAATGAATGCAATGACGGGGGAGTGGGCAGAGCAGATACTTATGGGATACCAGGCGTGACGTGAGGTTTTGCGATAGAACAACAGGAGGGAGGAGGATTCTCTCCTCATTTTTTGCCGTACACTTCCATCTCCTCATGTTTGTGTGATTATAATTAAATCACGTCAACATTTTATTTTAATTTTTTTATAGAGATAATAAAACAAAAAAACGTGGCTTGACCGTGACCACACAAACAGGAAAAGATGGAAGTGTATGGGAAAAAATGAGAAGAGAATCCTCGCTGCAGCCGTGGGATGACATTCAACGGTTAGGATTCAAACCGAACCTATAACCTGTCGGCATGTTTTAGACGATAAGACAGACCATTTGAACTAATTTTGAGCCCCATTTACACCTCCGCTGCTTGCTTCATTTGCCTTCAACCGATTCCCGCAGGCTGCTGTGCTGATCATTGATGGATGTATGTATGTATGGTATGGATGCATGTATCCATCGTAGCGTCGTTAATTGGGGTAATTTTGGTAGGGTTAGGATTGTCTCCCCACCTATTAGCATCTACATCCCTCCCTCCTACACTTTCCTTTTTGTCGTCTTCTCTATACAAAAATTTCAAAATAAGATGTTGATATAGATTAATCGTAACCGCTTAAATAGGAGGGAAGAGAAGGGGAAAGGATCCTATTCCGTTTTCGTACGCATGTATGTTGTGTGGAATCTTCATTAAGGCAAATATGAGGTGGAAACGTTAACAATTTGGCAAGTGAAGTCGCAGTGCATTGCCTGATCAATGATCATCACCTTTATTCTCCAACAGATTCATATAGCATAATGACGCTTTTAAACTCAACACTTCAGAAATATACCAAATTCCAAAATTCCCTGTTCAGAAATTGCTAGTTGGATGTTTCAGTTTTAAGTGACGTTTTTGATTGATTCTTATAGGTGGACTTATGATTCCTGCTTTGCTTTTTAGTAATCTTAGCTTTAGCAAAACTGGTGAGAAAGATAAGTCGTTATAGCTTCTTGTCCTTGACGGTGTTCATCCTCCTTGTAGGTTCCAACTAGAAATAGTGCCCGTACGTTGCTGCGGGATTAAAAATCGCAAGAAAAATTATGCAAATTTATACTCTTCAGAAAACAAATATAACAGAAAGTTTTTAATAATTAGATAATGGAAATTGGGTACAAAAAGTGGCAAAATAAATGCAAGTGGTGAGAGAAGCTATCCTAATTATGCCCCTGATCATCTTTATTGAACAAAGAAGCAATCATTTCTACTTTTGGTGATTGAACATGAACTCCGGCTCAGTAATTAGAAACTAACAGCCATTTCGTCATATTGACCACCTACATAATCTCCAACATAAAAAAATGACATGATAAAGCAACAAACTTTGTAGGTGACATCATATGAAAATTGCTAGTCCAGTTGCAATAGTGTAATATAACAGAATAGAACAGGATTTTAAAAAGTTCAGTTTCCATATCAACTAAGTTTCTGAAACAAAAATTCAAATCAATCGAGTTACAATTCATCTAGAAGGATAATCATCAATTAAGTTACAATTCAACAAAAATTAGACGTGCAACCTGTAAGTGAAGAAAAAGAAGAATCTTACTACTATAAGGCCACTTTTCTTGTCGAGCTCATACTTAACCTTGCTGCATTTGCCAATTTCAACAAACTGATGCAGAAATAACAATACTCACGACCCGGTCAACATTCAAGGAAAAGGGAGTGTGTATGAGAAAGAGTCGAACCTTAATAGTGCGCATGAAATTCTGCAACTTCCTATAGTACCTCTGTAAATGAAACCAACAAATGTGGAAATCTAAAGGGCATCATAAACATCACAAAACAACTTAAGATTAATCTTCAAGATCTAAAATTTAAAATTATTACTCACATCAGCATTCAACCAACAGATAGGTACAATGATCCAGACACTAATGAATTAAAGTTTGTTGCAACAACTTGAAGACCCATTGACATCACCTGAGTGGATAAAATGCATCACTTAATTACCAAGCTAGTTAGATAATGAATTTCGTGAATCAAAAAAATGACATGCAACTCCAATTTAACATGTGAAAAGCATTGCAACTGTAGGTCTGGAAATTATAAAAATCCTTCTAGTCAAGAAACAAATTGCAATAGTTGTGGGTAGGTGAATATGGAACCAAGAATCCAAGACAAACTTGACAAATTTGCAATTCCATTGTAGCCTAAACAATAAAAAATAATTTGTCCATTATACACAGTACAATTTATACACAAACTCATCAAGATGAAACAAATTTAACCACCAAAACAGAAATTTATTCCTCCAAAGCAAAGGGGGGAAATAACTTTTTACTTGAAAAGTTGGAGTAGCAATACTGCATAAATTACAAATGCAATATTGAGGGAATACCTACCAAATAAAGTTGACTACATTCTGAGCAATGCTGAAGAACATTCTTAATCTTTTCAAGTGCTACATGCAGTGAACATAAAGTTGACATTATTTTGCTATAAATTGCAGAGAGTGCCTTACGCAGCTCTTCATGCAACTTCATAGGAAAACAAAGACAATCAACTAATGATGTACGATGATAAAACCAAAAGACAGAATAAAAGGCTGATATTCAGAGGACCCATGGTGATAGTGATAAAAAAAATATATGGACGACAACTTCAAACTTGAGTTTTAGAGAGAGAGAGGTGAAGTCACCTTGTAACCAGAGACCATTTCCATTTTTTTCTCATTACCCAGGTTGCAATTCAACTCGAGAAATCCCAAAACCAAACACCCAAACAAAATTGAATCAAATTTCAGCACGAAATATTAATTGGAAGCTAAAAAGATTGAAACTTGCCTATGTGATGTATACAGTTTGGGCATCTGCTTGTGGGACTGTTGTGACATGCCGTATGCTGATCTCCTTGAAAGTGACATCAGTCGTTGTCTGCCAAGTAGGTAAAATCTATAAGATATCTTATAATCCATGAGATAAATTATTGCGTCAAAGTTATATGCTAAAAGAAAATTCATACTTCTATATGAGCCCAAAGAATGATTTTTGCATACACCTTGGTGGGTTCAGTCTCTCAATACTCATCATCCATGTCATGCGAAAATCTCATGCTAACTTCTGCAGAAAGACACCAAAAAAATGAAAAATAAAATTAGACAAAAATGTCACATCCCGGTCCCGGCCCAGGGTGGATCACTTCCCGGGCTCGTTCCACCACCGTAGCACGATATTGTCCGCTTTGGGCTTACCATTCCCTCACGGTTTTGCGGTTTTGTTTCTGGGAACTCACGAGCAACTTCCCATAGGTCACCCATCATGGGAGTGCTCTAGCCCCCTTCTCGCTTAACTTCGGAGTTCCTACGGAACCCGAAGCCAGTGAGCTCCCAAAAGGCCTCGTGCTAGGTAGGGATGAGAATATACATTTAAGGATCACTCCCCTGGACGATGTGGGATGTCACAAAAAGGTTGGAGAGAATATGAAAGAACTAATTAGAGACAATAGAACCATTGTAACCAATTGAGAGAGATGCTTTTAAATTCAAGAAAAAACATTTAAGAGAAATTGAAACAAAAACCATCATTTCAATTATTTTTCAGTCTTACGATTGGGATTACACAGAAAATATAACTACAATCCCCAACTTTCTCAGAAAACTACAACTATTTTTACAAATTTCCATCACCCAACGTTGACAAATGAAAATTAAGAAGCAGCACGAAAGTACGCATTCAACAGAATAAAAGAATGGAAGACGCCAGAACCAAAACGTCAAAACAGCACATACCCATTTCAAAGACCAAAAATTCCAGAAAATCTGTATATTAGCACTCCCTGCAATACCCCAAAAATCAGAAAATTAGAAAAATTGAGTTTAATAACATTGTACCTCAAGAAACCTCTAAATTTCTAATCAAAGGAAAATTTATACCACCTCTGCCAAAAAATAATCAAAAGATAAAAACTCAAATTCATAAAGCATTTGTCCAAAGTATTTATTAGAGAAAGTTACATATGGATGAAGGTGTTGATCTCTTGTATCATGTATAGCTGCATTGCTTGGACTTCGCGAATATAATAGGTTCTCAGAATTCAAATGATTTTTACACGCTTTGCACAAAACCCGACCATACAACTGCACAGAAAATTTATAAAAAAAAATGTATAATGATAAATTCAAATCTATAGTACAATAAAGATCAAACAAATAAATCACCTGCTTTGCTTCATCATCGTCTGCACAATCTTCTGCCAATTCATACCTAAACATCCATAAGATCAAATAAATAAATCGCCTGAAAAAACATATGCAAATCCAAACTCCAGCAGTTCTGAAGAAACCTAAAATAAAATTATTCTTATCCTCTATATTATTTTAGATTTCAGCGTAAACAAAAAACCAAAAATTTACCTGATTCTAATTCAATGCACATAAATATTTCCAAAATGCCTAACCCTTCATTTGGTTACTAAGAAGACTGGAAAAAAAAAAAGCACAAATTTAAATAATATGATTTTAGTTGCTCCTATTACCAAGGAACTATAGAATAACCCAAATTGGTCAATAATTGAATTATGCTAAGCAAAATTACAGGATAACTCTCTCCATTGTAGCCAATTAAAAGCTAAGATTTAAGTCCTTTTATTTCATTTTCTTTTCAAACCTTTTTATCAGCAACCAAAGGACAATTTGAGCTGTAAATCCAGATGAGTTCCATTAGTTTGGGTAGGAGTTTTGATGGAGTAACCAAACACAACTGCAAGATTGAAATAGCTAATTAGCAATTGTAATATGAAAGGAGTTGCACAAAAAAGTTCACAAAGGCAATACAAAAATCCTTATAAAAACAGGGTGTGACAAACAATTTCATAATTCACAAAAATTAGTCGCATTAGCCCACAATAGTTGATTGTCAAATACTTGAAAGATAGAAAGATGGAAGCCTCCTATCCACCTTATCAATCTCTTACTTTCATAATAAAAGCGAGAAGAAACCCGAAAAATTACTCTAAAAAACAGAAGGGAAAAAAATCCAAACCTCAAGAGTTTGATTCTACGATTGCGCCTTGAGGATGTCCTTAAAGTCCTTTGAAAAAAAAATTAGAAATGAAGGCCCAATATAAGCACCAAAACTGATGATGACAGAGGAGATAAACACCAAAAGTGAAGAATAAGAAATTACACAACCCAGAAGCTAATTAGTATAGAAAATTATAATCAAATCCAAATAAAAGTCTAAACCCAAAATCTGATTTCAATACAATCAAACAACAAAAAAGCAAATTCAAGTCCAATATAATAAAAAACCAAACAAAACACTAAATCAAAACTCTGAAATTTTGAAATTGGTCATAATATTATCTCAATCTGTTGGTTTGCATCAGAGAAGCTTGGTTGCATGCAAACCCAAAATGATTTTGCACCTGCATATATTATACCGTCTCTCGATGATCAGGAGGTACTAATTCAATACCTTTTTAATTTATGTATGTACTTGATAAGAACTACAAAATCGAATAACAATGAGAATCAAATCGAAATTCAAAGATACAAAGAAACTAAAAAAAATCTATATCGTTCTCTTTTCTCGGATTTGAGATTTCGAGAGCCCCATCCCCTTTTCCTTCAGTCCAGACAACAGATTGTGAAGCCCCTCTACAAAATACACACATGCATGAGTCAGAGTCGCTTGATTTGACATTCGACCATGAAAACGAAGAAAGAGAGAGGAGGCCGTGCTCTACCTTTATCGGTGATGGGATTTGCAGAGTCCTCCGTGAAGGCAGAGTCGTCGATGATGAGTGCAGAGCCGATCTGAGCAAGGCATCGTGAGATGGTGATGGATCCTGATCCAGTTTGGGGGTTGGATTTTTGGAGATCGATTTAATTTCTTGTTTCAAAAGTGTTAATCGCAGAAAACGCAGCAGAGACGTTTGTGGGAGGTGTGTTTGGGAAGGAGAGGGCTACAGTTTTTTTAGAAAGAATCAGACGTCGGAGAGCTTGGCTTCGGAATGGAAGGAAGAGTCCACAATTTCTAGAACCACATCGACGCGTCGAGATCCCGTAAAAGCAGATTTCTTTTTCACGATGACCAACACGAGTGTAAAAAATGGCAAAATTGTAAATTCACTGTACAGAACAAAAAAATAGCTGGGAATCGGCGACAGCTCAAGGGCATTTTCGCTAAAGCACTGCTCGTGAACAGTAGTTTTCCACCGGGTTTTAGTATATACATAATTTCACATTGATGTTATATATATAAATTATTGAAGCATGAGCATTGTTGCAGATTCAATCACTGCAGCAATGGAGTTCTTGTTGTTCTGGTTTTGAAATTCAAGTACAATAGGCTTATGCAATAGTCGGGAAATTCATAAAAATAACTAAAATTTGGAATCATATAGAATTGTAACTACCTTTTTAAGTTTATAATCTATTCTATTAAGATTCTACTAAGAGAAGAGCCCTTGTCAACTTTTTTTTCCATTTTTTTCCAATTTTGCCCTTATTTTTTAATACACAATATTGACATGAGGACTGCAAAATAGTAATTTTGTACCTTTTGACAAAATGACAATCATATCCCTATTTTTCTTATTTTACCCTCACTTTTGATACACAATAAAAGAAATTGTTCCACTATCATTTTTTCATACTCTTTTTAAAATTTTAAAAACTAATCACACTTCTTAGTAAAAAATAAAAAAACAAAATGAAATTGTTCACACACACAAAGTGTGTGCTCATCGGCTAGTAATTATAATCAAAAGTTAATATAAAAGTACTAATATACCTTTAAAATTATCAGTTCAACATGAATAAATCGAAAGTTGATACGAAGTTGCCACTTGCAATTATCATCCACACATCTAACTTCCAACGATCCTTGATCGATCTATTCATATTAAACTCATCATTCGTCCACATTGCAATCATAGCTAATCATTGCAAGTGGCGACTTCGTGTATTAGTACTTTTACAGGTATATTAGTATTTTCATGTTACTTTTGGATAAACTTTAAAGATGAATATTTGTCTATGGGATTCAAATTTTGGTTATTTTTCCAAATTTTCCATAATAGTTGACAAAGATTAAAACATTTAAAGGTTGTTTATTGCACCACTTGTCAAAATCACTTTGATGTAAGTGAGTGTGTGTCGTGCACATGATCATAGTCACGCTACAAGTGTGAGGCACCAACGGCTATATTCCTTCTTTCTCATTGAGTGTGTGATGTAACCGAATATAGATGGAAATCTAAGGAGGAACGTACTCCATACTTCTCATTTGTTCTCAACAACTTTCTTCTTCTTTGTGAATCAATTTCTCATTGATTTGATTTGTGAAACTCTGTAAAGCAACAATCAAATACTCTCAAACACTAACATGGCCTTAGAGCTTGGTTCGATTTGAATCAAGGGGCGTAAATATTTGATTTGAGTTCTTTTGGTTTTCAACGAAGAACTTAGGTGAATCGAAGAACAAAATGGCAAGATTTGGAGCTGAGCTTCAAGGCTCCGATCTTCATTAGAGTCAATTATGACTTCTGATGCATTAGGATGAAGACTATTTTCAAATCCCTCACTCTGTGGAAATTTGCAGAGGAAGGAATCAAGCTCCAAAGGAGACTGATGAAGACACTGAGAATAGCAGATCGTGATTCAAGATCTCATTGCAAAAGATGCAAAACCACTGAGGTTGATTCAAGGTGTTGTGTCCGATTAAAATTTTCTTAGGATTGCAAATTAGGAAACAACAAAAGAAGCATGGAATGTCTTAAAGCAGGAGTACGAGGGTGGCTCATAGGTCATGGCTGTGAAACTTCAAGGTATTCACCATGAATTTGAATATGCAAGAAAGAGAAATGGTGAAAACATTGTCTAATTATTTGACTAGGCTGTTTGGATTGATTAATCAAATGAAAATGTTTGGTGAAGATCTATCTAATAAGAGAATTAAGTATGAACTATCAAAAGAGTTCTAAGGTATATTCAAGGTACCTTAGCTATTGGAATAGAGTTTGTTGCCCACCCCAACAACGATAACTCAAGTGTTTGGACAGATGACCATTAGAGTGATGTTGCCAGAGATGCCATTTACATGGTGATAAGTTGGATCGTCTATTTGCTTGTTGCTGCAGTTTAGAATTGGAAATCTCGTTCGTTAGTGACTGGGGCCATTTACATGTTTATTTTCTTAGGCCTACCATCTGCCTGTCCGAATGAATCTGCCTGCTTGAATCTGCATTAAGGTATGTGTGCCTAACGAAATATGCCTGCCTGAATCTATATGTCATATGAATCCAGATCCAGCTACCATATATCTGAAATAAACTTGTATGCCTTCTTGTTTGCTTAACTAAGTTTGCATCCGCATCATGTTAACAAATTCATGTCATGTACCGGCATGAGTTTGACGATGGGATGTTGGAAAATATTAATATTTAAGGTTATTTTATTGTTTGAGTTTTAGGTCTAGCCCGTTAGAATTAGGTTTTCGTTTATTATAAATAGAATGCTTGTTATTCACTTGAAAACAAGTTAGTCACAAAGTAACCGTCAGTTTGTAGCCATTCCAACATTCTTATTTCTATATTTTTTTGTTAATAAAACCCCTAATTTCATAGTTTGTTTGTTCTTTGTTTTTCAACTAGTCACAAACCAAGCCTCATGCTTCCCCTCTTTCTACTATTTGAAACCTCAACCACCATAATAGAAGCTCATCCATCACCAAACCCATGGAAATCCTCTCTTAAACCCAAACACATCGAAGGTCAAGGAAGACTCATGCATTCTCATTTGCTAAATTTGTGGGTCGTTAACTCCCACACTTCATGCCTCCCATACCAAACTCCACTGTTACGAATTACCTTCTTTATTCAGCATCAAGCCACAAACCACTAAACCAAACATTTAGTACCTGCAAGGAAAAACACAAAGAAGAAGTACCCTAGTATTCGCTTCTCATTCGAAATGCCTTGATCTCGCTACACAGACTTCGTTCACGGTTGACCATGGCCTGACACTCAACAAGCCCAATTAAGCCTTCCATGAAAAAAGGGCCACAACAACCTTGAATTTTAGTTTAACACAACTTACCCCTTAAATTGATTTTTTTACATCCCCTTTATGTCTATCTAAGATAAAAAAAACCTTGGATATGAACAATTTGTCTGTCTAAGAAACACACAAGGACGACTCTACATCCATATCTTGAACGATCAGTGGCAAAACTATAAAGGAGCAAAGAGGGGTGTCCGCCCTTCCCCTCGTCGGAAATCAAGCCAGGAGTGCTGGTTCCGCCGATCTAGTCTCGTCGAAAACCTGCAATCTAGGTTTGCTTTGGTTTTGCACAGAGGAGCTGCGCGCAAGTTTAATCTGTTTTGAAAATTTCAGGCTAAAACGAAGTCGTCTTGGTCCTGATAAAAAAAAATAAAAAGTTTGTAAATGGGACGACGTTGTTTAGGCCCGTGGGTTCCTCATTTCCAAAGCAAATCAAAGCAGAGCAACCGTGTTCTTTGTCTTCCTAATCTGTAAAGGTTCGATCTTTGCTTGTTCTTAGAGCCTTCCACTTAAAACCCTTTGCTTCATGAGCAATAAACTTGCAAAAACTTTGATGGGTTTTTGATGTTTTTCAATTTCCCTGATAGGTTTTTAAGGGTTTTCAATTTTGTTTATGATCTGTTCTTGTTAGTATGCTTTAATTTTTTTTTTATGGGTTTCTTCTGAATTTGTCTATGAGATTAAATCTTTAAATTTCCTCATTTTGTGTGTTGAATTTCAAAGTTTTAAAGGGGTTTTAGAGTTTAGAAATGTACCTAGATATTGTGTATTTCTGTGATTGTTATGAATCATCCAACTTGTTAAATAATAGTTTTACTGTTTAGCTTCCTTTGTCAAATCTTGTATCTAGTACTAGACATGTTCATAGTTTAGAATTAAGGTGCAATGCTGATCTGGGATTTCTAATGTAATTAAATCGTCAAGGCACCAACCATCTTCACTACAAAAGGTTTGAATCATACATTTGCATATGCATGTCAAGCTTATTTTTTCCAGAATCCTTTTGTCTAGTCAGAATTTTCGTCTGTTTTCCAGCTGTCTAGCCACGCAAAATGAGACAGCCCGGGTCATCTGACACATTTTCTCGTGCGTGAATCTCTCACCCTTGATCTAGGAATGCCTCTTTGGCTCATGACACATGTCTCCTTGTTCCCTTTGTCGGAACATCCATCTTTTCCATTATGAGGGTTTTCAAGGTTTCATGTGTTCCTTGGTTAGGATTTTCACATTTTCAAGAAAAGAGTGCATTTAGCCTAGATCTACCTCTTAAGCTTCCAAACCAAAACCCTAGCCACAAAACCATCCCATGCACAAATACCCAATCACTGCATATTAGGGTTGCATTGTATTCATGGTTTTGCATTAAGTTCTTAGTTTAATCTTCAAAGTTTCATATCTTTCTTAGACTAAGCATTTGGATTCATGTTAGGTTCTTCTTCAACTGTTTGACTGAAGAACCTGATTAGTCGTTGAATCCTCATTTCATGAGCACATCATATCATTTCATTGATTGTGTTGATCTCAGTGCCATAAGGTGATGAGCTCAGAAGAAGCTGTCACTTCGTGAAGACCGAAGAAGTCCGTCTCGTGTAAGGCAAGGTTGCACAAAGGTAAAGCTGCTCCATAGATAGAGATCTAGGAATTGAGCTTGTGTGGTCTTTGTATGAACCTTGTTTACACTAGTGGATTAAACTCAGTGGAGAGTCCTCGGTTTTTTTAACCCAGAGGTGGGTTTTTTCGGCCAAAAAATTCCTTGTGTTCAATACTTTGCAAAGTTACCTTTATGTCCAAATAATCATTGTTAGAGATAAACTTTGTAGGGTGTGCTAGTATTGACACTTTGTTAACTAAGTAAACTTAACTTAAGAACAAAGGCTAAAACAATAATTGGAGATCATTTGTCTTGCTTTAGCAATATCAGTTTACTTTGTTTATATGCTTGTGGATATCTAACAACCTGTACTCAGTTGACTAGTTCATCTGACTAGTCAGTATAGTTGCTTCTAAGTTTTTATTGTAGTGTATTCCACATGGTACCAATTACACAACTTTCAATGGAATTCTTGATTACATGAATGATTTAAGTATTGATGGCCTAACCTTTTCACCCAATTCAACACAATTCCCAAATCTCATAAATGAATACCAATTTAACCAGCTCTCACTAGATCTTAACTTTATGGATAATCATTGTCCCTTCCACTCGATTCGAACAGGGTAATATTGTTCCTAAAGTTAGCATGACGACAAGTGGAGTCATTTGTTCCATATAATAGTTTGAGTCCACCAGATGGAGGCTCATTTTCTCTACCTAAGATTGAGCCCTCCGGTGACAATGATTTCTCCGAAACTATTTTCAAATACATAAACCAGATTCTTATGTAAGAGAACATAGAGAAAAAGCCTTGCAAGTTCTATGATCCGTTGGGTCTTCATGTGACTAAGAAATCGTTCCAAGGAGTTCTTGGTCAACAGTACCTGTTTTTGCCCTTCCTCCTGACAATTTATGGCTTCGCCATTGTGCACAATCCCATTCTAACAGAGCATTATACAATGATGTATGTGGCTCCCTTTTATGTGCATTTTGGGCGGACGAGTGAAGTAAACTGTCTGCACCTAAAAATTTCTCTAATTTAAGGGGTGAGCAAAAATATAATTGGACCCAAATACAAAGGTTTGGAACATGGTCTAATCATGCGGATAGTATTTTATCATGGTGTCGAATCTCAAGTTTATATGGATTCATTCTTCATTATCTAACCAATTCTCTCACGATATATTATTGAAAAGATTCAATTTGTGCACCTCATATCTATATATAAAGCCAACAATAAAGGTGAATGGCGAGTGGCCCACACCAACAAAATTTAGCAAAGTGAGCAAAATTGCACCCAAAAATCTAGAATGTTTGAAGTTGTCGTTTTTTTAAACTTGGGTACCGTAACGAGTTTTTATCAATAATAGCCAAAATTTATGGCTCAATTTCATAAATGTCACTTTTTATAAAATCTTTCAAAAATAACAGAAAGTCCACTTAAATAGACTTAAATACCCTCAAAATTAAAACCAAATAAACATAAGGATGTAGTTGGTAGTGTAATGGAAAAAATTCTCAGCTGCAGCCTCTTCATAACTACGTAGATTTTTGAAATGATGTGGGAGAATTTATTGTTGCTCAAACTCAAAAGGTGGATGGTGTGACTTTGCCACTGCTCGCAGAGGTGCTTGTTGCATATACAGTGGTGGAATTGGCCAGGGAACTGGGAGTTGAGGCGATTGAATTTGAAAGGGACTCTTCCATTGTACTTGCTGCCATAAACCAGAAGGATCGTGATGATAACTCCCATTTTGGTACGGTAATTAATGAGGTGCGTCATTATCTATGATCACTCCCAATTTTGAAGATTTTGCATACACGGAGAGGGGCAAATAGGGTGGCTCATCGATTAGCACGGTTTGGATTGCTTTTGACGAACATGGTTTGAAGAACCACCCGATATAATTTGTGACATTCTTTTTAAGCATAGAATTCATATTTAATTTTGGTGTGGGACGCTCTTTTTCCCTTCGTTCAAGTTAAAGTCCTTGGCAAGGTTTTTATCAAGGCCCATGTAATTGCAACCTATCCTCATGTTTACGTACGTATTCCTATTATCTATGAATGAATATGGTACTTTACCTCAACAAAAAGTCAATGAAATGGAGATCAATGAGAATTTGCAAACGCTTGTCTATGATTGATCAATTGCCTAGCTATATAGGAAAACACAAATAATTCAACAAAAAAAGATCATCTGGTAGGCTTTGATATGTGAGTTGTTGATTGGGAATAATATTGTTGAATGTGAGTTGTTCATAAAAAAAAACATCTAGTCACTTGCATTATATTATCAAACAGGCAATTTTTCCCTTTTGAATGTAATTTGCTGCTTATATGGATGGATGACCATCGATTCTATATTCGGACAAGTCAGTTATGTTCAAGAATTTTACAAGAGTTTTCATCTGCTTTATGAACTCTTTTGCAATTATATTCTTCTCAGAGTAAGAAGAGTTTCAAGTTTGGAGCGGTTGAGTTGCTTCCATACAACTCCCACAAAAATTCCATTGACCCCCCATGTCAATGAGTTACAAATTAATCAGAAACTAACTTGCACAAGTTTGATATTACCAACTCCCCTCGCGGCCTAGCACTTTGAACAACAATGGACAAGAGATCTATTCTAGTGTTTTAGGTTTTTTGTGTACATGGGATTTGGATTTTGAAAGTATTTAGGTATATTCATGTGAGTTTTATGCTATATTTGAAAGTTTTTATAAAAAATGACGTTTATGAAATTGAGTAATAAATTTTGGTTATTAATGATAAATATTCTACCGTAACGATGTCGTTCTATACTGCACGAAAATGATTGACGTACGACAGAAAATCACACTCACCACGCCTCTCTCTCCTCTCTCTCCTCTCTCTCTCCTGCGCTGTTTGTTCTTTCAGAAAACGGAAACTCTTCAAACTTGAAACTTGGAAGTACGCGAATCGATCGGAGTCTATGCGGATTCTTCAATTTCTGTGAGTTATTCTCCTTCACACTCTCTACGCTTCGAGCTTCCGAGCTTTCGAGCTTCAATCTCGGAGATCCTCATTCGAAATTAATTTGTCGGAAACCTAATTTCAGTGAAGCTCCAGCGCCGGAAATTCGAAATTTTTATCATTCAATTAGTATTTCAATACACATTTTTTGCTTTTTCTTCTGAAGGCGGATTAGCTCTATGTTTTGACTGAGATTGAGCTATTTAATCTCTGTAAAATTGCTTCTGTTCAGCTCATGCTTGTTTGAATTACCCCGTTTCTTCTTTCTGCTTTGTCCTTTTAACACTTGGATATGTTGCACGTTTAGTTAGTGTGATTAGTTAGGCTAATCTTGATCAATAATTGAGGTTAATTTAATAGAGAGATTAGTAGTTGAATTAAGATTTTGATTTAATCAATTTGAACAACACTTGAAGTTGGTTTGCGGTGGTATAATGTGATAGAGAGATAAGCAGTTGAATTGAACATTTGAATGAGGTTTTAAACCCTTTTTTTCTCGTCGAAATCTGAATATTTTGTCTGAGATTGAGCTGTGTACTTCGGAGTTGCGCACGTTTAGCTCGTACTTGTTTAGATATTAGCCGGTGAGAAAGAGAGTGAGTGCTTGCTTTTTGGTTTGTTAATGTAACTGACAGATTAGTAGTTGCGTTTAGGATTTCTATTTAATCAATTTGAACAAAAATAACCAAAAAAATGTCTTGCTACTGTTTTGGCAGTGGAAAAGATGAATCACAGTTAGGTTGTAACAGCATATATTTCTTCACTAACTATGATATTTTGAGCTCGTGAATGATTGTTTACACGAGTTGAGGACTGCAACGGAGTGCTTGAAAGTGTAAAGGATTTGCTTTTTTAGGAATATTAAACCTGTTGATGAATACGTACTTGTTCACCATAAGTTACTGAATAGTTTAAAACTGCAACAAACAAATATTAAGCAGTTCTAAAGTTTGAGATAGGGACATTCTTATTTATTTATTTATTTATTTTAAAGAATCGTAGTTTTCCATCACCATAGAATAAGCATTTAGTGCAAAGCTTCCACTTTTTTGGATACTCGCTTATACCTAGTGATTTCATAATGCTATAGTTTCAGAAAGATATTTGTTTGTTGTTGTTACTTCCACACACACCCCCCGCCCATTCAATGTGTGGGTCATTTTAATGATGGCTGCCCTTATATGTGTAATGACATTGTACTTTGAAGTTATGACTGGATCTCACTTCTTTATCACTAACTGTAATTATGTGTAATGATATTTAAATTTAAGCATGCACACATGTTATTCTTTCAAACTATTATATATATACTTATATATGCATAATTGCATATTCACGTGTTCTTGCATATTTATAAGCCTCCTGCAACTAACGCATATTTTTTTCCCTTTGGAGTGTTTCAGGTAGGATTCAATATGTGCTAACTGCAACACATTTCCCACTTATTGTGTACCTGTAACTTTAGCTCTATTAAGCATGGGGACGTATTCATGGTATTCGGTCAGCAGATAGCAGGAGAGGAGGAAAGGGTAAGTTTTGAAGTATTCTAGTTTTCTTATTGTGTGCCCTGGAAAATAGTCTCTTTCTTTGTTTGCTTAAAATTTGTATTTTACACTTCCTAAGGTATTAATGCAAAATTAGAACTCATTCTCAATGTGTAGTTCACACTTTTTTGTTATGACTAACCCATATTCTTGTTAATTGTATTTGTATTCAATAAAGGTGTTTTATGTTTCAAACTTTCTATAAACAGTGCGTTCAGTCCACCTGGGTCAATTTCTGTTTAAACGATGTATGTTGTACCAGACTTCAACACTTTGCATTTTGATGATTAAAATCTAAGAATCTCTTGTAACAATGGCAGTGCTCTTTTGGGTTTGGCTCAAGTGGTTTGGGATGGGATGTACAAAGTACCAACTAATAATAAAGAAGAAAAAAATGATAGAAAAAGTATATGTATCATGGGGGTGGGATATTATCAAATAAATCTTACCCTCTCGATTGTTCCATATAGACCAGAATTTCATGTTTGTACTGACTCCATGATCACTTGGTGATGCTCTCAGCAGTTACAACCTTCCTAAGCATCTGATGGACATTGTACCCTCTTCAGTATCTTGTCTTCATTATGAAGTAAGCAGCAGAAGCAATGTCCATGTCATTTTGAAGTGTTTGAAAATAATGATGTTGAACATTTGCGGAAATGAGATATAAGATACATTTTTTTCAGAAAGATTTTAGGAACAACCTTAAGGTTATAAAAAGAAGTATTCGTATCATTTATAGTGTGCAATGTGTGACGTAAAAGCCTTTAGGCCGCAGAAGCAATGTCCATTTCATTAGTACTGTTCATGCTACTTGAGATATTTGTAGTTCATCTTTGATTTATTAATGTAATAGCATGATTCTATGGTCAGGGCTCAGGTGGGGATGCTATTAATAGCTGTAATTTTCTCTATGCATCTGATTGACGTTGCACCCCTTGCTTTCTTGTCTTCTTTGTAAAGTAAGCTACAGAAGCAATGTCAATACCATTACAACACTGCATGGTTTTTGAAATACCTTTTAGTACATGATTTGATTTGTGTAGGTTATTAGCATCATTCTGTGGTCAGGGACTGAGCTGGTGATACTTTTAGCAGTTGTAATTTACAGTGAGCATCTGATGGACTTGCACCCTTTTCATTTTCTTGTCTTCTTTGTGATGTATGCAGTATGCTACAGAAGAATTTCCAATATCATTTTCACAACTGTCATGCTATTAGCGCTGTTTTTCTTTTTTGAGTAGAATTTGAAATATTTCTTAGTACATGACTTGATGGATATGATAACATTTCAGTAATATGGCTATTTTTTTGTAGCATAACTTTTGACTGATTTGGCGAGATGATTATGTGTAAATGTGCTTCTTGAAAAGACTAGTGTGTTTTGGGTTGTATTTGCTATTAAGAGTCTCTGCTACTTTGTGATACGTTCGCATTTCACACTCAGAACAAACCTTTCTCTGATAGCTAAAAGATTGAGCTGTTTCTGTGATTTATGGCATTGTTTTGTCAGATTGGTGCTTTTTACCAAGGCATGTAGTTTCTCTGCGGAATTGGATTTAATTTCGGATGTCATTTTAATCCACAAAATCTGAAAAGACTTCAAACTTCTTTCCATCTCTAAATATAAATAATTGTTTCAAGAGACTTTCTTCGATCCATTACTTTGTTATTGTTTTAAGTCTTTAACTTGAAATAGAGTTTTTATGTTCAGTTTTGAGTTCTCATTTTAATAGGGAAGATCTGTGTCTCACTGACTCCAGATGTTAACAAACGTTTAGTGGTTAAAATTTTCAGCACTTGCTGCTAATATTTCGAAAATGGATGATGGTCGGCAACATGAAAATGGGAGACACAAGATGGACTATTACAGAGGGGGGGTGGCATCGCCGGTAAGAAGAAAGCATGTTTTACTTTGTGCTGTTAATATGTTTGTTTTCTTATGCAATTATAGATCCATTTGAATGGGGTAGAATTGAAATGTGCAGTGGAATATGATGGCCCAACAGCAAGCGAAGGAACCAAATGCCTTAGTCATGAACAAGAAGATCATGTCCATTATTGCTGACAGGGATGCTGCTATTCGAGAACGGAATGCAGCACTTGCTGAAAAGAATGAAGCCTTGGCTGCAAGAGATGAGGCACTCCGACAGCGAGATGAGGCACTTGCTCAGCGTGATAGTGCCCTGATGGAACGGGACAACGCCTATGCAGCCCTTCATTCGCGGGATAATGCTGTCAACTTCCCGTTGGGTGGTGGAGCTCAACGTGGAGCTAAACGCGTGCAGCGCCCCTCAAACCATTCAGTTACCCTGGCTGATGGTCATTACAGCACAAAAGATGTGCATATAACTGAGGCCTACCCTATTTCAGTTATATCTCCTGAAGCTGTCAAGTCACGTCAGACAAAACGAGCAAAGGAGAACAAGGCATCCAGGGCAAAGCAGTCTCGGAAAAAAGTAGGCGAAGATTTGAATAGGCAGGCTTCCTCGGATGGGATTAAGTATAAATCAGAGTGGGATACTCATGATTTGGGTTTGAATCTTGTCTCTTTCGACGAGTCTACAATGCCAGTGCCGGTTTGTTCATGCACTGGAATTCCGCGGCAGTGCTACAAATGGGGGAATGGCGGGTGGCAGTCATCTTGTTGCACCACCCATATGTCTATGTATCCACTACCTCAGATGCCAAATAAGCGCCATGCCCGGATGGGTGGGCGGAAGATGAGCGGAAGTGTTTTTACTAGATTGCTTAGTCGGCTAGCAGCAGATGGTCATGATTTGTCAATGCCGCTGGATTTGAAAGAATACTGGGCCAGACATGGGACAAATCGCTACATAACGATCAAGTAGGTCAGAAGCAATAATTTGGATGTTTTCTTTCTAGGTACCTCTCCTTTTCTTCCTACTCTCCTTCTCGTGTCTCTGAATTTAACGGATATCTTCATTGGCATGTGGCTGTATTCAATGAAATCAATGGGAGAAATTTTCGATAATTGAGTACTTCCATCTTCCTTCGGTTAACATAGACAGTATTCACTCACAGAATTTCAATTGCCCCTTCTTATGAAGGACATTAGTAGTAGGGGTAGGTTCGGTTTCATTCGGTTTTTTTTTTTTCGGTTTCGTATGTTTGGTTTGGTTCCGGTACGGTTTTAGTTTTTATTTTATTTTATAAAACTTGATCTTTTTTTAATATGAAATTTAGAAAAGAGGCTTGCATTGATAGACTAAAAATAAGAAAATAGGGAAAGTGGAAAGTGGGAAGGTAGTTGTATATATACAAGATCATATAAACCAATCTTATTCTATCAACAATCTCAATTTCAAAGAAAAATAATCACCGTACCCATTCAAAAAGCAAACAAATAGAGAAGCTCTTCTAAGTTCCAAAGCCTTCCAAAACTTTCTTCTATAACCAATGAAATGTCCTCTCTAATTGGACCAAGTATGCTCCTTGAAAAAGCCCTAGGTTAGTTTCAAACTTGGCGACAAAGTTTTACAAAAAAAACATCATGAGTGTACATTCATAAAGTGTAAAGGGATTCGGTTCGACTTAGTTCGGTTTCCGAACCTCCAAAACCGAAATCGAACTAATAAAATTTGGTTCAATTCGGTTTTTTTTTTTCAGTTCGGTTTTTTTTTTCTTTCGATTTTTCGGTTTCGATTCAGGGTTTAATCCGGTTATTTTAACCCACTCCTAATTTGTAGTGCATTGGACATCTGCATATTCCCTTCTGTCTCCATTTGCTTACTGATGCAAGCCATTTGAGCCAAGAAGCGGCTCAAACTCCACCATGTTTCAACTGTTTTTTTTCCAAATCGAAGGCTTCATTTGGATGACGGAATTCGAAAGAAATGATTTGGATTTCCAAGTTTACTGCGAAAAGTAGAAAACGTTTGATTAAATTAATTTAAAATGATTTCTTGCATATAATTGTTTAAATCCCATCTGCATGGAATAAATCGGATAAATTGAAAACACATGGAGTAAACTGGCCAAATGAGTAATAAATAACGACCGTTTTAATATTTAAGCCTAATTTAGTTTTGTTACTAAGAACAGTTTCTTTTATTAAATAAACTTTAGCAAATACATCATAAAAAAGAACATGGCTTTTTTTTGTAGTCTCAAATGGTCTCTGAGATCCACCAAATGATTAATTAATTTATTCCTTTTTTACATGCAGAAGAAGAAAACTTATATTTAGAAAATAATCAACACAAAGTGACTTTACCCCCCCTCGAAAAGGAATTATATCTACCGGTAGCTAAGGAATTTAATGAGAGAAAAGACTGCAAGGTACATCTGGGTTTTAGGGAATAATAATTGTGATCTAGTACTGTTGTTTTGGTTTGAGTTCCTTACTTTGATCTCTACCAATAAAAATAGATAAATGTAGTTCGTGACTTTAACCGCCTCACATTAATGTGGTCATTCCTTACTCCTAAACCGGTCTTTGAGACCACCCTACTTGAGCTTGATGCTAGGTTTGGGCATTTTAGTGGGTTTACCAACCAACCCGATCAAACCAACCCATAGGTTGGATAGGGTTGGATTTTGACATTAAATTTTTATTTTTTGGTAAAAACCTAATAACCAATTCTATATATAGGTTCGGTTGGGTTGAAGTACTATTAACTTAAATGACAATAATTCTTAAACGAACATGTATATTAGATAAAAATATACATAAAATTCAATAACCTTTGAACACACTTATTTGTTAATACTTTATTTGAATAGTGAAATTTATATATCATGTAACGTGTAGTAATTCTACAACACTGAATTTACAATTTATATAATTTTAGACCTATTATCATGCAAGTATGAATTATTCTTCACTTATACTCGCATTAAAAATAAGAAAGAAGCCAATTACAGCAATTCGTGTAACCCATCCAACCTAATCCGCTTAAAGATGAACCCACCCACTGTCTTATATTTCCACTCACATTTTAATAAAAATTTTAATACAATTTTATCCATTGTAAAATGACATCTAAGACCAAAGGAAAAAAAAAAGAAAAAACGCATAAACTCTCTCTTAACCGCAACTAGGCATGGCAATTTCTGACACGATCCGATAACCCGACACGACACGACAAAATTAACAGGTGTTCGGGTCGACACGATAACGAATCGGGTTGTTATCGGGTAACCCGATAAGCACCTGTTAAGATAACGGGTTGGTTCGGGTATACACGTGGATAACACGATAAGCAAAATATTAATTTTATAATTTTATAACCCTAAAAAAATACTATAATAATTATATATATTAATTTAACAATTTTATACCCCTAAAAACTATAATAATTATATATATATATATATATATATTAAATTAAATATTAAAAATTGGTGACCATTGGATCGGCTTAAATATACATACCATTCAATTTTTTAAGTGTTATACGTACAAAATAAATAAATTTAAATCTACTTAGTAAATATACACACACACACACACACACCATTGAACTTGATGGGATACGAATTCTACGAAACTAATTTCAATGATTCAACCGTCAAACTTGTTTATATATGCTTCAAGATCGCATCAGCAAAAAATCGCAAAAAACAAACATTCAGAGATCAAGTAACGGGACAAAACTTTTCGACGGTTATCAACGAAAAATCACGATTTAACGGTTATTTTAACTCCGATTTTGATGATTTTTTACAGCTACACTCCTTGACCCTATATGAATACAATGAATAAACTCGATCTTCAATTTAAAATATTTACACTAGTGGATACCACAAAATCTTATGCTATACTTGATGAAAGTATGAATAAACTCTTAAGACAAAGTGAATCTATTGTTTTGATGGGATACGCATTTTACGAAACTAGTTTCAACGATTCAACCGTTAAACTTGTTTGTATATACTTCGAGATCGCATTCGCCAAAAGTTGCAAAAAAAAAACATTCAGAGATCAAGTACGGGACAAAACTTTTCGATGGTTATAAACGAAAAATCACGATTTAATGGTTATTTTAACTCCAATTTTGATGATTTTTTACAGCTACACTCCTTGACCCTATATGAATACAACGAATGAATTCGATCTTCAATTTAAAATATTTACACTAGTGGATACCACAAAATCTTATGTTATACTTAATGGAAGTATAAATAAACTCTAAGTGTTAGTGAATATATCGTTTTGATGGGATACGCATTCTACGAAACTAATTTCAACGATCAAACCGTCAAACTTGTTTGTATATGCTTCAAGATCGCATACGCCAAAAATCGCAAAAAACAAACATTCAGATATCAAGTAACAAGACAAAACTTTTTGACGGTTATCAACGAAAAATCACGATTTAACGGTTATTTTAACTCTGATTTTGATGATTTTTTACAGCTACACTCCTTGACCCTATATGAATACAATGAATGAATACGATCTTCAATTTAAAATATTTACCCTAGTGGATACCACAAAATCTTATGTTATACTTAATGAAAGTATGAATAAACTCTTAAATGTTAGTGAATCTATCGTTTTGATGGGATACGCATTCTACAAAACTAATTTCAATGATCCAACCGTCAAACTTGTTTGTATATGCTTTAAGATCACATACGCCAAAATTCGCAAAAAAACAAACATTCAGAGATCAAGTAACGGGACAAAACTTTTCGACGGTTATCAACGAAAAATCACGATTTAACAGTTATTTTAACTCCAATTTTGATGATTTTTTATAGCTACACTCCTTGACCCTATACGAATACAATGAATGAACTCGATCTTCAATTTAAAATATTTACACTAGTGGATACCACAAAATCTTATGTTATACTTCATGAAAGTATGAATAAACACTTAAGTGTTAGAGAATCTATTGTTTTGATGGGATACGCATTCTACGAAACTAGTTTCAAAGATCCAATTGTTAAACATGTTTGTATATACTTCGAGATCGTATACGCCAAAAATTGCAAAAAGCAAACATTCAGAGATCAAGTAACGGGACAAATTTTTTCGACGGTTATCAACGAAAAATCATGATTTAACGGTTATTTTAACTCCGATTTTGATGATTTTTTACAGCTACACTCCTTGACCCTATATGAATACAATGAATGAATTCGATCTTCAATTTAAAATATTTACACTAGTGGATACCACAAAATCTTATGTCATGATGATTGATGAAAATTGAGGATTTTGTAAAAGGAATAACATGCAAGCTTTGAGTTATATTGGCAAGGTTTATACTTTTGAGAAAGGCTTCACAACCTTGAAAACAAAAACTCTTTCATTTTGCATATCCTTGCACATTTAATATTTTGTAATAGACTAGTATTGTATGTATGTTTGTTTATTAAGCTCTTATTTTCGAGTGTAGA
This sequence comes from Heteromeles arbutifolia, assembly GCA_024362995.1. Lineage (NCBI taxonomy): Eukaryota > Viridiplantae > Streptophyta > Magnoliopsida > Rosales > Rosaceae > Heteromeles > Heteromeles arbutifolia. Next base: position 34,720,254 of record JANCRC010000004.1, read on the forward strand.
TGTAGTACTTAAACGACAAATGTGTTTTAATGTTTTGAAGTAATACTTATGTGGCAATGTGTGGTATGTGCAAATTTAAGAAAAAAAAATATATTTTTCTTAACGGGTCATAACGGGTCGGGTCACTTTACCCGTTAGGTAAAGTGACCCGACCTGTTAAGGACCCGTTAAGATAACGAGTGTGGCACGACACGACCCGTTAAGATAACGAGTGTGACACAACATGACCCGTTAAGATAACATGTGTTACATGAAAACGACACGAACACGACAGACACGACCCGTTTGCCAGGCCTAACCGCAACCTATTAACCAAATCTCTCTCCCTCTCCGAGGAGAGAGAAAGATGGCAGCGGCAGCACTGGTTGGAGTTCGAGGAGGTGATGTTTGGAGGGCACATACAACAATGGCAGGGATTCAACATTTCATTGGAGAGTATCATATAATTATCAAAGTAGCCTTCATACGTTCCCTCTACCATGGTTTGATCGGAGGAGTCACGACATAGTCGCGATCAGCTGCATAGCCGTTTAATAGCGGAGGTCATTGAGATCTGAGGGAACATAGGGGAATGGGAGATGTACATGATGGTAGGTGGAAAGGGTGGGTGGGGATTGGATGTTGCGGCTGCGTTTAGAATGATTTAAGCTCTGTTTGACGGCCATCTATCTTCGCAGGATATTTTGTCCGGACAATGTTGGAGTCGAAGTGGTAGAGGTTAGAGTCGATATAGTAGCTACAGTTGCGGTGGGAGGCGCCGATGAAGTAGAAGACGATGTTCTTGGGCAGGTGGCGTGCTGGAGGACGGAGAAAACGTCGAAAATTGTGTAAAATGTAATTTACACAATAAAAATAAAAAAGAATTTGAATATATTCTACAGGTTATTTTAGAAATAATAGGGGGTGAAAAATAATATTTTAACTTTTTTAATTTTTTATGATGAGTGAAATTATAACGTGGGTGGAGAGATAAAATATTGAGGTGGATCTAGTAGCAATTTGGGTAGATTGGTTTGCCAATTTTCTTCCAACCTAACCCGCTTAAAGAATAATATGGGTAGATTGATTTAGTACTGGTTTGGTAATGAGGTGTTTTTATAAAAAGTGGGTATAAAAAAAAGCTGAGCTCAAAAAAGTGTTTGGTAAACACTTAAAAACAGCTTATTTTCACAATTTTGGGTGAAAAAAAAGCTGAAAACGTGAAGCAGCAAAAATGAGCTTATTCTCACAGCATAGCATAAGCAGTTTTTTTTCAAAGCACAGCAATACCAAACTAGCCCGATTGGGTGGCCATAAATTTGGAACAATTCTAACCGGAACCTAGGGGTGGGTTCGGTTCGGTTCAGTTCGGTTTTTTGCCAAAACCGAAAATCGAACCGAAATTACTGTTCGGTTTGGTTTGATTTTTTGTCGATTTGTGTTCGGTTCGGTCTGTATTCGGTTCGGTTTTTGTTTTTTTTCAATAGCAAAAAAAATTCCTAAGAAAACAAAGCTTGCAGCCATTTTGTAATACATTCAAATTTCCAATAGAATAAGCATTCAAAGTCTCATTTCAACATAATCAATAAAATAAGCATCCCAAATTTCCAATAGAATCAAAGACAATGAAAATAAACATTCAAAGTTCAATTACAATCAAGTCTTCCAAAGTCCAAAGTTAAATAAACATCAAAGTTTAATTGAGGGTACTAATGCGTTCGCCAAGAAACATAATTGGGTGTGATCTATAATTCTCAGATGTATGAATTTCTAAAAGTTAAGTCCTTGTGTCAAGTGAATGCAATGTATCTGATCTGATGAATTCTTGGGTGCAGATTCAAAGAGCTTACTGGTTCATGATTTGTTTCAAATTGATTTTGTCTACCTACTGATATCCAGTCTGCTCTCCTTGAATAATTGTAAGTATGACATCAAGTTTAGGGCAATGCTTCTATTTGCTTAACCTAGTTTTTCTCTTCCTTAAGGACTCCTATAGACCTGCACATAGCAAACCAATATTCACAATTTCACATCGGATGAAGAGTTCGGGAAGGTGTGTGTTTTACCAACCCAAACACTTCCAAAAATTTCAGAGATAATGAAAAGTGATCTGCATTTATATTCTAAATGTGATTTGTAAAACTCATGGAAACCATAACCCACAGCTCCTATATCACAATTCAAAAATTTCAGAGACAATGAAAAGTGATATGCATCTATGTAAAACTCATGGAAACCACAACCCGCGGCTCTAAAAGTGATATGCTTTTTTTCTTTCAAAGTGCTCCCAAACTGAATTGACCTAGAAAAATCTAAAATTACAATCTATTCAAAGTTGAAATATCTCAAATTCTCATGACCACACTACACATATAATATATTATTGCAGAAAGAAACCCAGAAAATCTGCAGATTAATAGAAAACACAAAGTATGAAGAGAGAGACTAACCTTTTACTGTTGAGACTGACGGCGAGGTATGATAGAAGAGAGATTGATGGCGAGGTGTAAGAGATTGAGAGTGAAAAGGGTCGCGCTGTCGCCGGTCACCGCTGGGATTAAAGACCGAGAGAGAGAGTTTTAGAGAGTGAAGACCGAGAGAGAAGGCTCAGAGATTACAAAACAACGTCGTTTTGAAGAACTTCTGTTCGGTTCGGTTTTCGAACCCCAGAAATCGAAACCGAACCAACCAGATTTGGTTCGGTTCGGTTCAATAGATTCGGTTCGATTTTTTTTTTCAATTCGGTTTTTTTGGCCTTGGTTCAGTTTTCGGTTCCCTTTTTTTCGGTTTTCGATTTTTCCAACCCACCCCCACCCGAACCTATAAGATTGGCTAACGGGTTGAATTCCAAACCCACCGACCCACCCGTACTGAGTGCAATCAAAACTACAACCGAGCTGGGTCGGGTCGACACGCTAAATTTGAACGTCGTTTCGGGTCACCTAATGCACTGCAAAACCCTGCCCTCCCTCACTCAGACCGCAATGCACCAGTGAACCCTTAACAATTTCCATAAACCCCTACCAAGCCTCCGAGTTAGCACGAGTCAACTCAGTCCGCCATGGACGAGTCTCCAGCCGAAACAGCCCCGGTTCCCGAGGCTAGGAACGGCGGCTCTGAGCGAACGCCGGAGGAGCTGGTAGCCAAGTGCATCGCTCCCGTGAAGAAACAGTTCCTTCGCCCTCCCCCTATCAGAGGTCTCTCTAACGACCAGAACGACGCCGTCTCGGAGGGGAAATCAAAGGCTTCCCAGACTAGTGTGGTTAAGGAGAAGAAGTCCAAGCGGCAGCTCAAACGCGAACGCCAACAGGTTGTGTTTGGATAGGGGAAGAGCGAATCCATTGTTTGGGGGGAATTGAAATCATTGAAATGGATTAAGAATTTCGAGTTTCCATCTGAGCTTAAGACAATAATTTTTGTAATTTTGTTTTTCTTCAACATTGCAGGCAGTGAAATCGGCTGTAGGCATCTGCCCGGAGGTGGCGAAAAGAGGAGATGTTAGTCGGTGCCCGTACAAGGACAAATGCCGGTTCAGCCACGACGTAGAAGCTTATAAAGCTCAGGTAATTTGAAATGAATTGGAATGTTGCTTGTGTAGTAGTTGATTTTTTGCTTCATTGGGTTTTATTGTAAACAAAATGTTGTGTGGGGATTGACCCTTATGAGGATTCAATTGTTGTTGAGTGTAGAAACCTGAGGATATCGAGGGAGAGTGTCCTTTCATGACTGCCCAAGAGACATGCCCATATGGGTTGGCGTGTAGGTTCTTGGGTTCGCATAAAGACGGTGTTGAAGGTGGAGATGTGAGTGCTCGCAGGAGAAGCTCTGAGGTGAATGGATTGACCAAAGATGTTCAAAAGCTTTTGTGGAAGAATAAAATGAAGTTCCCCAACGCAGATGCCAAACTCAAGGCTCTTGGGCTCGAGGTATTGAGATACATCATCATCCTTCTTCCCTAACAATGTCTCTTTTCTCTATATGTGTGTGTGTGCGCGGGCGCATTTATATGCATGATTGTATAAAGAGGGATTCTTTGCTGTGATTCACATGATGCTATAATTTGTACTAAGACAATAATCCTCATTTTTTTGTTCTGTTCTGTTATTGTGGTACTTCTATCTTAGTTGCTCATCTGCACCCTGCACTGCATATAGAGCTATGAAGCACGGAGACAGGTATGGGGACGGCGGTACAATACGATTTGATTTGGCTATTCGTCAAAACACAAAATTTCAAGATACGGGGACGGCATGGATACACTAATTATAAAAAAAAATATTTACAATATGTGAATAATTAAAATATATCATTTTGACCAACTGAATGATTCAAATCCAAAATAAAACATAAGAAATTCAAATCCAAAACATAAAAAATATCAAATATCAACCCTAATTATTAATTCTAATTGGGATTTGGTAACTTAATTTTAAAGTGGGGTAGGTGTGCTAGATTTATCTAATTAATTGGGATAGTGTAACTTAATTTTAAAGTTTTTTCTTAAAAACAAATAGGGCTCAAACGTATAGCAGCAGTCTTCCAGGCTATTCCCTGCGCACCAGCCACATGTTGGAAGCTAGTTATTTCAGTGATTTGCGAATCGGCGTGAATCAGTGGGTAATCGGAATCGTCCTAGTACGCGGGATGCAATGTTGAATTAAATCTCTGAGTGATGTAAGGAATGTTTAAAAAATCCTTTGATATTGAATATGAAGCTGGGAAGGAAAAATGAAAGGTGCAGTTGCAGATTTGTATGTTCTTGGTAGGAAGGCTTCAAATTGGTAAATGCTGTGCTTAAAAGTCTAATGACACAAAAACTTGTACACTTTACGATGAATTGATCAACTAATTCAATATCTTTTGGATGTGTTTGCTTCTATGTAAAATGTGAAAATCTTATCTCAATAATTTGTTTCAAGTGTGGCTATGGGATTAGGCTAATTGGCACCGCATTTGTAAATTTCTTCCTTATTCTTTCTTGCTTTTCATATTCTCAAAGTTAGTATTTGGGACAGGGAATTTGTGTTTGGTTTACATGCATTTCTGTGAGTCCAACTTGGATTCAATATTTTCATAACTACTGCTATTCTGTTTCCAGGGGAATGCCAAGTCAAAAATAAAGATATTAGAAGATAAGGAGGATGACCAGGTTGTTTCAAATAACTGTGATGTCACTGATGGAAATGGCTGTAGTGAATTGCATGCTGAAATAGGAGAAGAGGGTGGCCTTGATGAAACATGTCCAGATGATGAATCTCGGCCTTCGAAGAAGACAAGATCTGTAATTGAAGAGGAGATTTGCTCTGGTGAAGTAGATGATGGAGGTATAGCCTTTTGTTCCCTTTGCTTTATTTATTTTTTTCTTAATAGTTGGAGGCATCCAATGTAAGTTGATTATAGGTGTAAGTGCTGCAAAAGAAGCTGCTGAGCAGACCTCTACAGCACCTGAACCAGAGGCTACTGTTGGTATTGTATTACCAGAGAGTGATAGAAGCCTAAGAATACACCCACGTGAAAAGAAGCTTATTGATTTTAGAGAAAAGTTGTACCTTGCACCTCTGACCACTGTTGGAAACCTTCCATTCCGAAGGGTTTGCAAAGTGTTAGGAGCAGATATAACATGTGGTGAAATGGCAATGTGCACAAATCTTTTGCAGGTTCGTGATTTGCTTTTTCCAGCCGATTATTGTTATTGTTACTGTTTTTACAAGAAAAGACCTTATAAAAATTAATGGGTTTGTTTAAAATTTAAATGGGTCTCAAATGATCTTAATGATAATTATATTATGAGAATTCATCTACAAAGTCTGCAACATCCCATAATTAAAATTATGAGTATTTATTTATTATGTCTTCTAAGATATTGAACATACAATATTTGATGTGAAAATAAACTGTATTTTACCATTCCCAAATTCTCTGGTGTTTATGGAGGTTTATGCTTAACAATATGGCTACTGATGCTGTTACTTCATATAGTTTAAGTTGCTTAAGATAGGTATTTGGGCCATTTGAGCATGATATATTATTCTGAAGCGTGCACTGGAAGGAAAGCATGCTTTTCCATCTTCACGGTTCTGCAATGTATATGCTACAACACGTAGGCAGTGTTTTCTCCTTGAACTGTTGTTAGGGCTAATCATTTTTCTTTGTATTTACAATTTTCTTTTTCAAGTTTTGTATTTTATATGGTTGATGTTGTAATGTACTATCCAATGTCACATTCTTCTATGTGCAATTTTCATATGGAAATAGGGTCAAGCATCAGAATGGGCACTGCTGAGGCGACATTCATCTGAGGATTTGTTTGGTGTTCAGATATGTGGAGCATATCCAGACACTGTGGCACACACTGTTGAGCTAATTGATCAGGAATGTCAAGTGGACTTTATTGATATAAATATGGGGTGCCCAATTGATATTGTTGTGAACAAGGGTGCTGGCTCAGCTCTTCTTACAAAACCCATGCGGATGAAAGGCATCGTACAAGCAGCTTCTGGTACTGCGGACTGTCCTATAACTATTAAGGTACTGAATTTATTCCTGTTCTAGACAACTGTGAACAAAACAGTCTACATCAGTCTGCAAGATAGCAAGTTTGGCTGAAGAATGTGTGGCATTCTTTTACTTGTTTGTTCCAAAATGATGACATGCTTTCTCGGCAGTCATGGCCTCTTTTAAATCTTTTCTGCTTGATTGCTTCTTATGTGCGCTTCTAGGTTTTAAGGTTGTCCACAAAATGTTATAATGCTGCTTTATTGTTGCTCTAGGTCAGGACAGCCTATTTTGAGGGGAAAAATCGCATTGATTCACTTATTGCAGACATGGGAAACTGGGGAGCTAGTGCAGTAACAATACATGGTCGATCTCGACAACAACGCTACAGCAAGCTTGCAGATTGGGAATATGTTTACCAGTGTGCCAGAAAGGCCCCTAAGGCTTTGCCAGTACTTGGAAATGGAGACATATTTTCATATGTAGATTGGAACAAGCACAAGGCTGAATGCCCTGAGCTGTCTACATGCATGATTGCTCGAGGAGCACTAATTAAGGTCTGTACTTTGCAGCTTGTCTTGTCCTTAACTGTCTCCTTCTGCCACATTTACTCGTTTATTTATCTTTAAGTACATTCCCAAAACACACACACACACGCACATATATGTATGTATTTATCTTTCCCGTATTTGTCTCAACCAAGTTTAAAACTTGTGCTATCTAACCATCCTTGTGATTTTCAGCCTTGGATTTTTACTGAAATAAAGGAGCAGAGGCACTGGGACATCAGTTCTGGGGAGCGATTAAATATATTGAAGGATTATGTACGTCTTGGCCTTGAACATTGGGGCTCTGACACAAAAGGTTTGTATAATTAGTTTTTAACATATCATCAGTAATTTACTCAACTAAAGTTTTCTGAGGGTGCTATGGTTCTCCGAAAAGGTCATCCTGCATTTCTCCATGTGCAAATTCTCCTCATAAAAATGCCTTAAATTTAGTGAATAGTCCTATCCAAGTTAGTCCTCCCTATCAAATGAGGCCTTAGGGTAATGTGGTACTCCGAAAAGGTCGTCATGCATTTCTTCATGTGCAAATTCTCTCTTATAAATTTTTTTAGGGAAGAGTGCAGGGTTGACTTATTTGGAGTTCCAATAACGGCTCCCTTTCTCTTATTATTACTTATGTTATTTTGTATATGGCATTATATTGAAACTGTGCCCTCATAGGATGTTTTGCTCCTTTCATGGAGCTGACCGGGGTGACTGGTTACCAACTTCATGTTGGTTTCTACGTAAAATTTTTACTTTGTTTTCAGCACCAAATCTATGGTATAATTAGTTGGACTGTTATCCATGTCCCAGGTGTGGAGACAACTAGGCGTTTTCTGTTAGAATGGCTTAGCTACACTTGTAGATACGTACCTGTGGGTCTTCTAGATGTCATTCCACAACGGTTGAACTGGCGCCCGCCATCCTATTATGGCCGTGATGACCTTGAGACACTAATGGCCTCTGATTCTGCGGCTGAGTGGGTATGGCTTTGCCTTCTCTTACAGCCGATCCAAGTCACTGAGCCAACCTGCTTAACAATGTAGTTTCTTGACATTTGCAGGTTAGGATCTCTGAGATGTTGCTTGGCAAGGTTCCAGATGGCTTTACATTTGCACCAAAGCACAAATCCAATTCTTACGACCGAGCAGAAAACGGTTGATTTTGCATGGTTTGTCGATTCTGCGTATGGACGGTATAATCTCACACGTCGATGTGGGTGAACCAGACTTGCCTCATGCTTGCCTCAAACCAAGTTGCCCTCTCGGTACTTTTGCCGGACGCGGATCGTGTCGTATACGCTAAAATGTCCTCAAATAATTCTTAACCAAGTCTGGTAGGTGCCAATATGCCCACTGGCCCCAGAAATTGAAAGCTGTTTGATTAAAATGCAAGCATTCTTGTTATTTGTATTTAAAAAGCATTTAGTATGTTATTATGATGTCGCCTTGATAGGTCTAATTTTGGTCTTTCAGTCCAGTCCGTCGTTATGAGGAGTCGGATATTAAATTTTCCGTTGGAGTTACTCGGTGTAGGAACGACGTTGGTTCCATACTTTGTGATAACTAAGTTTAGTAATGACCTAATATAAATCAGTTTGATTACTAAAATGCTCTATAAGGTGGTAGGTTAATAGAAGTATATGCAGGGAAGAAAAAGGCGTTTATGTGGCTAGCTTAAGCATTATGTTTGAAAATTTTATGTTATATTGTTTATGTTTATTATATCCGACTCCCTTATTAAAATGGGCCACCAAGTTGCGAATTTATTATATCCGATTATTCTAGTAAATAGCTCAAAACAGCTTCAGCTCAGTAAGGTGCTTGTTGCTTTTGAGCTTTTGAGCTAATTAATATTCGGTTTCGCTCGGTTCGTTCACAGCGGTATCGATAGAAATGAGTAATAAGTTTGGTAGCTTAATGAGTGGTGTTTCATGTTGCACCCTCAAGATCGTAAGAACTCAACATATTTTTCGTGTATTCTAGTGTTGGTAAATTATCCTTACATCGGGAAAATGGACCTGATTTTACCACGCCGTGTTGACCAAGAAGGTTATTTATAGCATAATTCACAATGGCTTTCTGATCCAAGGCAAAGAGGCCAAGTTTAGTTCCAAAGTTTTGTCCCACGTAATTTTCTTCGAGAAGGTTTTTTCTCCAACACAAACAAAAGGGTTTAAAGGGCCAAAAAAATACAAGGTTTTTCTCCAACACAAAGAAAAGGGTTTAAAGGGCAAAAAAATAGATATACCTCTAACAGAGTTATCCAAAAGAACCATTGCTCCATGTTGTAACAAGTTTCAGACACCAGTACTCACGGATTTTTAGTTTAGGACCAAAGCTCCAAGCGTGCCAAAGTTCAGGAACTACTGCTCCAAACTTATCTAAAAATAATATACTTGCCCATTGCTTGCAAGTTCACACAAGTTATAAGCTTTGAAGAAGAAAAAGGGGTGCTCATGATATAGGTAGTCCATCACTACATACAGATCATATCATCATAGAACGAAAGACAGTTTTAATGGAACGAACGGTTCATAACATTTAAGCTTTGTATAAAAATTTAACCAAACGGTGTATCATCAAGAAAAGATACATCCAATTTATCAGATGCAAAATTGAAAAGGAACCAACCAGACCCATAACTTCGATCAGTTTAAGACACCAGTCAGTCACAGCAAAGTATCCCCTGCTGTGCTCCCTTGATCACAAAAACATCCACCATAAACTGGAGGAGTTGCAAGCAATGGTATTAGATAACAACGCCCTCAAATTCCTTGTCCTTCTCCTCTTTCGGGCTGTGATTCGCTTGAACCCAGCCACCATCAATGTTCTCAAAACTACCGACTAACCCATCATCCAAAGAATCACCCACTCGTTTCACTTTAATCTCTCTAGGCTCCACAGGGTATTTTCCAGAGAAGCAAGCATAACAAAAGTTAGGAGATTGACTGCCCAACATTTTCTCCAATTTACCAATTGGCAGAAAGGCAAGTGAATCCGACCCGATAAACTCCCTAATTTCCTCAACACTCATCCTATTTGAAATCAACTCCTCAGAGCTTGGTGTGTCCACTCCGTAATAACAAGAACCAATAATCGGCGGGCTTGCAATCCTCATATGAACTTCCTTTGCACCAGCCTCCTTCAACAACCTGACAATTTTCGACGAAGTGGTTCCTCTCACAATGGAGTCATCCACAACCACAACCCTCTTCCCCTCCAACACAGCCCGAACTGGCGACAACTTGAGCTTCACACCAAAGTCCCTAATCTTTTGTGATGGCTCAATGAAGGTCCTCCCAACATAATGAGACCTAATCAAACCCTGCTGAAAAGCCACACCAGCTTTAGCAGCATAACCAAGTGCGGCCACCACCCCAGAATCAGGCACCGCTATCACAACATCACAATCAACCGGCGCCTCAGTGGCAAGGATCTCACCAAATGCCCGCCGGGACTCATACACTGAACGACCGAAAACCACAGAATTGGGGAGAGCAAAGTAAATGTGCTCAAAGATACATTGCTTTGGCTGAGGATGAGACATAAGGCAAAGTGATTGAACCCCCTCCTTATCCACCACTACAACCTCTCCAGGAAACACCTCCCTCTCATATGTGGCTTCAATTAAATCAAGCGCACAAGTCTCAGAGGCAAACACAACCGAGCCATTGCTCCTCCTACCCATTACCAATGGCCGAAACCCGTGTGGATCCCGAACGGCTACGAGCTTATCTTTGGTCACGAAAACCATAGAATAAGCCCCCTGAATCTGCTCACACGCATCAACAATTCTCAAAAGAAAGGGTCTATGCTTAGAAATTGCAATAAGGTGAAGAACAACCTCTGTGTCAGAGCTGGTGTTGAAAATGGAGCCGTTGTCTTCGAGCCTCGCTCTAAGGGAGCGGTAATTGACCAAATTGCCATTGTGGGCAACCCCAACTGACCCAAACCTGTACCCTGCAACAAAAGGCTGGACATTTTTGAGCATAGAGGAACCGGCGGTGGAGTACCTGACATGCCCAATTGCCAAGTCGCCGGGCAGCTGGTCAAGCTTGGTCTGATTAAACACCTCGGAGACGAGCCCCACGCCGGTTATAGACTGAAGCACGTCGTCTTGGACACACACAATCCCAGCACCTTCCTGGCCGCGATGCTGGAGGGCGTGCAGGGCCAAATAGCAGAGGCGGGAGGCTTCCGGGTCCCCGTATATGCCGACCACGCCGCACTCCTCCCGGGGCTTTTCATCATCATCATAATCTATTGAACGGCCATCTGGGTTTTGGTTGGCGGCCGAGAAAACGTCGGAAATTGGGTTTTTGGAGCGGAGGGTGAAGGAGGAGGGCTTGGGGGTAAGTGAGAGGGAGGAGGTTTTGAGAGGGAAAGTGGGTTTAGGGAGGGTTTTGGGGGAGAAGGAGGGAGGGGTTTTGTGGGTTCGGGGGAGAGGAGAGGGATTGGAGAGAGCGGAGGGAGAGTGCTTAGTGGTGGCGGTGGCAGCCATGGGAGAGTTGCAGAGAAGGTGGCGTCAAGTAAGTGAAAGAGTCAAGCGACGGTGAAGGGAACGGTGGACTTGAAGGCGGTGTTGTTTTCTAGGTCTTTTTGAGAGTTCGAAGGAATCAACCAAATGTGTTGACTCACCAGTTGGTGAGATGGCTGCCTCAGAAACAAAGATTCCAATTGGAATTTTTTTTTTTTTTTTTGGTAAAGCATGTTTGATTTTTTTCAATTCAAGTTGTCCTCGTGAGTGAATGAGAAGTTTTAAATTTAATTATCGCAAAAGTCAAATTTGAATCACAATGAATGAGCAATAATGATTTAACTCAAATTTATTTATAAATAAAGAGAAATAACATCAAACCGTAGTCCCAACGAGTTAATATTAGTTAGCTTCTTCTACATCTACTAAAATTTGAATTAGTATAAGAAAGATGGACTAGTATGTTATTAATGCGTGGTGTGATACTAATAAGCACAATTTATTTTAACTCTTTCTAAAAAGACCTACATATGTATAATATATTACTGTATTATTTTTACGTGGCAATTGATGCAAACAATAAACATTTAAAGAAGTAAATTATTAATTAACGTGACATGTATATATCACTTATCACATTATATGATAGTAATACAAATATGATCTCCCTAACGTTTTTCGTATGGGGAGAGATTTCTATAATGTTATTACGTGTACTCAAGATTTTCTCCTTTGGATCCTTTGGAGGGGCACGTACCTCCAATAATCTAATTGATTCTTTGTTATCATCGTGAACAAACTTTTCATAGCGCATATATCCTGGTTAAGATAAATTACTCTTGTAAAGTTGTAATACTTGTGGTGGGAGTGTGTGTATGAAAGGGTTTAAGATCAACGAATAACTTTTTGTTTTTTTCATTTTTTCTTAAACCTTTTATTTTATTTTATTCATGTTACACATATTTTGTGGTTTGCGACGTCTACGTATGCATATAACAGAGAAACTAATAAAAATTGGGACTGATGTATAAAGTTGAAATAAATAATAGATAAATGTGAGATTGAAATGTTTTAAAGATGCATGTAGTATGCTAGTGGATAATGTATTGAGTTTCTACTCATGTATCCAGAGTTTGAAACTCTCATTTTCTCCATATTATTGTAATAGTTTCAAACTCTCATCCATCTCATCAATAATAGTAAAATTTAAAAAGAAAAATATTTTGAAAATGTCGTATGCGGTTACAATTGACTTCAAATCTGAAAGGGCAAAATATAATTTACACTTGATAATAAGTTAAAGGTGTACTCTTTTTTTTTTTTTTTTTTGGTTGTCATGTCAGGTCTCAGCAAATGAGGCTTTGCTACGGCCACGTAGGTAGTTAAAGAGAAACTGACGACAAAAGAGACGGTTGTATGATATTAGTACGAAATGAAGAGTTATTATATGAAATTGAAAAAAAAATTGAAAAACGGTGTATGAATTTGAAATTGGACGGAAACCTAAAGAGATAATATGTAGTTTACCCATGATTATTATTATTATTTTTGGATGAAAGTAAAACTTCATTGAAAAACTCAAATGTGTACTCCATCAACATAGAGAAAAGAAGACAACCAAGATGGCTCCTCTTTGATCCAAGAGAGAAAACTAAAATTTTTAAGGCAAATTGACCAAGTTCATGAGCAGCTCTACTAGCCTCGACCTTTCATATGTATTCATGAATTTTGTTGGCCCTAATTGTCATGACAACCTAGCTAGGCTAGCTACGCTCGATATTTCCAATACAAACATACGAGGATCCTCTTTAGATTCTCTTTATGAGGGTCTTGGGGATCCTCAAATCGTGTCCGTTTATCGTATATTGTCCGGCCAGTTTTTGTCAGGTACTATTCATGTTTAATTTAAAATAATTTTTGGCCGCACGATGTACGATGAATGAACATAATTTGAGAATCCCCAGGATCCTCACAAAAGAGGATCCGGAGATGATCCTCATTCCAAACATACAACACGTTAAGTGGGATTAGATGGAGGCAAGGTTTTAAAAGGCGTTAGGTGCTAGTCCGGCAAAGGGTTGGAGCCTAACGCCTAGGTAGACTAGGCGGATTTAAGTATATTTATCATTGTAGACATGTAAATTTCGTTGCATACAAAAGGTGCATCACAAAGCTCCACGTGGCATATGACTCATCACAAATGGACAAGTCATCTTAAAATCAGCAACCATGCCCAAAATCTCTCAAAACCGGAAAGAAAGCCAAAGCATCTTCACAAAATAAGCAAGAATTGAAGATTGCTCACAAATAGGCAACAAGGCCTATAAATTTCAGCCAATATGAGGAATGTGGGTGAAATTAAGACACAAAACATGCCTAAATTCTCCCATGGACGAATCAAGACACAAATCAAAGCCAAATCCACCCAAAGGCAAGCCTTGAGAAGCCTATAAATACAAGGTCCTCCCACAAGCATAAGGGTCGGAAAATCCTATATTGAGAAGAACCTCTGCACAAATCTTTGAAGACTAAAACGCTGCCAAAGCTCTCTTCGAAGAACGCACAACCAAAGCCGAAGCTTTTTGTCGACCAAAGCCGAAAAATCCCTTGAAGAATCAACAAGCACTTATGCTGATTCCTTCAAGAATTTGTTGAATCAACGAAGTCCTACATCAACTCTACCTATGCCGCAACTTTGAGGTGAAGACCATCCAAGCATTGTTTCAAGCTCAAAACTTGAAGCAATTGTTCAATTGTTCGTCCGAGATCAAGTCATACTTTGTACATGTGTTCTCGTTTAATTCGTTACAAAATTTTCGTTTTTACAATCATATATCGTATAAATAAGTTTCTATTTATACTTAAAAAATATGTAGTTGTATTGAGATACTTAAATTGCTAAATAAATTGACATATAAATTATAAAGTATTAGAACATATTGAAAACATGGGGAACAAGCATATAATGAGTGTTCATTCAAGTATTCAACAAGTCTCTTACATTTTATTGAAAAAAAAAATGAAAAATTCAAGTTATCGATTTTCTATCTAAGTGAGAGTTGCGACCTAGCCGGGTCAAGGCAGGTTAGGTGGACACCTAAGCAGGTCAATGTGCTATTTCTTAATTTTTAAACGCCTAGGAATTTATCGGGATATTGGCTAGCCGCCTAGCACCTAGGCGGGTGACACACCCCGTCCCGAAGGAGGGCGTGCTGGCCGTCACGTGAGAGTGACGTAACCATTTGCACAGTTCGGAAGCTTTAAAATACCATTGTGAATTCTGTCAGAATACCGTTGGATTCCTCGTGGCCACCAAAGCTCTTCTCTAACTCGAACCTGGAGGGGCGCAAAACAAGGTGAGTGGGTCAGTAAAATAAGTCTTTCAAAATCTTTCCTTTATCAACATATATATATCCCCTCACTGTAAAATCTGTATACTTTCTCAGAAAATAGCATATATAAATATATATAGCTTCGGAAATCTCAACACCCTTATTCATCATTTTCATAGAAATATGCCATGCCATGAGCCAAAAACATAATATGGATGCATCAACAATAATCAGGTGAAATAATAAACCAACCGGAGACCCTGCAGTGGTCCTGTACGGCTGATTCTAGAGCTCATTATCCAATCCAGCCGGAGTCACTAACTGTGACCTGTACGGCCCTGCCGGAGTCGCCAACTGCGACCTGTACGGCACTACGCTGCACATGAGTCGGAACTACCTATAGTAGTCTGTACGACTCGGATGGTGTAATAATACGCTCTAGTGCTTCTTTCATCAATTATCTGTGCACATAATCTAAGGTCACCTACTAGTCGGAACCGTCTCTAATGGTCTGTACGACTAGCATGTCGGAACCACCTCCAGTGGTCTGTACGACTAGCATCTACTTGGATCCAAGGTGAGCGTGTGATGCGGGTGAATAACATAAGCACTAACACCAGGGGTGCAGGTTATGAGCTATCAACATAAATCTCATCAAACAATTCAATGCACCAAATGTAACTCACCTGATACTTACCTGATACTCACCTGTGCGTCCGCAGCACCAATTCACATATATGCATCATATAAATATCAATTCACATATCTCATATAATTTCTATGCATGGCATTTTTAAATCACATATTCATATAAATCTATGCATGGCATTTCAAAATATACTTTCATTCAAAAATCGATTTCTGGGAAAACGTTAAGTATATATATATACTGAAATAAACTGCCCACTCACAGTTATATCGAAGGGTCATAACCCCTTAGCCTTTCTCAACTGTGCTCGTCTTCCGCATAAGCCTCGCCTATATGAGAAGTAACCGAAATAACGTTAATTAATGCTCATAAACGACAATTAGAAATAACTTCTCATACGTAGCTCAATTTTGGCATATGAATATACCAACGAGACCTACATGACGTCACGAGCGTCGTGATATTTTTAAAATAATTTAACTGTAGCTCACGCGCCCCCACGCGCCTGAAAAGGTACTGTGAAACGTGCCCCCACGCGCATGGCACGCGCTGGCGCGTGTCGTCTTCTTCCTCGGGTCGCCGGCGCCGACCACCGGTCGCCGGAAACCTGCAACTCGCCATATCTCGGCCATTTCTTCACCATTTCGTCTCATTTTTCTTCCTACGTGCTCTAAATTAAGAGAGGAAGAGGGCTATACCTTCCAAAACCTTGAAAAACCTTGAATCACGACGGAGAAAAATGTCAAAAATCGGCCACCTTCGAACTGGGGTTTTCCGACGTCCAACTCGAGCCAACGATACACTCCGAGGTTCGTGAGGGTCTCACAAAGCTCCCTGTGAGCTTGGATTGTCCTAAAACAAAGCCAATAAAAAGTTGATGAATAGTACCCAAATCGGACCTCGGGTTTTCGACGTGAAAACGTACAAGTTCTTACCTGAAACTGGTGTCGATGGGTTCGTATGGACCTCAGGAACACAATGGAACCTTTTTCTGCTTCGATCCGTGAAGATTTTGGCGTCCTTGGGCGTGGTCCGTACGTGAGGGAAGAGAGAGAGAGAGTCGAGTTTCTGAGGGGGAGAGAGAGACACACACGGGAGTGAGGGAAGAGAGAGAGATTATGTGAGTGTGTGGTTCAAAAACAACCATCAAAATATCCCAGGTACAATACACCCATACCTCAATTAAATGCCTAGGGGCATTTTCGTCATTTCACGTCCTCCGTACGTAAATTCCGGGACGGGCTGTTACAGCGGGACCTAGGCAGAGATTTTTACAACAATGGATGGAGGAGCATGCATGATTTGAATGGAGAGTCCATGCCAACTAGACCTGGCAGTTTCTGACACGACACGAAAATAACGGGTTTCGGGTCAACACGATAACTAATCGGGTCATTATCGGGTGACACGGTAAGTACCCGTTATTAATGGGTATACACGGGGTAACACATGGGTAATCTGTTTCGACCCGTTCAGAAAAAAAAATTATTTTGATAATTTTAAAGTTTAATTACTAAAAGATTTATTATAAAATACAATAGCCATATTAATATATACAATATATTCTATATTAAATATATATTATATAATTTTGTATTATTATTTTATATAAGTTTAAAAAAAAAGTTTTGGTCATTATTTATTTTTATTATGAGAGTTCCTTATTATCATTACTAGGATACATTTTACTTAACATGTTGTTGTCTAAAATTAAAATAAACTAGTATAGTATTTGTATAGGCAAGAACTAAGAAGACATACATACAAGTATGAAAAATGTGAAAGAATATATAAACACTCATTATTCATCATTATTCCTCCACGAGTAGATAATGGTTACACTTACATTATCGTTTAGATTTTTAAAATCCTCCAAACCCTCATGAATAATGTTTATTATTTGAGGGCAAAATTAATAAAATTAATAATAATTATTGTAGACGTGTAAAAAATGTAAAAAAAATATACAATCACTCATAATGACAAGCTTTACAACTTTCATGAAGGGGTTAGCTTCGAAATCCAACACTATAATCCATAAACCTTAAATTTATATTTAACCGTCGATTGTCATTTACGCTTTATTCTTGTTACTGAATTTCATTTTTTAAATTTTCTTTTTTGAAAACATGATCATCTGGCTGATGTAAGAAGATGAACGGTTCAGATCTTTGATTTCATGTTTCGATATTTACGGTTAACTGAAATATGAGTCGATGTCATATAGTTTGTAGAAACTTTATAAACATCAAGCAATATTTTCACTAACCGTAAAACTCTGAACATAATATCAACGATCAAAACTGTTCATCTTCTTGCATCCTCTAATAGATCATGTTTTCAAAAAAGAAAATCTGAAAAAACAAAATTTGATGAGAAAAATGAAGCGTAAATGTAAACAATAATCAACGGTTAAATTTTGATGTATGATTTATATGATTATAGTGGTGAATTTTGAAGTTAAGCTCTTCGCGAAAGTTGTAAAGCTTGTCATTACGAGCGTTTATATATATTTTTCTATATTTTTTACACTTCTACATTAATTAAAAAACTATTAAAGACTTTACTTAAATAACAGCTGTAAGATAAATGAGAGTAAATCTGTACCGTTGGATTCTATTTCACTTATAAAAAACCCGTTGTATTTTCCAATTTTACCATCTGATCTGATCAAAACAAAAGCCAGCTCTAATCCATTTCTATCTCCCCACTCCCGTAACCCTCTCTCCCGACCCGCTCCTAGCCCCTCTCTCCCACCGTATGTTCTTCCGGTAGCCTCTCTCAGTATCTCTTTTCTCCTCCCTCGTGCAGTGGATGCCTGGACGAAATCATTCTTGATCTTGTCATCTCTGCTCTGGTCATCTCTACATCTCTGCATTCTCCAGATTCCAGTCCAGGCTCGATTTTGTTTCTACATCTCTACATCTCTGTTCTTTTCATTTGTTTAATGTTGTATCTTCATAAATCTTATGTTTTTGTTTCTCCTTTTTCATTCGAAATTATGTTTTTGGTGAACTATTAACCTTAGTTCGTGTTGTTGAATGTAATCTAATGATCCTTGCACAGTGTGCATAATTGTTAATTCGTTTCAATTCAATGATGTGTAGAACTTCTTTTGCTTTCTGGGTTTGCAAAACTAGGTTAAGAATTTTGAGCATAGATAATATTTATAGGGATTAGGTTTGAGAGTCTTGGACCTTAAGCACACATGGGTTAAGTGTGGGGAAGAATTGTCAATGAGCTTGCTGTAGTTTGAAATATTAGATATAAACAGATATGCGCTTTTCCAAATCAAATATCCTCGAAAAGACATTGGGCAAATTAGTCTATAGATGCCTGCTCAATTATGTCCAAAACACACCCCTTTTATATTTCCACTGTGTCTTTGTAAATTTCTATAAAGGAGTGGTAGAATTTTATGTGGGAAATTTTGTGTGGAAGGGGATAGTTACTTTATAGAGGATGATGCTGGATGTTTATAACCTCTGTAGGTAAATTTCGAAAATTGCTTGATGAGTATTTTTTGCTAATGCTATCTGCAGCTAAATTGGATCTTGTATATATGCGTGTGCTGGTATACCTTATAAGAGTTTGTTAGATTTCGGTGCTACATTTCTTTGAACTGCTTGTGAATTGCTGATAAAATGGTTCTTGAAATTCATTTAAGTTAGTAGTAATTGGTGTCGTGAAAAAATTTTAAGTTTGCAATTTCAACATGCTGATGCCAACTGCTTAATGTTTGACCTCAGAACACGAACAATGTACTATTGACTGGTTTAAATCAAAATTAAAAATATTTAACATGTATTTAATTCATTTACTTTGCTTTTAAAACTTTGGTTGGAGGAAGCACCAAAAGTTAATAAAAGGACAAAGCACCATGTTCAGTGTTCACTCTGGTAGTCTGGTGCGCGTGTGGGGTTTAAAAAACAAGGCAAAGACAAAGTGCCCAAAATTGTATTGAACTGCTTGGTGGAGACAATAAGTATTGAACTGCTTCCATCCTCAAAATGGTTCCTATATATTGACCAGTATACCAATTGAATTGCACTCAGTGCACCACATCGAAAACTTGATATTATCTTGTCTAATGCTGAATGCTTTATTGCTTAGTAATATCCATTGTTACTGTTAGTAATATCCTACCTGTTTAAAAAGTTATTAATTAATTTATACCCATTTTGTTTCAGAAGCAATGGATGCTAGAGATTCAGATTCAGTAAATGATGAGGAGTCTTCGTCGGTGGCCTGCACCATTCTTGCACGGCTAGAAGATTGATTTGTGTTTTGGTTCTAATCAAGCAATTGTGGGTTCGGAGTCCCACTGGGTGTGCAACCTTTTTTTCACTCAAAAAAAGTATTATGTTTTTAATTTGATTATTTATTGGTTTAAAATATATTTTCCTTAACGGGTAACGGGTCGGGTCATATTACCTGTTAATGTTATCGGGTCGATTTCGGGTCGGGTCATTTTACCTGTTTATTTTAACGGGTGTTACACGACACGACCCGTTAAGATATCGGGTATGACACAAAAACGACACGAACACGGAAAACACGATATGAATGCCAGGTCTAATGCCAACCTATATATCTAGATCAAGCCTTTGGTTTGAATTCACTCAAATTTGTGCAAGTAGTATTCCAAAACTTAAAGAAAATGTCATTTTTGCAAATTGTGTTTTGAAAGTGAGTGTTGAGCTCTTCCGAATCAAGAGAAGTGGCTAACAATTATGGGGATGAAAAAGCAGCTGCCACAGCTTCAAGACAAGAAGGGATATACCACAACCATTAGACGTGAATCGTGATCACCACGAGCCACTCCGTGCATGTCCCACATAACAACATAATCTTAATTAAACTTAATTGTGTTTATTCTCCAATTAATATTTGTTCATGTCCATTACCATCATGCTTGCGCAAAAGATCAAAAATAAATTGAAAACCATATTCTTACATCATCTTTCCAAAATCAACGTATAACAATTGCATGGAGGCCATCAAGCAGACAAATTGTTTCACTTGTCTTTTAATTCAGTATTTTTTCCCGATTTACTTGTCACATGGAAAGAAATCAGTCCATAAAGTATAGTCCAGATAGCTTTTGAAACAAAAAAAATTATACCATATATTTTATCTACTTTTAAATGCAACTCACCGTTAGCAGCCCAGGCGTTTCACTTGTCACATGGAAAAAAAATAAATCAAATTGGAGATAGCAGACCCTCAGTCCATAAATTATAGTCCAGATAGCACTTTTCTTTTGAGAAAAAAATATATATATTTTTTTCGAACGAGAGAAAAAGAAATTATACCCTATATTTTATCTATTTTTTTTTTATTTTATCTATTTTTTTTTTAAACACATATTTTATCTACTTTTAAATGCAACTCACCGTTAGCCTAGGCAACCTTTTCATTTATTTGCTCCATTTAATTTAAGCCTTCATTATCTACTTTCGTATGTAGCTCATTCTATATTTAGCTTGCTTTGTACCGGTACTTTAGAGTACTTGTAATAGATTTGCACCACAGACAGATTTTATGATTTGAGCTCAGTAAGTGCGATGTTGTTTTTTCTATATCACAATGTGTTTTCACATGATTTTCTGTGGAAAGGTTTTTCTTCAAATTAGTGTACCCTGTTTTGCTAGACGTTCTTGTGACTGATCGACAATTGTATTTGAGAACTAGTGTGCATTCTTTGCTTTGTTTTTATATCTAGTGTGGTTCTATTCATGCAGCACATCTTTCTTAGAAAGATTTGAAGTCTGTGTTCTTTTTTTTTTTCACGCTTGAGATCGTATAGACTACTTTGATCTTACTTGTACTTATTTATGGTGTTTAATAAAGCATCTTCCTCCTCGCCACTAAACCGTCTCCCTTTTTCTCTCTCCCCAACCCAAACCCTAGGATTTGCAATCTTAGCCGTCAGTCCCTTGCTCCAACTTAGGGTCGGTGGCAGACTCTCTCACCCTCCTCCTAACATCTCCCTCTCCTTCTAACCTTTCCACCTCTGTTATATCATCTCCACCCCTTTCTCTTAGTTTTGCACAGAGGCTCCATTCATCATCTTCTTCAATTTTTTCTCCCACCTTTGCTAACCCTTCCACTTCTATCAACTTGTTTCCATGGCGGTGTCATTCTCCTCGACTGATTTGGTGGTTACGCTGCCTTGCACGTTTAGATCGGCAGCTATGCCACCTAGTGTGTTAGATCTAGTAGCTCTGCCACCTTGTGCAACTAGATCTGGTGGTGCCTTAACTCGTGGATGTTGCATAGTTCACTTTCACTAGTGCGGTAAATGTGCATGTGGTCTTTGGCTAGAGTGTCTTTGTCCTCCACTAAGGTGTAGCTGGTCTTTGTCTTTCTCGGAGTTGTATAATTGTTTTATTGACTCACCTTGCAAGTATTGCGATCGTGCGTAAGCAGTGGTCGTGTGTATTCTTCTCATTGAGGAATGAGTTATGTGGTATCGTCTTTCAACGATGACTTTATGTGGCCTCGCTTTTCAGTGATGACCAGTGTGGTCGCGGATATAGGTCTATTGCATCTATTGGTTTTTTTGACAAATTTGTGCTGGTAACTCTTGTAGGTTTGTGTTTGCGGTAACTATATAAGGATTTACTCTAATTTGTTTTATTGTACAAATTTACTCCAAATTAATTTTAGTCATTGGAGCAATATACCCACTTGACTTGTAATGTCCAATGAAAGACCATTCTATTGCTTCACGAAAAAAATAAAGCATCTCTTCCAACAACAACAACAACCAAAAAAAAAAAAAAAACAACTTAGGTGACAATGTTTGCATTCAAAACCTCCTTACTCGAAAAAGAGAATGAAAACAAACCGAAAAATACAAATATAAATAATCAAATAAAAAACTGTAAGTTGCGCACATCAGGTGATTAACCCGTGCGAAAAGACTAATCAATGTAACATAAGTAAGAAAAAAGACAAGTAGATTAAAAATTCAAAGCTAAATCAATAAAGCACTGTTCTAAAAATTCCCGCCTAGCGTCGCCTAAGCGAGGTGATTGGTCACCACCCTGATTAGTCTCTAGGTGTTTAAAAATTAAGAAAGTGCGTCTAGACCCGCTTAGGCTTCCGCCTAGCCCACCTAAACCCACCTAGGTCGCGACTTTCACTTAGAAAATCGATAACTTTCATTTTGAATTTAAATTTTCAATAAAATCTAAGGGACTTGTTGAATATTTGGATAAACATTAATTATATGCTCCTTTCCCATGTTTTCAATATGTTGTAATACTTTATAATTGATATGTCATTTTATTTTGCAATTTATCTATCTCAATATAATTATGTTTGTGTTTTTTCAGAGTATATCGATATTTTTACATTGAGGGGAGGGGGAGTTTGGCAAAGCCACACAATGGGCAGCCTAATTTGGTATCGAATTTGCCATCTACGAGATTCGAACCTAAGACCTCTAACTTTCAAGTGAAGAGGAATACCACCAGACCATAGTACTGAGTGACAATTATGTTTGTGTTTTAAGTATAATTAAGGCCTTATTTATACAATATATAATAAATTTACTTAAATCCATCTAGTCCGCGTAGGCCCTCACCTAGCCGCCTAGGCACTAAGGCCATTTCCAACCGAAGGCTGGCCAGAGGGCTTGTTTTAGCCCTCTGGCCCTCCAAGAAATTAATATTTTAATGAACAGTGCAAGGCCATATTTGTTACCATCTCCAACCGAGGGCCAAAGGGCCATATGGCTCGTTTTAGCTCTATCACAAAAAACCGTCTACAACCTAGGGCCAAACATAATTTATTATTTAAAAACTACAACTTAAATTCAAATCCAACGGCTAAGTGACGGCTAGCTGATATTGTTTAATGTTATTTAATGTTATTTCTAATATTGTTTTATGTTGTATAATTTTTATATTGTTTAATGTTATTTAATGTTGTCTAATATTGTTTAATGTTGTTTCATGTTACTTAATGTTATATAATGTTTAATGGTTTAGGAAGTTATAGAGGAAAAAAAAAATTTAAAACAAATTTTGTAAAAAAAAAAAAAAAAAAAACTTTAAAAAAAAAAATTTAAAAATAACGGCTAGCTAATGTCAGTAGCTAGCCGTTGCAAATTTGAATTGGAGCCTGGCTCGGGGCCAGCTGGCTGGCTCATTGGGGGCGACGGTTGGCCCTTTTTTGTTTAGTGGGGCCCACAAACCCTTTAGCCTGGCCCTCGGTTGGAGATCGTTTTCGGGCTATTTTCGACCCTCTGGACCCTTCGGTTGGAGATGGTTTAAGGTCATCTCCAACCGAAGGAGGGCTAGATGGCTCGTTTTAGCCATTTGGCCCTCCAAGAAATTAATATTTTAGTAAATAGTGCATGACCATATTTCTTACCATCTCCAACTGAGGGCCAAAGGGCCATAGGGCCAAACATAGCACTTTGACAAAAAACCATCTCCAATCGAGGGCCAAAGGGCCATAGGGCCAAACATAATTTATTATTTAAATTTAAAAACTACTACAACTTGAATTTAAAAACTACAAATTAAATTTAAAAACTACAACAACTTAAATTTATAGGAAAAAGTGAGAATTTTTTAATTTTTTTTTTAAAAAAATTTCGCCGAAAAAAAAAAAAATTCAAATCCAACGGTAATTGACGTCAGCTAGCCATTGGTTTAACACACCTTCAAATTCAACCGATCCAATGTCCATAAATAGGATGGATATTGGGCTATTTAAGTTTGCAATAAATTCCAACTTTGGATCCTCATCGGATTCCAACTGGGGGTCCTTATCCAATTCTGAATTGGAAGAAAAATGAGCGCATATGAGACGAGAAGATGAGGAGTCTGATGAAGAAGATAAAGCATGGCGCAACACAGAATATGTGGCAGCCATGGCTGCGGTCATGGCTTGTCAGCCAACCGAGGAACAACCTCAATGGGGTAGCTTTGTTGTTGGTTGCTCTTACAAACCACGAAACAGAGCGATGACGCATGCCAATCTGATGAATAACTACTTCAACCCCAACTTGGTGTACATAGAAGATGATTTCAGATGTTGCTTTCGGACGAGGCGTCATGTCTTCGAGTGTTTACTTCATGATGTCCAGCAGGTCAATCCATACTTTCGACAGAAGCTGGACAGAGCAGGCCCTAATTTCTCACCTGATCAGAAGGTTACTATTGCACTCCGAATGATGGCCTATGCCTCCCCAACCGATTCGATGGATGATATATATGGTATGTTTGAGTCTACATGCCTTGATACTCTTGGTGAATTCTGTGACATAATTGTTCAGCTTTACAAAGAGGAGTACCTCTATGAGCCAAATCAAAAAGATCTGGATCGGCTCATTCGCAAAGCTGAAGACCGTGGCTTTCCGGGCATGATAGGGTCATTAGACTGCATGTATTGGAATTGGAAGAACTGTCCCACCATATGGCAATGAGGCTTTAGCGGAAGGTCGAGAAAGCCAACTATTGTGTTAGAAGCGGTTGCCTGGAATGACACATGAATCTGACATACTTTCTTTGGAGTCCCTGGATCCCAAAATGACATTACAGTTCTTGGGCGTTCACCCCTCTTCAATAACCTGACAGAAGGTAAATCACCTCAACTTGACTATTACATCAACGGCCGTCTGTACAATATGAGGTATTACTTGGCAGATGACATCTACCCAAAGTAGGCGACACTTGTCCAAGAAATTCCAAATCCTACGAATGACGTCGAAAAGTGGTTTACCTTGCACCAAGAGGCATACAGGAAAGATGTTGAGAGAGTTTTCGGTATTTTACAAGCATGGTGGAAGATCATCAAGGAACCGACAAGAGGGTGGAGTCGAGAAAATTTGGACTCCATCATGATGTCTTGCATCATATTACACATATGGAGGATGAGCGAGATGGGTATATTGATGGAGAGTCTGATGACGACCAACATGATCTAAATAAGTCAAGAAGGGCTCGTACAAAAATATATGATGGGCCTAATTTGCCTTTGAATCCAAGAACTGGTACTATCTCTTTGAATGAGTACATGAGGCGCCACAGGATGATACGTTCTCGTGCCATAAACAAGTACCTACAACAAGATCTTGTTGCACATCTTTGGGCAAAAAAAAAAGCATGGAGTAGGCGTTTAAGTTTTATGTTATTAAATGTTTTTAAAAATGTTGTTTAAGTTTCATGTTGTTAAATGTTTCTTTTTTATGTTGTTTAATGTCATTTAATGTTATTTAATATTGTTTAATGTTTTTTCATGTTACTTAATGTTATTTAATGTTGTTTAATGGTTTAGGAAGTTATAGGAAAAACTAGAATTTTAAAAGTTTTTTTAAAAAAAATTTGTAAAAAAAAAGGAAAACTGTAAAAAAAAAAAAAAAATCAAATATAATGGCTAGCTGATGTCAGCTAGTAGTTGTTGCATTCAAAATTCGGCCCGCCCGGGGTTGGCTGGCTGGCTGGGTTGGGCCAGTTGGTTAGTCATTTTCTCCTTTTTTGGCCTGGTGGGGCCCACGAGCTCTTTGGCCTAACCCTCGGTTGAAGACGGTTTTTGTGCCATTTCGGGCTATTTTCGGCCCTCTGGCCATTTGACCGGATCGGTTGGAGATGACCTAAAGTCTTGAGCTTGGCTCGCTTTTAGCGCAAAAATCCCATGGTTTTTTTCTTAATATTTTTTATTTAATTATTTCTTCAATTATAAACTTTTATTTAATGACAAAAAAAAAATCATAAATTTTTATATCCTTAAATGGGAAATAATCGTTTGCCGGCCTAGAATATAAAAATTTATAATTCTAGAAATAATTAAATAAAAAAATCAACAAATAAGGATTAAGCTTACTAATGACACGATAATAAGACCATCTCCAACCCCTGGAGTAAAACCTAAAATTTTTAGCCCATAAACAATTTTTCTGCTCCAAATCTTTGAACCTAAAATTTTAGCCCCAAATTATTAAATAATGAATTTAGAATAAGTTTTTTTTTAAATTAACTTTTTTTTTTGAAATTAACTTTTTAGGAAAAAAAAATTATGTTGACTATCCTAAATTTATTTTATGAACATTTTAACATAAAATTATTTAAATTTCGATAAATAGTGAAAAATCACTAAACTGATGCCAATCATAAAGCAACATCTTCCTCAAAGGTCCAATTACGACCTCTAATATGATCTTTTGCCATCTTGAAAAATTTGGAAATGGGAACAAATGGTTTTGGAAGATGGTAGAAAGAAAAATTGGAAGAATTGTAGGAAAAAAGTGTGTTTTGTGTGGATGTTTGAACAAATACATAGGTATTTATAAAGTTTTGGGTGAATTTTGAGTTAAATCATTTTTTTAATTATTTTAGCCGTTGAATTTAAATTTGGACCGTTAGATATTTTTTTTACCGTTAGATTTGATTATATTCGATATCAACCGTTAAATTCAATAAATATATAAATATAAAACTAAAAATTAAATAAATTAAAGTGGACTGTTGGATCTCCATGATCCATTTGAATTCTGGTGGTTAGATCACCAAAAAGAGCCTTTGGGCTCGTGTCACGGGCCGACATCAGCCCGACATACCCACGTGGGTGGGGGCAATGAAGTTGAGGAGGGCCGGGCGAGTGCGCGTGTTATGGGCCTTCAGCACGTCTGGGCTGGGCGAGTCCAGTCCACTTTCGTTGTTCCACTCTCACACGTGGGCTCTACCACTAATTTTGGGCTAAATCTTAGGGAGAATTTGAGTTTTTTTTTTTAAGTTTTGACACTTAACCCAATTTTAGAACAAGGGTTGGAGAGAAATTTGGGAGGGCGGGGGGCGGGGGGCGGGGGGGGGGGAGGGGGGGGAGGTGGGAATAGAAGGAAAAGTTAAGTTTAGGACTTACTCCAAGGGTTGGAGTTGGTCTAATACTTCCATTCTTCATTATACTTCGGCTCAAGTTGGTACTCGTTTTCTCAAAATCTCAACATGAGACGTGTTTTTATTGTTTGTAATTATTAAGGTTATGGGGATAAGTTTGAGAATTGACAAAAATTAGCTACCTAGTAAAAAAAAAATGTTTATTTCTACTGTAGAACAAATTGACAAATGGAATGAAGACGCAATTGACCGAAGGAAGATAAAATGATGCAATAATAATCTACAAATTTGGTGTCCGAACTCTGTTTTTTGGGTCATGATACCTTTCTAAAAAGAGTGCAGAGTCCCAGTTCTACTCACCATTTTTTCGTGAAATATGATGGATTTAGCCATCCGAAGCTTCCAAAACTGCATTTTAAATTTTGTAATAAAAATCAGACATTTCAATTTACATCCACTCAATGTGTTCTTTTTCCCAAAGACGCTTGAGCCTTTCCAAGGTTGTGTTTAAGTCAAAGAAGCTCCCAATGTAATGCATCAATTCATAATTAATCAATAAACCTTTTGGTTTTTCTCTCAAACGAACTCCAGAAAACTTGGTTCTTCTCTCAAACGAACTCCAGAAAATTTGGTTCTTCGAGGACATACGTTTGTAACCCTCTACGCCCGTGCTGAGGAGAGCTAAAGTTTAAACGGTTTATTCAGTAATCTAGTTCTGCTTTCGTCAGGGAGGAAGCTAATGGAGTTGAACATTTTGGCACGGTGACTTTGTCCGAAGTTTCCCTTTGATATCATCTTGGATTTTCAACTAACTAATAGAAAGTTAAATTAGCTTCCAACGAGGGGATTGAAAGCCAAGGAAACTGAAGAAAAATCATGATGGGCCTACTTGACACCAGAGGAGCTTCAAACTGAAGAAAACTCGTGTGTTTAATTTCTCCTCCCTCAATATCGCTCGTATGAAAAAGAAAAAGCAAAACAACATTTGAATGAAACAACAGTAATCTCATTAAAGTAGTAAATATCAAATCTCTCACAAGCTGTGCATTATTTGTGCTCTCTTCCAAACTTCCAGTAAATAAATCACACAAATACACTCTTCTTATTTTTAATTGTAAATAAGGACTGAAACAAACAACTAGACTACATGAACGAGCTTTTACCGTTGAAAACCAGCACCACCAGTCCTGTTTGTTGCTGAAGATGATGTCCGTCTTGCCTCTCTGGTTGTTATCTTGGCTGGACCATTGCCATTTCAGAGAAGCCCTCTTCTTCTCTTGTAGTCGCTAACTGTAAGTGTCAGTGCATGCCTCCTCCCGTCATTCTCCGGGACTTGGCACCCAACTGTTGCTTCTATTCGCTGCTTCCTTGCCAGGAACCCTTTCTGAGCTCCCTGTGGCCCGCCAAACTTCTGAAGAGCAGCCAATGAGATTGGCAGCTCAAAATTATGCTTTAGATTTGACTCCGTTCCAAAATCAACAGGGGCACTCGTATCAATCAGCTTCCCTGCACCAGCTGCAGCTTCCAAAGCTGCTGCAGTTGCTGCCATGCCAGCCCGTACTGCTCCCACCACTGCTGTCCCATTACTTTCTATATCTGCCAAGGCTCCATCAGCCACAGCTATTGCCTCTGCTTCCTCTTTTTGTTCACCAGGCTTTGACACATAGTAATTCCTTGACCTGGTCCATCTCCTTGAAAAAGGATCATAACCGGCCTCCCCTGCTTTCAAACCTATATTCTTAGGTTTTAATTCTGATGCATTCTTGAAATTCTCAACCCTGTTTTTTCTGTTCATCTCAGCAAGCCTAATAGCCTTGCTATCTTTCCCCTGTGATTGCCGGCGTGCTTCTAATTGCTGTAATCTTGTCTGGATCCTCTCCACCTCTGCATCATCTTGCTTGCTTTTTGCAACTTCTAACTCCCTCCTCAACCGGTCCTTCTCAAGCGCAATGTTTAATGGCCTTGACGAAGCAGACTTTTTCTCCTGTATCATCTGCTTCACAGTTGCGGCTGAGTAGACAAATGAGTTGGTTTTTTTTATGGCCTCCTTCTTTTCCAACACGTCCTCTTTGCTTGGCAATCGGCCACCACTTCTCTCCACCTCTCTAATCCACTGTTTAAACTCCTCCTCCAGCGGCGCAGAGTCGGAAATCATAGCCATCTGCCACCTGGCAGCAGAGTTCTCATTGCCCCAAACAACATTCAGATACTTATGTGTGGTTTTGTTCTCCAGTTTGTACTGTCGATCAGGATCTGATGCATCAACATTCCGGACCATGCAGAGCCTATAGATAGCCCCAGATTTTGACCTCCCAATTCCAACCCTCACAAAGCAACCCACAATTAACTCTTCAAAGAACGGCTCCATAAACCACTTTGCAAGTTTCGACCTTCGAATGGTAATCTCCTTTATATCATCAAAAGTTAGTCCCTCTGACCTTTCATCATCACTGTCAATCATTGCATCATCCCCTGATGATCCATCATCTTCACTACGAGACCTACTATCACTGTCACTCTGACTAGAGCTACTCCGACCCACTGCAGTGAAGGACTTCCTGTTCAGGTGCGAGAAACTTCGACTGCTTGAACTTCCTCCTCTAGAAGCATCTCTCAACTTGCGGTGAGCCTCAGGGTCCTGCTGCTTCAAACGTTTTGCTCGTAACTCATTCAATGCATCATCCTTGGCAGCTGCCCTGTCAGCAGATCTGGCTGATGAACGCACACGAGAGGATGGAAGGGGTGGAGTCTCTTTCCGGGACTGTGGGGCCTTCCCTTTGTCCCACTTTGGTCGGAACTTCTCCTTTAAACTCTTGTCATCTTTCTTCTGTGCTCTATCAGCCAGAATTAGCTCTCTTTGAAGTTCAGTCATCTCTGCGAGCTTCCGCCTATCGTCTTCATCCTTGTAAAGATCACTGCCAACATCAGATTCATTGCTGTCCCCACCACGATCCGAACCACTATCGTTATAACCACCTTCTTCCTGGCTACCCTGTTCATCGTCTACTTCTGTTGGGTCCAGCCTCTTCTTCAAAGGAACTTGAGGTCCAGAGGGCTTCCTGCTTGCATAGCCACGACCATCATCAGAATCATCACCTCTGGAGTCACTTCCTCCATCAGAATATGAACCCCCATGTCTCCTCCTAGATGATGAATGTGAGTGTCGGGTTTTCCCTGATGAACTTGTTCTTCCCGCAGCCTCCAAGAGCAAATTTTCTATTTCTAATTCTGCCATTATCCGCTGTCCCTTCCGGTAT
This sequence comes from Heteromeles arbutifolia, assembly GCA_024362995.1. NCBI lineage: Eukaryota > Viridiplantae > Streptophyta > Magnoliopsida > Rosales > Rosaceae > Heteromeles > Heteromeles arbutifolia. The sequence continues at coordinate 34,750,848 of JANCRC010000004.1, forward strand.
GCTTTGATGTTTTACTCGCGTTCCTGAAGAACTCATAAAGTCAGCATTTGAAAAGAAGATAAAATCATCAACATATTATTTCCATCTGTTGGTTCAAAACTACTTCAACTTGATAGTAAACACATTAGTTTGCAACAAAAATTTTGAAACCTACAAATTCTAAACTGCTACTAACAATTTTGATGACGGCTAATAATTCACAATTTCACACAGAAGAAACTAGGGCTGGTTTGGTATGGGATACCGAACTGAAAACCATGTCCCGATTCCCAAACCGAAGTTTTTGGGAATCCCAATTTCAAGACCGATCCCAAACCGAATTTTCGGGAATCCCAAATTTCGGAAATCCCGAAATAGTTTCTGGATTTCAGGACAAATTGGGAATCCCGAAATAGTTTTGGGCTTTTGGGCTAATCTCAAAATGAGAGTACATGTCAGAAGGTTTCCCATTAGGTCTACTCTCAAAATGTTGCGCAAACAAGAACTTCATATAAAGGCAACAGAAAGATATCAGTTTGAACATCAGAATGATAAAACTCTGAGATGGAAGAACTAAAAAATCAGCATTAACTGAAGCATGCAAGTACACAATGGCTAGTAAAAACCATAGTTCACAGTTCACAAAAACAAAGATTCCAACTTTGGACATTGAACAAGAGTTTGAAATGCTTCAAAGTGAAGAAAACAGATTTTCTTATTATATGTTCCACTTGAACTTGGATTCAATTGTGTCCATTAACCGCAACCACCACCCGGCCCCTGCCACCCTCTTTTTTCTTCTTTAACCACCTCATATGATATGCATTAAGAACCAGCATTAGTTTCTTCGGAACTGATAAAATCAAGTACCCACCTTTCATTTCATGATGCAGTAAACAAAAAACCCGACTGCTAAAGAATTTATGAACCCCACGCACTTTTCCCCTAATTTCCAGTACTACAAATGAACAACTTATTAAGTTACCAACACAAAACAAAACTACACAGGCCAGATTAATCACCAAAATTTCTAATTCCAATTTGATTACTTTTCGATTTCTCATCAACCAAACTAAGCAAAAATGTCGAAATCACAAACAAGCACTCAATTTCCCAAAATAAAACCATATTTCTGAGCTAAATTCCAATTTTCATGGCCAATGTCAATCCCAAAACACAAATAACCATTTTCAATTTCATTTCTTTCAAAAACGAGAAAAAAACTAAATAAATCAATTACCAAAACCAGCAATAAAAACGTTGGTGAGAAGAACATGCTCAGAGGGTAGAAACACTAAAATTTCTAATACTATCGTTCAGCCATTACATATTTTCTACCTCCATATCAGTTCCAAGTGCTAAATTTCACAAACCCTAATCTAGATTTCACAAACCCTAAATTTCAAACCCTAAATTAATTCCAAAATTTACCTGATTTGGGGGAGAGTCGGTGCACAGTGCACTGGAATCTGGATGAAGAAGTCGAGAGAGAGATCAGAGAGGTGAGCGGCGCCGATGGCCGTGGCTCTGCCTCTGTGCCGTGAAGGAAGGCTCACAGTGAGGGTCTGAGGGATGAGAAGTCGAGAGAGAGAGATCAGAGAGGTGAGTCACTTGTGTGATGTGGGTGTGGCCGGATTCTGAGGTGAGGTCGAGGAGGGTGGTGAGGTTGTCTGAGGTGAGGTCGTCGAGTCGAGAAGAGACGGAGAGAGAGAGTGACTGAGTTGAGTTCTCTGAGGGTTTGAACTTTGATTTGTATTCAACGGTTGAGATTAAATCTCAACTAAATCGGACGGCTGTTACAATTCCAAATATATATTTAAAATTAAATAATATATATATTATTTTGATTTGGTTCGGGATTACCGAACGAATGAAAGTGTAAGATCGATTTCCGTACCGAAATTTCGGAATTGGTTCGGTATTGAGTATTGAAATTTTTGGGATTTTCGGTTTGAGATCTTTTTTGTTCGAGATTGGGATTTTTTGGTTCGGTTTGAAATTTTTAGTATTTTTATTCTACCGCTAGAAGAAACACAAGATATACCGAGATACTTGGCTTCATCCTCTGTGAACCCATCTGGATGTGTTTGTTTGGGCTCACAAACTTTTATTGGACTGGACCGGACTAATTGTTAGTCCAGTCCCATGTTTGTTAGGCAGGAGGATTAAGTTAAGTGGGATTCAGTCGGACTCGCTCCGACTATCTCCTTCGCTAGGAGTTCTTAGCGAGCACCCTCAAATATGACGGGATTGCTAAGACCGTCTTCGAAAGAGTTCGCTCGTCCTGCTTCTCGTCTTCGTCTTGCAGGTCCTGCTCCCTCATCCTAGTCTTGCTCTCTCATCCTCGTCCTGCTCGTCCTCATCCTGTTCCTCTCCGATCCTGCTCGTCCTCATCCTGTTCCTCTCCGATTTGGTTTTGCAGATCTAAAATTATTATTGATTTTTTTTTATCGATTTTGTTGTTTTGGGTTCCAAGTCTCTGAAATTTTTGAATTTTTATCACAAAAATTGGGTGCGATTGTGTTCTGTGATTGGGTGTGTTTTTTAATTGCTTGCTACCCATTTGTTTTCAATTTTTCTGACAATTTGATGATCCTTAGAGATGGGAAATCCGTCCATCTCTCACTAGACGAACGAACAGGTTTGTAATCGTTTCCCTTTTGGGTTTCTGTCTTAAGAATCATGTGAAAGGGTTTTGAATTTTTGGTTTCTGGGTTTTTGAATTGGCGGCATATCATGGGTCCTTTGATCTTAAAGTTGTTGTCTTTGTTTGGTTTTTGGTGGCTATGTATATTTGCAGGGTCTGGATTTGTTTCTCAGGACCTCTATCAGCATGGGATTTTCAGTGCTTCCATTAAGCTGCCTGCTGATTACACTTCTGGAGTTGTTGCATTTTATGCGAGTTTATTCTGTTTATTAAGGTTTTTAATTTGTTTCCCTCTTTGTTTGTTGTATGATTATATCTAAGGTTGTATGATTTTATTGTCAACAAAATAATATGACCCATATTTTTACTTCTCAATTTTACAGTTTAGTAAAGATTCAATCTTTATGGTTAGCTGATTAATCTGAATTTTTTTTGTTTTAAACTTGGTGGCGTGGAACCCAGAAATGTTATGGATCTATCAATAGCCCAAGTAAAAACTTGTTTTCTCAAACTTGGTGTGAACACTACTATTTTTATTATCCTGATTAATCCGGTACTACATCAAACGTTTCACTAAGTCAGTCCAGTTTAGTCTAGTCTAAACCAGTCCAGCTTAGTCCTTGAAGCTAGTCCAGTCCGAGATAATCCGGTGCAACAAATGCACCATCTGAGTCATTCAACTGTACACAAACTCCAAATTAGCGAGTACACAAATTCCTCGAAAACAACATCTCATTTCAACCCTAACACTGTATAAGGAACACCCATTGCTTAAACTCCCTAAAATCCCAGCTCAAAACAGACTCGCAAAATGGCAACAAATTGAAAAATTTCCCCAAAAAAAAAAACCTCCTTTCAACCCTAAGACTGCACATGGAACACCCACTTCCTTAATTCTCAAAATTTCCAGCTCAAAACCAACCCCAAGACACTGGCAACGAGTCGAAAAACTTCTCAAAAACAATATCCCCTTTCAAACCCTAGGACTGTATTGAACACCCATGGCTCAAATTCCCACAATTTCCAGCTCAAACAACCAAATCCCAGAATTACAACTTCTGAATTTCAGACTAATCCTTAATCTCTGCATATTACAACAGATCTCGCTCAAAACCCAAAAGGGTATTTAGTATTTACCGACTTCAATTCTTAAAACCAACCTAAAAGAACAAAAATTCTCAGCACAGGACAATGAAAGTAGTCAAATTTTTGGTATTTGAACAAACAAAGGGCAACAACAAGAAGAATAAATCAATCACCTGAAAAAATCTGAGGGCTTCGGCAGTCAGATCTATCCGGATAATCCAACTGCGATAGACAAAAGCATTGAAAGCCGCTGAATTTAAAGAGCTTGTAAAATTTGAAATAGTTCTGCCTGTTTTAGGAAAGTTAATCAACTCGCTGAGTCGACTCGATTATATTTTTTGGTTATTGAGAAACTGCATGGAAACGACATGGTGTTTGGGATTAATATTTTCGATGATTGGCGCCCGTTTGGACGATTGGACAATAGGCGATTACAGATCATTAAAGTAATTTTTAATTGATAATAATAGAGCTCAAACAACCTTCAATTTGCAGTAGGATATTTTCAAACTAGCCCTGTTGTTTTATATGTGGTGTACAGTGTATCGAACTATGTTCCGATAAATTGAAAAATCTCTCATTATTGTGTGAACTATAAGGCCTCGTGTAGAATTTGGCGTTAAAGTGGAAAAAAAAAAGGGTGCCTCGTAGAATTTAGGCTGTACAACCACAAGTCAACTTATCCTTACTCAAGTTTTCAGTCAACTGCGCCGCGTAGAGTTGTGGAGGGTTTATTAATTATTAGAAGAAGAAAGTAGTTGCGGCAGAAAAAAGGAAAATCAATATCGCCAAACAACCTTCAATTTGCCTAAAGAAAATGAAGGCAATGAATAACTGGTCGAGCTTAGGGAAGCTGTTAATTATGGTGCTGGTGTTACTGTCCTACCACTATGCTCATCGCAATTCCGGTCTTGTCTTTGATGTCCTCATCTTCCTCCTCTGCTCCCTCGGCCTTGTCCTTCGCCAAATGAATATCTCTGTCCCCGATAAAGCCTCGTCCTCGTCCTCGTCCTCGTCCTCATCATCCTCATCCACCTCATCTGCCTCCTCGCCCTCATCCTCATCCTCATCGTCCTCCTCCGCCTCCCCGTCCTCGTCCTTCTCAAAAGGCTCGCTCTACCAAGTGTTCATAAGCTTCAGAGGCGAAGGCACACGTAAAAACTTCACGGGCCACCTCCACGAAGCATTGACAAAGGCCTGAATCAACGCCTTTATTAACGACGAAAAACTAAGAAGAGGAGAAGATATAACTACCGAACTTGTGCGGGCAATCCAGGGTTCTAGGATCTCTATCATCGTCTTCTCAAGACAGTACTCGGACTCCAGCTGGTGTCTCGAGGAGCTGGTTAAGATCATGGAGTGTAGAAGAACGCTAGGGCAATTAGTTTTGCCGATATTCTATGACGTTAATCCTTCGCATGTCAGGAAACAGACAGGTAGTTTTGCACAATCCTTTCTGAAACATACAGATGAAAAGAAGGTAGAGAGGTGGAGAGCTTCTCTTACTGAAGCTTCGAATTTGTCTGGCTGGGATCTCAGAAACACTTTGGATGGGTACTTACTAATTTCTTCTCTTATGAATTCAGGCTTTAACGTACCTTTGCTTGTCAATATCATGTATTATTTTTCCTAGACCTCTGTTAATAAAACCATACAATAAAGCTTAAACAGTTAAGGCTACACTAAAGGGAAGCTGCCAGCGACTGGCTGCGGAGGGAAGGGATGCTGGTTTTGTTTGTTTGTGTTTCTTATTTAAATTTAAATTTAAATTTTAATTGATGTTTGCTAAGTTTAAACACACCACCTCAAAGAAAATTGTCTTAGTTAAAATCTCTAGTCATGATAAATAATTTTGTGTATTAATTAGTTCAATTTCGTTGTATAACAATCTTCGTTTTGCTTCTCAACTTGACCAATGCCAGGCATGAAGCAAAGTTTATCAGGATGATTACCAATCAAGTCACTACGAAGCTGAACAACAAATACTTTGATGTAGCGCCCTACCAAGTCGGAATAGATACTCGAGTGCTAAATATCAGTTAGGGTTTTTATCACAAATGGTCCCTAACATTGGCTTAATTCATCATTTTGGTCCCTGACATTCGAAATCAATAAATTTGGTCCCTGACATTCGATGCTACACATCAAAGTGGTCCTTCCGTTAATAATCTGTCAAATCTTCCGTTAAAAACACATGTGCTGACCCACGTGACCCTTGAATGGAGGACATTTTTGTAAAATTGCCTCACCCACTACTTGGGTCAGTAGCCCAACCTTTTCGCTGATGCCTTTTCCCTCTGATACATTTTCCTTCTTTGGTTAGAGAGATGTGAAAAGGCTAGCGCTTGGCAAGGGGGATTTTGGCAAGATAGATTCAGTTCTGCTTTAGATTATTAGGACTCACGTGCAGACTCACTTGACCTTTTCCCTTTCTTGCTGAATTCGGCGGCAAGCATTTGTGATTGTTTCATTTCGAAAAGTTAAAATGAGGCCTTTTCCCAGCCAGTAAATGTTTTTTGTGCAAAATGCTAATAGCATATCATTCCAAAAGAAATATACCATTCCAAAATGACATCTGTTCAAACACATAAGAACATATAAGATACAACATCTATTAATTTGCATATTTCACTGTCAATAGCATATCGTTCCAAAAGAAATAACCATTGTTCATAACAACACACCCATTCAATTCCAAAAGCATTAAACAACAACATCTCATGTTTTCGAATGCAAAAACAAAAAACCTTAAATATTTAGATAGTTTTCAAAAACTTTAAAAACACAACTAAGCTGCCAAATTTTCACCAAATCCTTCAAGGCTTCCATGGCTTTCCTCTCTTTGCACCAAATCCTTGGGTTGACTGAACATGTTGAATTGGTGGAATGGTGGGTTGTGAGCTTGAAACCATGCCTCTTTCTTTGCATGTACCTTTTCCCATGGCTCTTCCTCTAACCACTCCGTTGTCCCTTCCCACCTACATATTCACGATATCAATACACAACTTCACATTATAAAAATTGAAAATAAAAACGAATTAAGCCACACCTTCCGCATCTTCCACATACCTTATTACAATTAAAAAAAATTACAAAGATTTCTACTCTTCAAACTTCACACATACCTGTCTTGTTTGAGTTGATGTAGGCTTGTTGTTAGTAGATTGAGTTACTCCTTGAGTGGATTGACTAGTAGATGCTTGATTTTGTTGCTTTCCACATGTCTTAGAAGTATGGCCTTCTTGTCCACATGACCTACATGTATATGGCTTGGTATAAATCCATCTTTTCAACTTCTTCCCTTCATGACTTGTAACTGGGGGCTCTTCACCAGGATCTTTAGTCCTCTTTTTCTTTGGTCTTCCAGTTTGCTTCTTGTAAATGGGAGGATCAATTTTGGTGGTCTCATTACTAGGCTTGTCCCATTGATCTTGGGCAGGCAATGGTGAAATAACCGGTGCATAAGCCCTTAGGTATGTTGCTTGCTTGTAACAGTCATCAACATACAAGGCAACATCTTGTCCCTTCCTCAAAATACAGGCAATAGCATGAGGACATGGGATTCCACAAAGATCCCATCTCCTGCAAGAACAAGTTTTAGCACCCAAGTCAACTGCAAACTCTCTTCCAGGAAGGTGTGAGACTTGATATTTCATATCTCCAGCTAGATATGCAATGCAATGCCCACTTTCATACTTGAATTTTTCAATAATTTTCTCAATTCTTGGCCCCACAGATCATTTCCATTTCAAGGCAGCAACTCTTCTATTTGCCATCCTCACTGTCAGGTTCTTTCTTATGATTTGCAACATTGTCAAAATTGGCTTGTCCCTTGCCTTGACAATTGATGCATTGAAAGCCTCACACAAGTTGTTAAGTAAGATGTCACATTTGTAATATGTCCTAAAATGTGACCTACTCCAATTATATGCTGGTTTAACATGTAACCAGTCCCAAGCATCTTTATTTTCTTGTTGCAGGTTATCCATGATGTCTTGCCACCAAGGAATGGTTGTAGCTCTTGCTGCTTCCCATAAAGTTTGTTTCAAGGCAAGACCACTGTATTTTTTCTTGAAGTTATTATACAAATGCTCACACAATGCCTATGCTCTGCATTGGGCATTAGTTGTTGAATTGCATTCCCTAACCCCTTCTGCTTGTTTGTAATGAAAGCATATGTTGCTGAATTCTCCATACTCAAATCATCTATTAAAATCTCCAAAAACCACTCCCATGTACTCTGATTTTCAATTTCCACAACTGCATAAGCAATTGGGAACATCCCATTGTTGCCATCAATGCCTACAATGAAGACTAAAACAATAAAAATACACAACAACAACCATTCCAATGTCATTGAATAACTCCAAATTAGTAAAGCTATGCAATCTTTAATACAAAATGACAAAAGAAAGGGAACAAGACCACAACAGTACATATATTCATCACCTACCCTAACCCCACACCATCTCAAACTACACAAACCCCACCACCAGATATCAAAGGTATGAAGAAGGGCTATTGGAACCATCAAAAGTATAAAAAAGTCATGGAAAGAAGATACAAAATACTCACCATATTTTGGAGGCCATCCAGATTTGCGAAATTTCTCCGACATGTTTATAGGTCACTAAAATTTTCTCACAATCCACAGAAGTTCAATGATCCTTCACGAAATTCAGAATTTTAGAGTCCTAATCTAAGTAGAACTGAATCTCTCTTGCCAAAATCCCCATTGCCAAGCCCTAGCCTTTTCACATCTCTCTAACCAAAGAAGGAAAAGGTATCAGAGGGAAAATGTATCAGCGAAAAGGTGGGGCTAGTGACCCAAGTAGTGGGTGAGGCAATTTTACAAAAATGTCCTCCATTCAAGGGTCAAGTGGGTCAGCACATGCATTTTTAACGGATGATTTGACATATTATTAACGGAAGGACCACTTTGATGTGTAGCATCGAATGTCAGGGACCAAATTTATTGATTTCGAATGTCAGGGACCAAAATGATGAGTTAAGCCAATGTCAGGGACCATTTGTGATAAAAAACCCTATCAGTTATTATTTAGGCATCAGAGATTCAGATGATGTTCGTGTGATTGGAATTTCAGGCATGGGTGGAATAGGTAAAACAATGATTGCTAAAGCCATTTATAACGAATTTTATGAAAGGTTTGAAGGTAAAAGTTTCCTTGAAAAAGTGAGGGAAAAGAAACTAGAAAAATTGCAAAAACAACTTCTTTTTGATATCTTGCAAAGCAAGACAAAGGTAAGCAGTGTTGCTGCAGGGACCGCCTTGGTAAGGGAAAGATTTCGACGCTTAAAGGTACTTGTCATAGTTGATGATGTAGACAATGTGAAGCAGCTACGCGAATTATCCCGGGGAGCAGAATCATCATCACAACTAGAAACGAACGTGTGCTAAAAGAATTTGCAGTTGATAAGATATATCGGGTGAAAGGAATGGACCGAGAAGAAGCTCTTGAGATCCTAAGTTGGCATGCTTTCAAAAGTAGTTGTTGTCTTTGTCAATATCTTGTGCTTGCAAGAGAAGTTGTCAATTACTGTGGAGGACTGTCCCTGGCTCTTCAAGTTTTAGGATCTGCTATTTTCAAACGAAGTGTAGATGAATGGAGATGTATATTGGATGTATTGAAAATAATTCCTCGTGGAGAAATTCAGGCACAACTGAAAATAAGCTATGACGGGCTAAATGATAATTACAAGAGGCGAATATTCCTTGATATAGCTTTTTTGTTTTATTGGAATGGACAAGAAGGATGTTCCGCAAATCTTGGATGGTTGTGGCTTTTATGCAACAACAAGAATCAAGGTCCTCCTTGACCGGTGCCTTGTAACTATTGGTAGAAAAAACAAGATTATGATGCATGATTTGCTCCGGGATATGGGCAGAGATATCGTGCATGTAGAAAATCCCGATTTCCCTGGAGAACTGAGTAGATTGTGGCGTCCTGAAGATGTAAATGATGTATTGATAGACAAATCTGTAAGTCCTTTCCCAATCGAACTTTATGTTAAACGTGTAAGCATATGTAACTTAGTAATCTAACTTTTTTTTTTCATGCAAAGCCTTCTCTTATTTGGAGTCTGTTTTTTCAGATAGCAGGGAACTGAAAAAATTGAAGGTCTGGCTTTGAATCTGCCGAGTCTTGAAGAGACTAGTTTCAGTACTGCGGCGTTTAGAAATATGAAGAGATTGAGATTGCTCCAACTAAACTACGTTCGGCAAGCTGGGGGATACCAATGTCTTTCCAAAAAATTAAGATGGTTGTGCTGGCATGGATTCCCATTGGAGTTCATACCAATAGAATTGTGTCAACCAAACATAGTCGCTATCGACATGCAGTACAGCAGCCTCAAACAAGTTCTTTGTGGGTATTCTAGGGTAAGTACAATGCGTAACCTGAACCAAATTAGGAATTATTTTCAACTTATTAGATAATTGCTTGATAAGTTGAAGATTCTGAATCTCAGCCACCCCCATGATCTAATACAATCACCAGACTTTTCGAAATTCCCAAATCTTGAGAAATTGATACCCAAAGACTGTAAGAGGTTGGCTAAAGTTCACAAGTCCATCGAAGATCTCAAGAGTCTGTTGGTGAATTTGAAAGACTGTGAAACGCTTAAGGCTCTCCCGAAGTGTTTCTACAAATCAAAGTCTGTCAAAACTCTTGTTCTCAATGGTTGTTTAAGATTCCGAAGCTTGTTTGAGCACTTGGGAAAAATGGCATCATTGGTCACTCTTTTTGCTGATGGGACGACCATAAAAAAAGTACCACCTTCCATTGTATGACTGGAGAAGCTCGAGTGATTATCTTTGAGTTACTTGAAGTGTCCTTTGCAGTTACCTTCCTTACGAGGCTTACGCTCTTTAAAAGAGTTAAATTTGGAAGACAGCAATTTAATGGAAGTGCCTAAAGATATTGGGAGTGGTCTACCTTGTTTAGAGGAATTATGTCTTGGTAACAATAATTTTCAGAGCCTTCCAAGCCTCAGTGGCTACTAAACTTGAATGGTTGCAGAAACCTTGTCGAGATCATAGATTTACCAAAAAAGTTTGGAAAACCTGGAGATGGACGACTGCTCTTCATTAGAAAGAATGCCAGATTTTTCAGGCATGTCGACATTCATGTTTCTCGGTTCCCCCAAACTCATTGAGTTTCTAGGCGTGGAAAGTGCGTTAAACTCGGGCCTTGAACTTCATATGTCAACACACAACAATGTCATAGATTCCCTTCTTAAGGATAGCACGCTACATGTTATCTCTCTCTCTTCCACACACACACCCCACTCCTCCCTCGCAAATATGTGTGTTATGTGTGTATTACTCACACAAATCTTGTTCAACATGGTATAGGGATGGACAAGAAGTGGATGCATGATTCTTGTAGGAAGACAAATTCCCACTTGGTTCAATCATGTCAACGAGGGTACCCAAGTCTCTTTTGAAGTGCCTAAAGAAATTGGTTGTAATGCAAGTTGGCTATGTGCCTAGTTTTAATTGGGTGACAGGGCCTTCGATTTATGTTATTAATCACACCAAGGGTACTAGTTTTTATGTCAATACAGCAGATGTTTTTGCCGATGAAAAGTTCCTTTGGCTGGGAAGTTTATCGTTATCGAAAACTGAGTTCAATTTGAAAGAAGGTAATTTGGTCCACGTTATTGCACATTGTTCAATTGTTGTGGTCAAGAAAATAGGGGTACATTTAGTATGCGACAAACTTATGACTTCTGAAATTCTGTTCTTTTTTTTACCATTCTATCCCTTACGAACGGGCCTTAGAAGAAATTTCTACCGAAGTTTATGATTTTGATGAGGATTATGAAGATGATGACTTTGATGAGGATGATGACAACGACTATGAGGATGATGATGAGGAGGACCAAGACAATGATGAGGATGATGATGAGGAGGACCAAGACGGTGATGCTAATGACAAGGATGATGACAACCATGATGACGACGACAACGACGACTATGTAAGCGAGGAAACTTTCTGGTTTAATCAGCTAGTTTGTAGATACAGTCTGTATTTTTTTGTATGCCTCGATCTGTTTTTAATATGTTCCAAAATCCTTGCATTAATAGGGGCAAGACGATGATGCTAAACCCTTGTCAGCTCAAAATTATGCTTTAGATTTGACTTTGTTCCAAAATCAACATGGGCACTCATATCAATCAACTTCCCCGCACCAGCCGCAGCTTCCAAAGCTGCTGCAGTTGTCGCAGTGCTTGCCTTACTGCTCCCACCACTGATAGTCCCAGATTTTCACTTCCCTTCCAACCCTCACAAAGCAACTTCTTCCTGGCTACCCTGTTCATCGTCTATTTCTATTGGGTCCAACCTCTTCTTCAAAGGAACTTGAGGCCCGGAGGGCTTCCTGCTTGCATAGCCACGACCATCGTCAAAATCATCACCTCTGGAGTCACTTCCTCCATCAGAATATGAACCCTCACGTCTCCTCCTAGATGATGAATGTGAGTGTCACTTTTTCCTTGATGAACTTGTTCTTCCCGCAGCCTCCAAGAGCAAATTTTCTAATTTGAACTTACAGCCATTAAAGTATGGTCAATTACAGGTGTCTTACAATACCTTGAAAGACAAATAGGGTATTGATGAACTCATTTCCGTGTGTGCACAAGAGGAAGACAGGCTGAGAACTGATAAGACTGCAGAAGCCAACTTTGTTCAAGCTGAAAAAGGTACTAAGGTCTCTAATGTTGGTTCATCAACCACTGCTGGTAAGAAAAAGAATGTGATTTCTTCCTCATTTAAGAATACTAACACCTCTAAGGGATCTCACAAACTTAAATCTGTTAATATTGAAATTGAGAAAGAAAATAAGTGTTATTTTTGCAAAGAGCCATGTCATTTAAGGAAGAACTGCATTGGTTTCAAAAACTGGCTTACAAAGAATGGTAAAATAATCAATGTTTTTGTTTGTGTTGAGTCAAATTTGGTTTTAATCCCTCCTCAGAGTTGGTGGTTTGACACAGGATGTTCCACCCACATAACCAATTCTTTGCCGGGATCCTAAAAAACAAGGGTGATAAGCAGTGAGATCTTCAATGTTTTTGTGGGGAATGAGAGCAAAGTAGCTACCGAATCCATAAGGGAAGTCAAGTTATTGCCGTGATCTGGTTTTATTTTGAATTCAAGTCTAGTTATGTACCTTCAATGAGAAGTTGTTTAGTTTCAGCTTCAAAACTAGTTGAATCAGGGATTACTTTTATTGCAGACAATGAAAGTGTAAAGTTTTTCTATTCAACTAATATGAGCAACTTGCTTGGCAATGCTTTTCTTAAAATTGATATGTAGAAATTGGATTGTAGTTATGTGAATGAATGTTTCAAGGATTGCGCTGACTGTTTTAAAGGCAAAATGACTAACACTAGGAAACTATGATCAACTAGAAGCCACATACTTCATCACTTTCATTGATGATTTTTCAAGGTTTTCATATGTATTTCTGGTCTTAGGCAAATCTTTGGCATTGGATTGTTTTAAAACCTTCCGTTTAGGAGTTGAGAAACAACTTGAAAAAAAATATCAAATTTGTGAGATCTGATAGAGGTGGGGAGTACTTTGGCAGGTATACAGAATTTGGACAACATAATAGACCTTTTGCAACTTATCTTGAACAAAGTGGCATTGTGGCTCAATATACAACTCATGTAACTCCTCAACAAAATGGAATTGCATAATGAAAGAAAGAATAGAACCTTAAAAGATATGATCTGATAAATGTTTGCTCACTCTCAGTTGCCAATCTTCCATTGGGGGTGAAGCTTTGAAGACTGCGAACTACATTTTAAATAGAGTACCTACCAAGTCTGTTAAACAGGTACCTTTGAATGTTGGACTGGAAGAAAGCCGAGAAAGCCAAGCTTTAACCACTTCCATGTATGGGGATGTAAAGCTAAAGCAAGGTTTTATAATCCCAATGAAAAGAAACTGGATCCAAGAACCATCAATTGTAGGTTCATTGGATACTTAGAGAAGTCAAAAGGATTCAAATTTTATTGTCTAAGTTCAAATTCAAGGATTATGGAGACAAACAATGCCAAGTTCTTAGCAGAATGCAACACATGTGTATCAGTTAATGCCTCACCAAAATTTGAAGAAATGAGTATCAATACTCAATTACTTGATGAACATGTATCAACAGTGCCAATGGCAGAATTTGAAGAGATGAATTCCAACACTCAGTTGCTAGATCAGCAAACAACCATAATCCCATTATCAGCAGTCACTTAACTAATCTTAGGGAGCTCCAAAAAAAGATACAGGAATAGATGTGATCAACACTGCTTCTGTAACAGTACCAGCAATGGAGGAAATTGCAACACCATTAGTCACTCCACCAGTTGAGGTTCAACTTGATTTTAATATCTCTTAAAGGAATTGCAAAGCTGTAATGCTTCCAGACTTTGTGTATTTAAATGAAGCAAAGCATCACATAGGTGATGCTGATGACTCAATTTCATTTAAACAAGCTATCTCTAGTGCAAGATCAACCTTGTGGCACAAAGCAATGGAAGAAGAACTAGAGTCCATGTAGAAAAACAATGTTTGAACTCTTGTTCCAAATGACAGACAAATTACAAATGTAGTGGGGTGCAAATGGGTTTATAAAACTAGGAGAGATTCACAATGTCAGATTGACAAGCATAAGGCAAGACTAGTGGCAAAAGGCTTTACTTAATGAGAGGGGATTGACTACAATGAGGTATTCTCTCTTGTCTCCACCAAAGATGCAATGAAAGTAATATTAGCTCTCATTGCACATTTTGATCTTGAACTTCACCAAATGGATGTTAAACAACCTTTCTCAATGGTGAGTTGGAAGAAGAAACTTACATGGCTTAACCACCAGGATCTGTTGAAAGGGGGAAGGAATCTATAGTCTGTAAACTAAATAAGTCTATTTATGGACTGAAGCAAGCATCAATGCTATGGAATGAAAAATTCGATCAAGTAATGGCTGCTTCTGGTTTTAAGAAAACAAGATGGATGAATGTGTGTACATTAAGGTCAGTTGTTTTAAATTCATATATATTATTAGTACTTTATGTTGATGATATACTTATAGTAAGCTCAGATATGTCATTATTGCATACAATTAAGAAAATGTTGATAGAAAGCTTTGATATGAAAGATTTGGGTGAAGCTCAGTTTGTTTTATGTATTGAGATCATAAGGGATCGATCCAAGACATCACTCGGCCTTTATCAAAAGAAATACATCGATAGAGTGATTAAAAGTTCAATATGGAAAAATGCTACAATGAAGAATTGCCTATTGGCAAAGGAGATAAAATGAGCATTGTACGAAGTCCCTAAAATGACTTAGAGAAGGAAAGCATGAAGAACAGACCCTATGCATCTTTATCAGCGAGTTTGATGTATGCTCAAGTGTGTACTAGGCCTAACTTGGGATTTGTAAGTGTGCTAGGGAGGTACTATCGATGTGGAGCACATTGGCACTGATCTTATGGTACCTAATCCCATGACAAAAGCTTCGCTAGTGGGAGTGTTCAAAAAACATGTTTTTGGTATAGGAATCAGGGAGAATTTTGATGCAGTTAATGAGTGGGAGTAAGCACTCATTAATTGGTGATGTTAAAGGTTGAGTTTCATCATTGTTTACAATAATTTGAATTATGTATTTGATCTTAACAACTAAAGTTTATTTGATAGTTCATTTTGTACTAATATACCAATCAGTTTGTTGTAAATGGTACTGGTGTTTTGTTTATCAGTACCAGACATCATGACTTTGTGAGTAACAATATGCTTTTGAATTAAATGTGTATGTAATCATGGAGTGGAAATACAGCTAATTCTATGTTTTGTTTTCCATGGTTCTACATTTAGTTTTGGAATGACAAGTTACTAAAGGGAATGGTTGCATGCTTTAGTGGACTCAGTGATCACCAAGCATATCTGCATCATTAAGGTATTCTCATTAACATTCAAGTGGGAGAATGTAAACCCTAATATGAATGGTAATGAATAATGCCGAGATAACTTGGAAGGCTATTTAACTTGATTTACAAGTTACTTGACTTACAAGGATTCTCGATGCCCTAGTGAAGTAAGTATGCTGGAGTCTTAACCTTATGCAATCAATTAAGACCCTTATAAGTAATAACACAAAGTATTAGAATCATGATGAGACTCTAATTGATTAATAGAGATGGGTTGAGATCTTCCCCAATGATATGAGTGATTTGATTGCAACCCTACCTATATTATAAACGTGTAGTCCCTGCTTCCTTACTAGTGCTAAATTGCACAAAACTACTGTTGGAGAGTTGATCTTTTGTAATTAGTTTAGTTACCTATTTGAGTTCTTGTAATTAGATTGTAATTAGGTTATTTGATGTTTCTTTCCTTGTAAATCACTTTTGTACATTATATATTTTCCTCCTTGGTGAGAAGAATGATATCAGAAAATTAAACCCCAAAATAAGCCCTAATTAGCATGGTATCAGAGCAGAGATCCTAGGATTTCTGCTCTGCCTGTTCCCTCAAGCAAACTCGGCCCTCCTATGGAGAACCTATCACCACTCCGCGGTGGAAACAATTTCATCCTAACTGATCCTACCTCTATACTAAACACTATAACCCTAAACACTACTACCCTAACTGACCCTACCATGAATCCTCTTCCTGTTTCGAGTTCTTCCGACATGCCTCTGGAGTCCTTAGGTAATTGTGGTTATGCTTTTAATATGAATAATTGTGATACTCAGTCCAGTTGGATCATTAACTTCGGTGCCACAGACCATATAACCTATGACCCTACTGATTTAGCTTGTGATACTGTTCCATTTCAACGAAATATTACTAATGCTAATGGTGTCACCTCATCGGTAACTAGCGCTGGCACTGTAGGCCTCACGCTTACTCTCTCTTTGCCGCATACACTACTTGTACCGTCACGAAAGCATAAATTGATGTCTCCTGGCCAAGCTACTGAACAATTGAAATGTTGTGTACTATTATATTCGAAGTTTTGTCTTATTCAGGATATTCTCACGAAGGAGATAATTGGTCATGGTACTAAGATGGGGGATCTCTATTTTGTGAACGATGTCAGTACAGGACGGGTCAATCTTGCCCAAGGAGCCGTTGATCACAAACGGCGTTAGATATGGTTATGGCATCAACGTTTGGGTTATCTGTCTTTCAGTTATTTACAGCATATGTTTCCAGATTTATTTGTTGGTTGTTCGGTTTCAGACTTTAAATGTGACACTTGCGTACTTGCCAAGAGTCACCGTGTTTCTTATCCGTTGAATTCTAATAAAAGTGCTATTCCTTTTAGTCTTGTTCATTCAGATGTTTGGGGACTATCTCTGATTATTACTTCATCTGGTATTAGGTGGTTTGTAACGTTCATAGATGATTGCACACGGATGACATGGTTATACCTTCTTAAGCATAAAAGTGATGTGTTTCTGGTGTTTAAGACATTCCACACCATGGTTCAGACACAGTTTTCTACTAAAATCCAGATTCTGCGTTCTGATAATGGTGGTGAATATGTTAATAATGATTTTACACATTATTTAACTAATCACGGAATCCTCCACGAGACTACTTGTCCTCAGACTCCTCAACAGAATGGGGTGGCTGAGAGCAAAAATCGCCATATATTAGAAACGGCTCGATCACTATTGATTGGGGTTGATGTTCCCCGCTCCTCTTAGGATGTTGCTCTTCAGACTGCCACTTACCTTATCAATCACATACCATCCAAAGTATTGAATTTTCTTACACCTTTGCAAGTTCTTGCTACATTCATGCCTCTACTGTCTGTTTTGGTGCTCTCACCGTGAGTTTTTGGATGTGTTGCCTTTGTTCATCTACATAGGACAAAACTTGACCCATGTGCTCTCCGTTGCATTTTCATAGGGTATGAACTACATTAGAAAGGGTATCGTTGCTACCACCCTCCTTCACGTCAGATGTATACTGCCATGGATGTTACTTTTTCTGAGTCTGAGATGTATTACTCTCCAGCTTCTTCCAACCCTCATCTTCAAGGGGAGACACTGCATGACGAGCAGGTTTGGACCATGGCTGCTACCACTGATCTTCCGTTGCCACTATTAGCCGAGCAAGTAGCCGAGCTTCCAGTGGCTGCGTTACCAGCCCAGCCAATAAAAGTAGCATTGCTGCCCACAGAACCAACGATAGGCACGGCAGTGCTATCGTCACCCACGACAACAATGCTGCCACTTGCCAATCTTGAGACTTTTACTGATACTACTCCCTCTCGTCTCAAAATATAGTACCATCAGATGACCATACTCCAGAGAATATTCATGAGGTAAGATCTACTATCCCTATTGATGTATCCGATGTTCCGAATTATTAGTTACCTTTCAGGCACAACCGGGGAAAGCCACCCAATCAATATTCACCGGAAACAATGAAAGGCTTTAAATATCCCATTGCCAACTATGTGTCATCACATAAATTATCAGAACCCGGCAAAACTTTTGTACAACAAATATCCAATGATAGCACACCAAGTTCATTGAAGGAGGCACTATCTAATGCTCGATGGACCAAGGCAATGGAGGAAGAAATGGATGCACTTCAGAAAAATCAAACATGGGATTTAGTTCCGCTACCCCGAGGAAAGAAGAGAGTGGGATGTCGATGGGTGTACACCATCAAGTACAAAGCTGATGGGTCGATTGAACGATACAAAGCATGATTGGTGGCCAAGGGATACACTCAAATATATGGTGTTGATTATACAGAAACATTTGCTCCAGTAGCAAAGATTAATATGGTAAGAGTGTTACTTTCATTGGCGGCTAACTTGGATTGGCCATTACAACAATTTGATGTGAAAAATGCTTTCTTACATGGTAATCTTAAAGAAGAAGTGTATATGGATATTCCACCTGGTTATGCATCGGTTTCACAACCTGGAATGGTGCGTAAGTTGAATAAGGTGTTGTATGGATTGAAACAATCACCTCGGGCATGGTTTGGTAGGTTTCAGACGGCTATGAGGAAGTATGGGTTCAGGCAGAGCAATTTCGATCATACACTTTTCTTGAAACGTTGAATGGGTAAATTGACGGCACGTATTATTTATGTGGATGATATGATTGTTACGGGTGACGACAAAGATGAAATCTCAAGGCTCAAAGATTATCTAGCAACCGAGTTTGAGATGAAAGATCTTGGTGGTTTGAAATATTTCTTGGGGATAGAAGTGGCTCGATCCAAACAGTGTATATTTTTGTCTTAAAGAAAATATGTTCTAGACTTATTAGCTGAAACCGGAATGCTTGATTGTAAACCGGCTGACACCCCCATAGTCTAAAATCACTATCTTGCTGTGCACCCTGATCAAGTTCCCACTAACAGAGATCGTTATCAAAGGTTAGTTGGGAGGTTAATTTATTTATCTCACACCAGGCCTGATATTGCATACGTAGTAAGTGTTGTTAGTCAATTTATGCATTCTCCGAGTGAGGCACATATAGGTGCAGTTGAATGCATCCTACGATACCTGAAGTCCTCACCGGGTAAAGGCATCATGTTTTCCAAGAATGACCATTGCCGAATAGAGGGTTACACCGATGCAGATTGGGCAGGCAATGTTACTGATCGTCGGTCCACATCTGGTTACTTTACATTTGTGGGAGGAAACTTAGTGACTTGGCGAAGTAAGAAATAGAAAGTAGTTGCTTTATCAAGTGCAAAGGCGGAATACAGGGGTATGGCAAAAGGAGTATGTGAACTATTATGGCTTCGGAGGTTACTTGGTGAGCTTGGGTATCCTTCGAATTCGGCCTTAGATTTATTTTGTGATAATAAAGCAGCTATCGATATCTCACACAACCCAATTCAACATGATCGCACAAAACACGTAGAAGTTGACAGACACTTAATTAAGGAGAAGTTGGATGAGAATATTACTCAATTCCCGTTCGTAAAGTCAGAGGATCAGTTGGCGGATATCTTAACTGAAGCTGTTGCAAGTCAAGCGTTCTACAACTCTCTTGTCAAGTTGGGCATGAATGACATTTATGCACCAACTTGAGGGCGAATGTTGGAGAGTTGACCTTTTGTAATTAGTTTAGTTACCTATTTAAGTTCTTGTAATCAGATTGTAATTAGGTTATTTGATGTTTCTTTCCTTGTAAATCACTCTTGTACATTATATATTTTCCTCCTTGGTGAGAAGAATGATATCCGAAAATTAAACCCCAAAATAAGCCCTAATTAGCAACTACAAACCTATTTTGTTAGCAGAGTTGATTAAGGGTATTGGAAGTAGAAGAAGACTACTCTCTACAAGGACAACTATGGCTGAAGGTAAGTCTTTGAGTTCATCACTGTAAGCATGCTTTAAATGTTAGGTTTTTATCACAATGGTCCCTGAGATTGGCCAAACTCATCATTTTGGTCCCTTACTTTCAAAATCAATCAATGTCGTCCATGACATTCACCACCGCACATCAATTTGGTCATTCCATTTAGATTTCGTCAACTATTTCTATTAATTTGCATGTGGGACCCACAAATCCAATAAAATGGTGACATGTGGATTACACAAAAGAAGGATTTTTATCACAAATGGTCCCTGACATTGATCAAACTCCTCATTTTGGTCTCTGAGTTTCAAAAATCAATAAATTTAGTCCCTGACTTTTACTACCGCACATCAATTTAATGATTCCAATCATATGGTGCCACATGGATTAACTATAAAAAAAAATTAAGATTTAAAACTAAAAGTACTATAAGAAATTAAAAAAAAAGAAAAAGAAGAAGAAGACATCATCGTCTTCATATAGGTATGCTCAAAAAGAAAAGGAAGGCACCATGACACCACTAAAACTCTTGTCCTCCGTGAACTCACTTCTCATTCTCTCTAGTTGGTTATAATCCTATCAAATTTGAATTGAATTTGGATTCAATTTTATCGAATTTAGATTGAATCTTATTTTCTAATCGGAATTGTGGGATGCGAGAGAAATGTCAGCGCGGAATACTCGTCAGTTGGTTCACTCCAAAAAAAATTAGTTTCTTATAGTTAATCCACTTGGTGCCATATGATTGGATTAGTGGGACCACATCAACAGACTAACAAAAAATATTGACGGAGTTTTAATGGAAGGACTCTATTGATGTGCGATAGTGAAAGTCAGGGACCAAATTTATTGATTTTTGAAACTTAGGGACCAGAATGAGGAGTGTGATTAATGTCAGGGACCATTTGCAATAAAAATCCTTCTTTTGTATAATCCACGTGTCACCATTTTATTGGATTTGTGGGTCCCACATGCAAACTAACAGAATAATTGACGGAATCTAAACGGAAGGACCAAATTGATATGTGGTAGTGAATGTCAGGGACGACATTGATTGATTTTGAAAGTGAGGGACCAAAATGATGAGTTTGGTCAATCTCAAGTACTATGGGTGATAAAAACCCTTAAATGTTTGACTATTTGCATGCTTAATCTGTAACCCTAGCTTTATATTGAGTGATTCTGGGGCATGCTTTATACTCTTACACTACACATGGAATAACTTGCTTTGATACCATGAAGAAATTTGAGGTTCCACCATAAAATCAATTAGCAATATGGAGAGTTGCCCAATTACTTAGAAGCATATGCAAAGTTTCTTATTTCTCTGATGTGAAATTCATACTCAAAACAAAATCTTTGTTTATGCGCAATTGTGTGTTGGCCCTGCCCCTACTCAATGACCAAAATATCGAGGGTTTCGTAGATATTATCGTTTTTTTTTTGAGATGATGATATTTCGTGATTTATCCTCTTAATTATCGTTAATATATCGCAATATTATTGATATTTCGTGATTTATCCTCTTAATTATCGTTAATATATCGCGATATTATCGATAATATCGCGATATGAAACCCACAAATACTTGAAAAATTCTGAGAAGTCTCAATCTTGGGCATAGAGGGATTCGAACCCCTCCCATTTGACTCCTTCAACGCCTTGACCGCCATATCACTTATGTTTTTGTGAAAATATGCTAAAATATTTATATATATGGTTTTGTTTTGAAATCTTTTTGCAAGAAACAAATTTGCACATATTCCAAATTTTTTGTAGTATTATATTTTAAATTGTGTCAATTAATTACTTAGTCAATGACATGTGGTTTTTAATTTTTCTATTTTTTATTTGGTCACTTACATGTAGGGCTGGAAAAAATTCCCGAAAATCCCAAACCAAACCGAAAAAGTCCCAAACCCAAACCGAAAAATCCCAAACCAAAACCATCCCGAAGTTCGGGAATCCCATCCTAAAAAATACCGAAATTTTCGATATGGGATTGGTTTCCAAATCCCATTTGTTTGGTGATCCCGAACCCTTCATATCTCATTCCTGTTGGGATGGAATCGAGCGACTCATGGAAAGAATCCGAGACTCAATCTTCAAATGATTTTGCTTATGGACAACGTCAACCAATCTCGGATCCATATGGGTGGCATGTTAACACTTACATGCAAAACTATTTTGGGGATTTATCATTTGATGACTACTCTTCACAATACACTTACTCTACACATAGAGATGATGAAGATAGTGAAAATTTTGAACCTCATAGGAACTCTATGTGGTACTAAGTCACTCATGTATCTTACCATGCAATGTATAAAGTGTAAAATATTGTACTAATTCATTATATATAAATGATTATTGTGTGTTTAAACTTCTTTTATTAATTTCTACATATTTTCTATACTCA
Source organism: Heteromeles arbutifolia (assembly GCA_024362995.1). Lineage (NCBI taxonomy): Eukaryota > Viridiplantae > Streptophyta > Magnoliopsida > Rosales > Rosaceae > Heteromeles > Heteromeles arbutifolia. Next base: position 34,773,353 of record JANCRC010000004.1, read on the forward strand.
CAATGTTTGCCAGCTCGCTATATAATCAACTTAAATCAGTTAAATCCATCATACAATGCATTTCCTTCCAATTTTTTGTGATAAACTAATAGATAATTGAATAAATAAACATCCTGCAAAGTTTCAATAAAAATTTCCAAGTTTTTCTTACAATTTCCGTGGTTTTTATTCAATTTTTATCGATATCGATAATATCCCGATATTTCCATCTAAAAATTTCCGTGTTTTTGGACTATCGATATTTCCGATATCATCGATATTTTATACCTTGCCCCTACTTTCATTTCCCAAGACCGTTGTTTTTTCCCCTTCTTTTTTGGTTAATGCGGAGAGGAGAAGAAAAGAAAAGACTTGATAAGTCATTAATATCCATAAGATCATTAATATTTAATGAATCCTAAACGAAATTTTCCTCTTTTTCTTCATTTTCCTTGAGCTTCTTATATAACATCCGAAAGGGTGCATTTTTGCTCATCACCATAAACTATGGTGTATGCTCACTATACATCTATCATCTAACACGTGTCCTTTCACTTAACCATAGTTAATTTTTTTTCAAAATTGGAAAAGGAGCATTTAATAGTAAAGTTAACCAAAGTTAGTTGAAAAGACACATGTTAGATGATGAGGTGTATGATAAGTATACACCATAGTTGTGGTGGTGCAAAAATGCTCCATATCCAAAATGAAAACTTTGCCCCGATTTTTCCTCTTTCTTGATTGCTTAGTTAGCTCCGCCGCCACGGTGTTAATGCTAAATCCAACTTGACAGCAAGTGTCACCAAGACTTGAGGAAGAATAAACGGATCAAAATCATTGAAATTCAATGAGGAATAGAGTCAATAGACCCACAAATAGTCCCAATGAATTAAGCATTGTGATTTTTAGTGTTGCGTTTTAATTTAATTATGCCCTTTTATTTGGTTTTGGAATATTTTGTTTTATATTTTCTTAGCTTGATTTGCAATAAATCTCCTCGTACCGCCAAAGTTCTGTTGTGCGGAAGCGTCAAAATAATACGAAAAATATGACAAAACAAATAATCCAAAATACACCAAATAGCTCACACTCAAATAAATAACAAATGGATAAGATGAAAACACATACCAATCTCCTCTCCGAAAAGCCACACAATGTGGCACCAATATCTTTGAGTGAATAATTGCCCAAAACCGCAAGAGCAGCAGCTCCCCGTTTCTTCTGTACCAGACATCAGGTCTTATAGATCACTCCCTCACTAAGCTTCATTCTTTATCCGTGATTCAATTGGGTGGTTGGCCAAACAATATCTCCAGTCCAATTCCAGAATTCTTTTCCATCTTTTCTAGCTTTTCAAACCTGACTGTGTTGAACTTGGACGGAAATATTATCTCTACTCCGGTTCTAGGATTCTTTGCGAATTTTTCAAAGTTGACTACCTTGAGTCTATGTGAGTGTGGTTTACGCGAAACATTTCCGAAACAGATCTTTCAGGTACCTACCCTACAAACTCTTGACCTTTCCCTTACTCCAGAACTTCATGGTTCCTTGACAGAATTTCCTAAGAATGGGATCGCTTCAATCCTTGATTTTAAGCGAGACAAGCTTTTCAGGGTTATTTCATGACTCTATTGGCAACCTCAAAATGTTGTTTGCACTAGAACTTTCCAAATGCAGTTTCACTGGATCAATCCCAAAGTGAATCGGAAACCTAACAAAATTGGTTTATTTGGGTGTGTCATCAAATATGTTTAATGGTTCAATTAGTTCTAATCACTGGGAAAACCTTATTAATCTGGTATATCTCAATTTGGACAACAATCAACTGGTGGAGAGTATTCCGTCGTCTTTGCTTTCTCTTCCCTTGTTGTCAGACTTTTTACTTTCCCATAATCATTTCTCTGGGCAACTTCCTGAAATTTTTAATGTCTCTTATAGTTTAGTTACTTCCATTGATTTGAGTTTCAACAATTTGGAAGGACCATTACCCGTGTCCATCTTAATTTTTGAGGGCTTGACACCCTCACTCTTTCTTCAAACAATTTTAGTACCCTTCCTTTTAATGGTCCTCATCAGCTGCCAAAGCGTACGTAAATTGATCTTTCGCACAATAGCTTGTTGGTTTTATACAGTGGGCAGCAATTCCTCATACTTTTCATTTCCTCAAATTATTGAGTTCAGTTTGGTTTCTAACAAGTTGAGAAAATTCCCAATTTTCTTGAGAAATCAAACTAATTTACAAATTTTGGACCTTTCAGATAACAAAATTCAAGGCCAGCTACCCAATCGGATTTGGAAGCTCGATTCTCTTAAGTACCTAAATGTTTCCTGCAACTCTTTAGTAACTCTAGAAGCTCCCTTACTCAACTCCACATCTCCTGTGTCTATCCTTGACCTTCGTTCAAACCAACTTAAAGGGCCAATTTCAATTGTCCCACAAAATGCCCATTATCTGGATTACTCAAACAATCATTTCAGTTCTAGTATTCCAGTATCAATATGCGATGTAAGTCATCGACTCACTCTTGATTTGTCCTATAATTCTCTGAGCGGTGAAAGTCCCCAATACTTGGCTGCAATGAGCAAACTCAAGGTACTTAGGCCATCTCCAACAGAAGGAGGGCCAGATGGCTCGTTTTAGCCCTATAGCCCTCCAAAAAATAAATATTTTAATGAACATTGCAGGGCCATATTTCTTACCATCTCCAACCAAAGGGGCCAAAGGGCCATATGGCCAAACGTAATTTATTATTTAAATTTAAAAGCTACAACAACTCAAATTTAAAAACTAAAACAACTTAAATTTAAAAACTACAACAACTTAAATTTAAGGTCTATAATCATCATCATCTTCATCATCCGCCATTGTAAGAGTATAGTCGGAGGTAAACAACTACCGTCGGGCCATAATTTCCTTCTTTTTCCTATCAAAATAGGCCTTACTTATTGGAGTGTAATCCGAAGTGTTCCTTTGCATATTCTTTTCATCCATCCCTTCTTGTATTTGTTTGGCCCGTTCTTCATGCCTACGGTTCCTTTCTTCCGCGGCAATGGCATTTTGCTCCGCCATGAATCGCAAAGAGGCCACCATTTCCTGTTGAAAGGCATAATCATCCTTTGCCTTTCCCTTTTCCTTCAATTTTCGGGCCTTGTTTCGTCCCATAGCCCTAGGTATGGAACCTTTACCCTGAGACGGATTTTCTACCCTTGTTTCTTGAATGGTAGGAGATCCATCTTCATCCCCATCTACAGCTGATGATGTAGCTCTGAACACCGGCGTAGGATCTGCTCTATGTTGAGGTGGATCTTCAAATAACACCCACCCTTTACAAATTTTCCTGAAAAGGTTTCGAGTTGCCCTCCATATACAATTCCTCCGCTTGGCGTACCTAGAAAATATAATTACAAAAATTAGAGGAAATTAATTTATGAAATTAAATGTAATATAATTAAATATTTAAAATAAATTGTGAAAACACTTACTTCGTTGTGGTAATTGGCGCCGCTTTCATGTTTACTTGCAGTGGTTAACAGTGCTTGATGCAATTTATTCAAACTTGGATGAAGATGTTTCTTCCATCTTGAAGAACAACTCTCGTGGTTTCGGGTATTCGGTGGAGTGGTGCCTTCGCAAAACTCATAGTATTTTTTGGACACACAAGTCCAAACACCTTCACTTGTTTGGGAAGTCCCCCTCACACTATCTTCCGAGACCTATCTATAAGCCTTGCAAAGAGCTTTATCTTCTTTTCGGGTCCAAGCCCTACCTTTCATTGCAGATGTGGCCATTTGAAAATTATTGAAAAAATTGAAGGAAAGATTATTGGAAGAGGTAAGAAAATAGAATGTGAAGAATGGAAATAAAACGAAGTGAAATAGTATGGAATGGTGAAAATTATGTGAGAAATGGCTTAGGTATTTATAGGAAAAAAAGGGATTTTTTTAAAATTTTTAAAAAAAATATGTGGCCGAAAAAAAAAAAAATTCAAGTCCAACGGTAACTGACGTCAGCTAGCCGTTGCTAGCTGGCGTCACATACCGTTTGATTCAAAATTTTGGCCAGCCCCGGGCTGGCTGGGTTGGGCCAGCCGGTTGACCTTTTTCTCCTTTTTTGGCCCGGTGGGGCCCACGAGCCCTTTGGCCTGGCCTTCGGTTGGAGACGATTTTCGTGTCATTTCGAGCTATTTTCAGCCCTCTGGCCCTCTGGTCGGATCTGTTGGAGATGGCCTTAATGCCAGGAAAAACAACATTACTGGAACTATTTCTTATCTTGAATTTCCTCAAAATGGTTACTTATTAGAAACTCTAGACCTCAACCAAAATCAGATCAAAGGTCAATTACCAAAGTCTCTAAAGCTTAAGTCTTTTTAAACCTTGACGAGAATCAGATAACAGACACCTTCCCAAGCTTGTTGAAGAACATCTCCACCTTGAGCGCTCTTGCTTTGCGGTCCAACAATTTCTATGGAGGCATTGGATGTCCAGCAGTGAAGGCCAATGGCACCTGGCCGGCTCTTCAAATCAGAGACTTAGCTTACAACAATTTCAATGGTGAAGTATCGATCGTGATTCTCTCTGGCAATATGGCAAGCAATGAAGGATAACGAAGAATTTCGTTTCCCACCGTCGACAGTCAGTGTTTTTCAAGGTGAAAAACCCTACGGAGGAGGGGGAATTTTTTTATGACAATGTATGATGATTACAAGCAAAGGTTTAAAGAGGGATCTGGTAAAGATTCTAACCATCTTGACCTTGATTGACTTCTCATGCAACAATTTTAGTGGGCCAATAGCAAAGGAAACTGGAGATTTGAAATCTTTATATTTTCTCAACTTGTCGAGTAACGCTTTAACAGGTGAAATCCCATCGTCATTTGGTAACATGCGACAACTTGAGTTCTTGGACCTGTCACAGAACAAGCTGAGCAGGCAAATCCCACAACAACTGGCAAAGCTTAATTTGCTTGCATTATTGAATATGTCAAATAATCAACTTGTAGGCAAGTTCCCAGCTGGTACTCAAATTTCAACATTTCCAAGAGACTCATTTACAGGGAACAAAGGATTATGGGGGCCGCAGCTGACTATGGATAATAAGGCAGGACTGTCATGATCACTAACATTAAATGGAAGCCATCCAAATTCTACAGATGAGATTGATTGGGATCTTATTTGCATCGAATATGGATTTGTATTTGGCTTTACAGTTGCTGTTGGGTCACTTGTGTTCTTCAAGAGATGGAGTAAATGGTATACAGGGCTATGTATAAAATCCTTATGAAGATGTTCCCTCAGCTTGAAGAAGGAATTGGTCCTCATCGAAGACATGTTCACATAAATGAAAGGTGGAGACGTTGAAATGGTTATGAGGAGCAATGCAGCTGGACTCCATGTTATGCCTAGGGGTAAGATCCAACAAATAAAAACTATGCTTTATGGCTTCACATTTTAATTTATAACTTGTGTTGTAGTTAGTTTTGGAAGTTATTTTGTATCTTTCTGCATTATGGTTAATAAATTTTCTTGTGATGTCGAGATTTCTTAAAAATAAGAACAAGCCTACTAATCAACGCCTCATGCATGCGTTTTGAATTCCATTTTAACATTTTTGTAGGATGGACATTCAAACACATGACCAAGGAAAAGGGGTTATCATGTTGTTTGAATCTGTGATGCAATATATCTATACATTCAATGGGAATTCTGCTAAGCTATTGGTTTTGTATGGGAATTCTGCTATGCTTATTTTGTTTGTTCTCCCTTGTTTTGGCTTTGGTTTCTGAAAAATTTAGCTCTTTGCTTTTGCTTCCTCTAAATGGATGACCGTTTCTGGTTTCTGGCCACAAATTAACCGGATCGCACCCATGCCAACCTCTAAATGTATGCGTGTCTATGTATAAATGTTTACAACATACTACTGTATGAGTGGATGTTGTGTTTTGAAGATAAAAAGGTCTAATGCTCAATTCTAAACAATCTATAATATACTAGAATGAATAAGATGCCATTCTTCCCGTCACATTTGCCATTTTTTTTTCAAGTGATGATGTTCCTTTCACGTCTAAGCAACGAGTCAAAAAGGTTAGAATTGCGCATGCTGGAAAGAAAAAGGCAAGATTCTTCTCCTTTTTTTTCTTATATTTTCAAGTTGATTTCATGATTTCCTCAACATCTTCTCAAAGTGAAATGTATGTTTAAAAATTTTAACCCCAAAACTGCATGGAATATTTCTATTCTTTAAAAAGCAAAAGGATTTGACGGGCCTGCTGTCCAGGGCGGCCTTGCAATAACACTTCAAAGTCAAGCCGGCGGCAAGACCAAATACTTATTCTATATTTTTTTAGAGAACCTTGACGGTCCGAGGGAATTTTATCAATATGAAAAAAAAAAATTACACCTAGTCAGGGGGACATAAACCTTACCCCTCATAAAAAAGGAAAGACAAAATACAAGAAAAGAGGGGGAGATATACACCTTACCTTTCTTGAAAAAGAGTGGTGGGGCAGACATAAACCTTACTCCTCTCAAAAAAGAAAATACAAGAAAAAAAAGGGGGACATAAGACCAAACCCCTCCAAAGTAAAACCGAAAAGGTAATAATTTGCAAGACAAGCTGCAAAACAGAAAAGAATATCTAGAAGGATTAGGTAAAAGAAAATGACACGTCAAGAGGGACATATAAACATGTAGGCCGGCATGCCCAAGAAATCTGATTGCAGAAAAGGAAGAATCTCAAGAGGAGGATCAACATGCCAAACAAGAGAAGGTGAGAGAAGCCCTAAATTGGCTAATTTGTTAACAATTGCATTCTCTTCTCAAAATGTATGAGTGCAATGAAAAACCATGTGTTGCAACCAAGGTATTAAATATCGGTAATATTGGAAATATCGGTAGTCCAAAAACACGGAAATATCGATGGAAATATCGGGATAATATCGATATCGATAAAAATTATATGGAAACCACGGAAATTGTAAGAAAAACTTGGAAATTTTTATTGAAACTTTGCAGGATGTTTATTTAGTCAATTATCTATTAGTTTATCACAAAAAATTGGAAGGAAATGCATTGCATGATGGATTTAACATTTACAAGTTGATTATATAGCGAGCTGACAAACATTGTGAGTGTAGAAAATATGTAGTAATTAATGAAAGAAGTTTAAACACACCATAATCATTTATATATAATGAATTAGTACAATATTTTACACTTTATACATTGCATGGTAAGATACATGAGTGACTTAGTTAGTACCACATAGAGTTCCTATGATGTTCAAATTTTTCACTATCTTCATCATCTCTATGTGTAGAGTGAGTGTATTGTGAAGAGTAGTTATCAAATGATAAATCCCCAAAATAGTTTTGCATGTAATTGTTAACATGCCACCCATATGGATCCGAGATTGGTTGACGTTGTCCATAAGCAAAATCATTTGAAGATTGAGTCTCGGATTCTTTCCATGAGCCCCTCGATTCCATCCCAACAGGAATGGGATATGAAGGGTAGGGAAATGGTTGGTTATGAGTATAACCATAGTTACTACTTCCCACTCCAACAGAGTCTGAAGTTCTAGATAACGAGTCATCTTCTTGACTTGACAAAATTCCCTTGCCTCTTTCTCTACGAGTATAGTCCTTCCCTATGGCACCAATTCCTGGTCCTGCCCGCCTACTGCCATGGTCATCATCCTGTGTTGCATGCGTGAAGTTTTCCTCACCAGTGAAGGGGCTCATAAATCCGGGATGTGGTCCATAATAGTTTCCATATCCACCACCACTACCTCCAGCTCCACTATATCCTTCATCATTCCCACCTCCGGTGGTAGGTAAGTCTCCTGATCTTGTACTAGAGCTATCATTAGTATCAGCACGATGTTATGGTTGTGTAGTATTGGAAGAAGGTGGAATTCCAGTGTTTCTTGGTCTTGGGCGCAAAAGTTCTTCCAAAGAGTCAGCGCTGCTAGATCCCACCTCCTCATCTAATACTCTTTCTACATTTATCCCTTCATTACGTGCTTCTTCAGCAACTCTGGGAGCTGGGTTGCCTTCATCATCATCTAAATGAAGAGGTCTAATCCATTGATAAAGTTGGTTACCCTCTGTATCATCATCTTCAGCAACAATATCAAACACATCTAGTGGGTCACCACGGTCGACATGATTTATTTCCGCTTCCTTATCTCGAACTTGAAGCTTCATGTTGTAGTAGCAATAAACTAATTTTTCCAACCTACTATGAGCCAACCTATTTCTTTGCTTTGTGTGTATGAGTGCAAATGTGCTCAAATTTCTTTCACAAGCAGATGAGGAAGCTGTTTGTGATAATACTTTGATTGCTAACTTTCTCACAATTGGTGCATCGGTCCCATACATAATCCACCATTCAGCTACAATGAAAAACAATGTTGATAAGCCTAATAACTCCAACAAATTCTATTATAAACTTATAGTGAAATATGTTTACACTCACTAGGAGACATTTTTGTTCGAGCAGCAACCGATGTTGGTTCTCCAAAAGTTCTTCTTGCATCTTTAAACCATGTTAGCTGAATTCAATAAATCGTGTTAGTTTAATCCAACAATGTAATTATTATAATTTAAGTAATTGTGTACCTCATTTCCAAATTGGCCAACTTCTGGTGATGCAGGGTCCAATTTAGAGTATACATTATGTACAACACGTATAAGGGCACCATCATCTCCAACACCGGGTCTGTATTGGTATCGAGGATTCAAATAATATGCTGTTCAAAGAAACATATACGCTAATAAGAGAAATAATACTTACGCAACTAAAGAAATGAATTGCAAATTATGACATAATTTATACCTGCTGCATGCAAATCGTGGTATAATGTTTTATACCATCGGTCATCAATTATCTTTATGACCCACCTTGCACCAGGTTTTCTTTCCAATTCCTCATTCACTACACGCATCAACTCATATATTGCCCTCATAGTAGGATACACTTCTGTGTCAACAATCCGTAAAACTTTGTAAAGAGGTTCAAACACTTGGCACACATATTCTGATTGAGTCCAAAAAGCATGATCAAGCACTATACTTTCCACCATACGACCTGCATTTGAGCGGCTCAAATTGTGGTTGGCCCAATCTTCACTAGTGAATAATTGCTTCAACCCTGCTTTCTTCTTAAGTAGGCTGTCTAATGCAATATAGTTGGTGGCGAATCGAGTGGTAGCTGGACGAATAATTTCTTATTTGCAAAATTCACGCATCTTTGCCAACAACCAACCGTGGTTGTAAATATAATTTGTGATCGTTCTAGCTCTTTTTACAACATTAGCAATATTCTCTCTCTTCCCCATTGCCTCAAACATAAGATCAATACAATGTGCTGCACATGATGTCCAAAACACATTATGATGCTTCATTAACTTTTTTCCAGCTTTGACAAATGCAGAGCAGTTGTCGGTCACGACTTGGACAACATTATGCTCTCCCACCTCCATGATTACATCCCTCAATAACTTGTAAATATACTTGTAGTTCTTTATATGGTCTGAAGCATCAACAGACTTCAAAAAAATTGTCTTTCCCTTGGAGTATACCATGAAGTTTATGATAGACAATCTGGTTGGGCCAGTCCATCCGTCACACATGATTGTGCAACCATTAGTTTCCCACTTTGACCTCAACTTGTTAACATACTCGCCAATGTCTTTATGCTCCATTTCCAAATATTTGTTTCTTACCTCATAGGGAGTGGGAGGTTGTACTCCAACACCGGCCTGTTGACATCCCAATACCATATTTTTGAAATGCTGTGATAATGCCTTCTCAGCAGGGACATTTTCCTAGATAAAGAACTTGCTAATTAGACGTCCCATTCCCTCCTTCACATTACCTCCCTTGAAATAACTCCAAACACTTTTTTGACGTGCTTTGGATGAGTTATATAAACTTGGGGCTATTGGTGGTGTTGGTTGTGATTCTCTAACACTTGCTCCCCGTCTCATTTGTGCACCACCACTTGTCCCGGAACCTTGTCATCTATTAGGAATTTTATGAAGGTGTTCTCTTTCCCATGCTGACTGTTTGGAGGCACGTAATGCTTGTTTGAAACTGCGCTGTTCTTCAGGTCCCATGTCATCATCACATTCGTCCTCATCGTCATCATCATCACTGTCAACCGCTTGGCCAATGCCTTCTCCTCGTAGCCCAGCTCGAATATTTTCCACTCCATATGTTTTCTTTTCCTTCTGGTGTTTTTTATTTTTTAATAATGTGGTGATGAATGCCTTCACTTCTGGGGGGACACTATCGCATCGTTGGACATTATGTCCTGGATCTAATCCACTAAGATTGTGCTTAAGTCGTGTCACTTCGCCACTCTTCATTACATGACCACAATATTTGCAAATTGTGCCATGTTTGTTTCCGTCTATTGGGTCTCCATGTTCCCAAGCTGGATCACGTTTAGACATCTTAAACGTACCTGTATTTATTTTGCATGGAAATTAGGCAATTATTTTTTGGCCAAAAAATATAGTAGTGACGGTTATATAAGAGAACCTAAATAATAAAGTTATTCTACAAAAGAATTAAATAGGAAGTAAAGAAAATGATTGTAAGAATTTAAGTAATTATAAAAATAATATGGAATAATAAAACCTAATATTAATGAATAATAACCAGTTTGATAATAAAATAATAAATAACATTAAACATATTAAAATTATCCTAGGGAATAATTATACAACATTACTTAATTACTTCAAAAAATTAACATATTATTTGGTTCTTAGATCACATGCACGGGTCCACACAAATTTTTTTTGTATAATTAACCTCCTTATATATGTACATTATCTATATATCCAACTTAACTAGTGTTTGTATTATATATTATTACAAATTGTTAAGAATTAATAAAGTGTTCTAGACAAACTTCTTTCTTTTTTAGTGTTTTAAAACCTTTTTCTTTTTCTTTTTTGTTTTTTGAGAAAAGTGTTTTAAAACTTTTTAAAATTGTTTCTTCTTTCCTTTTCTTTTCCTTGCCGTTTCTTTTATATTCTTTGAAAATGGAGACTAAAAGGATTGATTATGGACCCTTTTCGTGGGAGGTATGTAGAAATTGTTTAATCAAAATGGATAATCAGGAGCAAACGAGCTCGAACAAAGCCATAAAGCAAAGTTAGTAAATGTTTTGCCCCTCTTTTGGTGTTGGAAAGTTCATTTACGATAGTGTGAGGATGTGAAAATTAAAGAATCTCATGCATGGGTCCACACAATTTTTTTTGTTGTTGTATAAATTACAATAATATAAATGTAAGTTTGTAAACTTACCTTAAATGTAACAAATCTGGAACTTTCGATGTCGTACGTAGCAGCAGTAAAACCTCGACGATCCTCTGCAGCTTGCCGTCTGTGAATAAATGAGAGAGAAAAGGTTCTGGAAAGGCTCTGAAAGGGCTAAGGGAAGAAGAAGAAATGGAAATGTGTAATAGAGGTTTTTCAATTTTCGAAGGGTCAAAAAATGTGTGATGATCTTATACTCCACCTTTGGGACGCACATGGTTTTGAACTTTTGGCAGTGTTTTTTTTACACACACACATGGGTTTGACAGTGAGAAACCACTCCACCATACATTTTTGTCTTGTCACTGTTTTTTTCACACACAGATGTATCTTTTTGTCTTGTCAAGATTTTTTTCACACCCTATGTCCAAACATCAGAACTAGGGTTACCAATTCTCACTCATGCATGCTGACACGTGGCATGGGTAGCTGGAGAATCATGCATGTATATTCACATTTCACATGTGATTTGAAGGTGTAAGGCTACATGCCTGCATGGCAGTATGGGCATATGACGGTTTGGTTCAGTTGCAGTGGGTTTTCTTTGGATTTATTTGCAAAATTATTGGCACACACTCACACAAACCTAACATCTCACAATCACAGCCACATTATTTTCACATCTTTTCACCTCTGGGTGCAAAATTATTTTCACCTCTTTTCACCTCTGCAACACTCTGCAACACACACACACACACACGATGCAACACGCACACACGCACACACAACACGCACACACGCACACGCAACACGCACACACGCACACGCAACAAGCACACACGCACACGCACACACGCATACCCAGAGCCTTTCTGGATCCTTCTCTCTCTCCCTCGGCCTCTCCGTCTCCTTCTCGCCCTCGGTCTCTCCGTCTCCTTCACACGCACACGCAACAAGCAGAACACAGAGCCTTTCTGGATCCTTCTCTGCCTTGGTCTCTCCGTCTCCGTCTCTCCCTCGGTCTCTCGGTCTCTCCGTCTCCTTCTCTCCCTCGGTCCGGTCTCTCCGTAGTCCGTCCATTATGCTGGGTTACCTCACCTCAGTCTCTCTCGAATCTCGAATCTCGATCTCGATCTGGATCCTTCCCTCAGTCTCTCCATCCTTCTTCTTCTCCCTCAGTCTCTCGAACTCGATCCTTCTCCAGTTTTCCCCCCATCTCTTCTCTGCAACTCCGCCGAGCACCATCACCACCTCCCCCCCATCTCTTCTCTGCAACTCTGCCGAGTTGCTTGGGGCCTTTTTACGGTCTCTCTACACCCTGGGGGACGTGATTTTGCTGTTGTTCAGCTTGTACCCACCACCTGTGGTTTCCTCCTCCCTTTCTCACCTCCCGGCGAAGGCGACGACGACGAATATTAGCGATAATATCGCTAATATCGCGATATTTTAAAGATATTTTAATTTTACTCAAAAAAATATCGGCCGGTAAAAAAAACGATATTATTGGCGAAATATCGCTGATAATATCGATTTTTAAGACTGTGGTTGCAACCGAGAAATACAGTTTCTCCAACGAGTCCGGAGCGACCAAGGAGGAAAAAGAAAGTCAGAAGCAAAGCAAGATACCACACTGGAAGAGTCACTTTCAACCCATAAATTTTACCAATCACGTGCATGAGCTAACTCGATAGCAAGAATGACAACATAAAGTTTTGCATAGAAAGATGTATGATGCCCCAAGCTCAAGGAGAAACCACTAAGAAAATAACCCACAGAATCTCAAAAAACCCCCACCACAAGCTGTAGGACCTGGGTTACCTTTAGCAAGCCCATTTGTATTCACTTTCACCCAAGGGAATGGAGGGGGGTGAACTATAGATGGAGCTTTACATGACTCAGCTGATATTCCAAGAGAGACTAAAAGTTGCTCATCCTTCAAAAATCTTTAGAAGGAGTCCTTTTTATTTCCAATTCGATGACAATGCATGTTAAACGATTCATCGATCACTTCCTCTGATCAATTCGACCAATGGCACCTGTCCAATGCTTTAAATCATAGACCTAGCTAACAACAATTTGAGTGGTGAAATGCCGAGAAGATCTTTGACAACATGGCTGGCAATGAAGGCTAAAGAAGATGATTCCTTGCCAAACTCCTTGAATTTTCACAGGAAATAGGGAGAGGCGGAATTGATTTTTCTTTTGGCGATGGTATAACAATTACCGGAAAAGGCTGGATATGGTTAAGATTCTAACTATCTTGACCTTGATTCTCATGCAACAATTTCAGTGGACCAATACCTAACGAAATGGGAGAGTTTAAGGCACTATATATTATCCTTAGGGTAATGCTAGGGAGACCAAATTTTTTAAACCAAATTTGCAAACCAAATGATGTGGTTATAGAGGATTGGATTATTAAGTGTCGATTAACGTGTTTTTTTTTATTGATGACACATCATTTGGTTTGCAAATTTGGTCCCTCTAGCATTATCCTTTTCCTTAACATGTCTCGTAATTCTTTCACAGGCAAAATCTCATCGTCATTTTGCAACATGCATCAACTCGAGTTGTTAAACCTCTCACAGAACAAGCTGAGCGGGCAAATTCTACCGCAGTTGGCAAAATACTTTCCTTGAATTCTTGAATCTCTCCAATAATTAACTTGTCAGCAGGATCCCAAATAGTACTCAGATTTCAACATTTCCGAAACCCTTGTTTACAGGTGTAACAAAGGGCTATGGGGGCTTCCTTTGTCTGCCGATAAGAAAGCAGGATTGTCACCACGACCACAATCAAACGGAAGCCATTTGAATTCCGGGCGTGAGAATTGTTGGAACCTTATCAGTTTCAAAATTGGATTTACATTTGGCTTAGGAGTTGCGATTATTTATCTTTGTGGCAATAAGTGAGTTGAAGCCACGTGCAAAACTAATCTAAATCTAGCTTAGTTTGGCTTAGAGTTGTGTTCTACTTTAACTCTGGTTTTGGAACCAAGCAAGTGCATGATGCAATGCAATATCTATAAAATGAATATCTTGTTATGAAACTTAGTGTGAATGCCCCACATGTAATTATGTAAGGTAGCAAACCAAGTTAGACTTTTAGGGGCAACCTTTAAAAGTCTTTGGTAAAAGTCCTAGCATGATAAGTTTTTCTCCATACATGTAAGGATGTGTCGGATGAAATTTTTTGTAACTAGAGGGATGTTTGTAACCTCATTACAACACACCATATCAAGAGTAAAAAATAATAATACATATATCCCAACCCTCTCTTTACCTCCATCCTTTGTATGTTACAATTACTAAAACAAACATTATGATACATTGCATTCGTTCCACATCTATCTCTAACAAAAGTTATCTCTCTCTCACTTTTGCCTATTTACAACATTTCCATCAATTTCCACAGAAGCTTCATAACAATGTGATCCGAAACTAAATGGAAAGCTTCAGATTATTTATTGGGAACCCGAAGAGCACGGGGGAGTGTGAATGTGACTCGTCATCTAAGTTCATCTTCCACGTGGCTATGCGAGTGTTTGTAGGGGCGAAATTTCTTGCTCTCTTGGACTCTTCCCCAGTTTCCTTTTCAGTACCTTAAGAGGGTGTATTCAATGGAGATTTTGAGGGATTTTAATTCTTTTAATGAATCTAGGAGTATTCAATTAGGATTTTAAGTGATTCTCTGCAATTCAATGTGTATTCAATCAAGATTTTAAGATAGTTTATTAAAATCCTTAGAAATCCGGGTGTATTCAATTAGAATTTTAAACAAGTTTATAACATTTCAGGTGTATTCAATTAGAATTTGAATTTAAAGAATTTGGAAAAGTTGAGGAATTAGAGGGAATTGGAGAGATTTTGTAGTGTATTTTAAGCATTCACAAATCTCACATCTTCTCATGCGATTTCGAGGGAATTCAATTAAAATTTTACATAAAATATCTACAAATCAGTTAAACTCCATAAAAATTCATGGATTTATAAATCCATTCAAATCTATCAAATTCCCAATTAAATACACCCCCTTAAGCTTTAAGGACAATTGGATATCAACATGGTTGAACGTTGGATAAATCTTTTTGCTTTGAGTAGTTATGTTTATATAAAATTGTTGGGCTTTTTTCAAAAACTTTGATAGCTAGTTTATTTTGACACTATTCGGGTTCCCCTTTCACTTTGATAGCTAGTTGAAAACATTGCATATGAACTTGGTATTGCGATTTGGTAGTAGGATGAAAATTTTGGCTTGTAAAGAGAAGGAAATTGTTGATCAAATTCTCTGCAATTCTCTAACCCCATGTAAAGAATTCTCTCACAATTCATGTGAATTCTCTAGAAGTTATAATTAATTCACTCAAAATCTATGGGAATTCTTTTTTTTTTTTTTCTCTCAAACTCTCTCAAATTCTTTGGATTTAAATTCCCCGAAACTCTCTAAAAATCCTAATTGAATACACCCCCTTAATTAGTCAGTCAATGGCCCTAGACAGACGTGGAAAGACTTCAAAGTCCACAAAGCACAAGTCATTTGGAGATGTAGCTGTCTGCAATTTTCAGTCTGAACCAAAATTAGAGACAGATAAATGAAGAAAATGAAGAGAAATAGAGACCATGAAGGTAGTAACAGCTGTGGGGCACAATGGTGCCTGATATCTTTAAAAGAAAAAAAAAGAAAGAACTGAGAGTGTTTGGATACAGAGAAAATTAGGAAGTCAGAGAGACCTTAACGTAATGATAATAATTCGACTGCTTCCAATTTTTTGTATAGAAAAGCTAATGCTTTGTTCTAACAGACTAACTAGTTAAACGAAATCATCACAACTAAACTCATCTAAATGGCAATAGATTTCTTGCGACTATAGGCTCAGACATGGCAATAGAGCATATTAGCCATTGGGCTTCGCACATAGGATAATTTGCTCTGATACTAAAAAAAGAAAGTTGAGATTACAATAGTAAAACCAATTGGTAATACGAAGAGTTGCCCAATTACTTATAAGCAAGTAATGCTAGGGAGACTATATTTGTTGTGTAAACTAAATGACATGTAAGTTAATAATTGAATTACTACTTAAATGTTGAAAAACGTGTTCAATCCTATTGGTAATACGTCATTTAGTTTGCAAAATTTGTCTACAAATTTTGCATTCCTAGCATTACTCCTTATAATCACATGCAAGGTTTCTTATTTTTCCAATGTGAAATTTATACTCTCAACAAAATCCTTGCTTACACGCAGTGCAATTCTGGCCCAGCCCCCACTCTCCTTTCCCAAGCCCGTCCTTTCCCCCCCTCCTTTTCTGATTAATGCAGAGAAGAGAAGAGAAGAAAAAACTTGATAAGTCAAGCCAACCGCCATGCATGGAAGCCTTATCCAATTCCATAAGATCATTATTTAAAGCCACCATACCCAATACATTTCTCTTTACTTTTCCTGAGCTTCTCACAAAGATTATAATATCCAAAATGATTTCCTCTTTTTCTTGATTGCTGATTAGCCCGACCGCCACGGTGTTAATGCCAATATCCAACTTGACAGTAAGTGTCACCAAGACTTGGAGAAAAATAAACGGTTCAAAATCATCAAATTCAACGTGGAAAGACCTCACAAATAGTCCCAATGAAATGAGAACTGTGATTTCTTGTGTAGCGTTTTAATTTAATTATGCCCTTCTAGTTTGTTTTGGAATATTTTGTTTTGTATTTCTCAGCTTGATTTGTAATAAATCTCCTCGTACCGTTGAAGTTCTGTTGTGCGGAAGCGTAAAATATGACACTAATGAACTAATACGGAAAATATAACAAAACAAAATATTCAAAATGACACAGGCGTAAGACTACGTCCAGTTCAGAGGCGTTGAGGAATTTCCACTAATAATCAACAGAGAGATTACAAACAGAGTTCAACTCTCAAATTACAAATAGAGTTTGACTCTCAAAATCCAAATTCCACATACACTCAATAGCTTGCACTCAAATAAAGAACAAATGGAAAAGATGAAAACACATACCGCATGATGTGGCACCATTATCTTTGAGTGAATCATTGCCAAAAGAGCGTTTTAATTTGTCGTCAAGTTATTCAAGTTTCAAATCTTTAAACTGACCCCATTTTTGGATTCACGTCAGTGTGGAACCTAAAATAATCCCAAAAATTTTAGAGGTGACATGTGGAGTTTTGCTTAAGAAAAACAAGATTGCCAGCATTAAATGCGCATGCTCCTCAAGTACTCCTACGTGCAGCTCAGCACCCCTGAAGGTCCATCCAGCTGAATACAACTGCCCATGGCAAAGGAAAGTCAAAACACTAAAGATAAAGATTAATTACCCAAATCCTATCTTTAATACATTCTCAATTGAAGATTAACTCCATTCAAGTAAGTAATCCCTATTTAAATCAATTAGGGATATTTGCACAATTATCTCAAGATATTATTTCCTATTTAATTAATATCTTAAGAATATTCTCTCCATAAACCTTGGCCAATAGGATGCCGCCATGTGTAGGGTAAAACCTAACACCATGGCTAGCCTCTCCTCAATATATACCTCCATCTCTATCAAATTTCGGTAAGCTTTAGCTACCCCTAACAACCCTAAACACTTACTCTTTTCAGAGAAACTAACTTAGGCATTGGAGATCCATAAGCCTAACACCCCCCCACCTCGTGGGCGCATGAGGCTTAGGTCTTTGATCAAAGGTGTTGATTATTTTGCAAGTGCATTTTCGTCAAAGCAAGAGACAGCGGAAATTTGCATTGACAGTCAGTTTCTTCCTTCAACTGTTTGATTGAAGAAGCTGATTAGTCATTGAATCCAGATTGCACGCTATCATCATTGTCATATCACGTGCATTTGTGTGTGTTGGTCTCGATGCCACAATGTGAAGACCTAAGAAGGAACTACCACTTTGTGAAGACCGAAAGAATCCTCAACTCGTGCAAAGTAAGGTTGCACAAAGGTAACATTGCTCCGTAGACTAGGCCTAGGAATTGAGCTTTGCGTTGTACTTTCTAAGAACCTTATTTGTACTAGTGGAATTGACTCAGTGGAGAATCCCCAGTTTTTTAACCTAGAGGTCGGTTTTTTTGGCAAAAAAATTATTGCGTTCTTTGTCTCTTAAACTAGTCCACATATCTTATTTACTTGAATATGTTTCATGCATTCTATGAGTTGTTATATGATATGTGTTAGCGACTAAGTTTACACTGCATATTATGAACAATGAATTGAATTGTTGTTGACTAGGATAACTTGTAGTGAACTAAGTTTGATTCGTAGATTTGCATTTGTTTAATTGACGAATCAGTACTTAGTTGACTGGTGAGTTTGACTAGTCAATCCAGCATACTTTAATTCATAATTGCTTTGTCATTGCTGTTTCCACAATGAATTGGTATGTAAATGTGCTCAAGTTTAGGAATTATTGTTGTGAAACTAATATGGGCAGACTTTGATTAGTTGGATGTATTGGTCAGTTAGGATTTGTTCTTGCAATTGCACTTTATATCACTTACTAACTTGTAACTAGTTGGCTAGCTCATTTGACTAGTTTACTATGCAAAATTAAATTTTTATTTGTTGGATATTCTGCCTGGTACCAAATTAAAACTTCAAATGATTGATTTTGAGCCTAATTATCGTGAAGCAATATAAAGACACTATCTACAAAATTATCCTTGCCAATCTAAACCCCACAAAATGCCAAGAAAAAAAAAGGGGTTGACAATCGATGTTTTATCACCCGCTGGTTTGATATTTTTAGGTGGTTGAAGTATAGTATAGTAAAAGATATTGCATTTTGTCAAGGAAAATTTTGATTTTACTAAGTTCATTTGAGCAACGTCTACACATGCAATTAACAATTAAAGGTAGAATCATGCTTGTATGTACTCAAAAACAAAATTTTGCCCATTAACATCCAAAGCCTAGTAGTTGTGAAGTAAGACTCAACTCAAATCAAAGAGAAATGAGTTGAGATTTCTTATACCTTTGTTGAATCCTCTTTGCATAAGCAAAGACTAATCACCCAAGAGAGAGGGCATTCATTCCTTACTTCTTTGCTCCATGGATTTCTTGAAAAATGGATTAATAGATTCTTCAAGTTCCCAAGAAAGGGAACCTCTAACATCACTACACCAAGCAGATCAATGAGGAAGAGATGAGTGACTTGGGGAGGATTTGATGCTAGTGAAATCCTCCCTAAGGACCAGCTTCCTAGAGAAGAGAGAAAGCTTTTGTTCTCTCCAATTTCCTCAAAAGAGAACCTTAAATGAATTTGGCCTATAAATTTCCTTTTATAGCCACTCACATTTGAGTGGCATAGTTGAAATTAAACAAAACCCTATGTATGGCCGGCCTTGGGGTTTTTATTGAGCATTTGGGCCCTTTGTATTTTAAGTTGTCTTACAACTTAAATTATTGGACTTGACATTCGATGCCCATTGGGCCTTGAGGCCCAAAACTAACCTGAGGTCTAAAACAAACTTATTCATTTGATTAATTAACATATTAATTAATCCTAGTCATAAACAATTAAACTATTTAATTGTCCTTACTCAACTCCGTTGTTTCTTCAATCTCTACCTTACACGGTGTATGATCCATTAGGTTCTAATTAGCGAGGCAGTGGGCGATTAGAACTCTTACTAATCGATTGTGAATTGAAACTTACTTTCAATTCTCCCTTTAACGAAGATTAGTGATTGCTAATATTCAAGTCTTCCACAAACCATAAGTGACACCTAGCAGTATGTCATGGCTACCTAAGCTAAACAGAAGAGGTGGAGAACCTATTTCAGTTTGGGATTACAATGCAATACGGTCATTCTCTAAACCAATACTCTTGATCACATTGTTTGGATGATAGTTTATTCATGTCTACTATCCATTTTGATCATCTCATTATATGATTACCTTGAATGTGATTTGGAACGTACTTCCTAAATCGTGTTCATATGCTATGGCCATAGACTTTTAATCATATCATAGAGTATTCTCCTTCAACGGTTTGAAGGTTAGAGATCCCTTGTTGCACACTTACATGCCTCTACGATTAGGTAGCTTAACCCCAATGATGTTGTGGACACTCTCAACCGAATGCCTTTAACATAATCAAATATTAAGGACCTAACCATAAGACAACTATGGTGTCTCAAGTCAAAGGGCTACTTTGCATTATCCCAACCATAAGTTCTCATGTGACATGAGTATGTGAACTCCTCGTTGGTCGTGTTCAGTGGACTGATTCTCTATTGAGCACCTACATACTTGTCTTGGTGTCAATCACATCAATGACTTGAGACCAGTCACTCTCGGTGAGAAGACATAGCATGTATTGATCGTAACGGATTGTCAATGCCCAATCGGCAATCCTATGACCAAGAACGTTTAGGATATGTGTATGAAAGAGAATGGTCTCATGAATCTAACTTCTTTAGATCACATTCTCCAAATTACATATTCCTCGGACTTATTGTTTAAGCATATAACATTTATATGAGATCCTTGTCCTTATATTAAACTAGTTTAGTTTAACATGTGAAATGTCCGTAAAGTATCATCATATGATTGGATTTAGGGCACATTTCCAACATTTTGATGTTATTGCTATCTTTTCAAATGTGATTTTGACAAAGTGAGAAAGCATATTGCCGATCATAATGAGAAAGTTAGGAAGGTTATGTTTGAGAATGCTCCCAAAAATCTTAACTATACTTCTTCCACTATTCAAAAAGAACTTGTCCATGCTTGTGCCATTGAACTATGGATGCAATCACTAAAGATACATAAGGTGCCATTTTTTTTCTTTTGGTTGATGGATCACGTGATGTTTCAACTAAAGAGCAAATGGTGGTTTTATTATATTATGTGAACAAAAGAGGAGAAGTAATTAAAAGATTTTTGGGTGTCCAACACACCTCCTCTATAACTACTGGCTCGCTTGAAGAGGCCATTGAGAAATTGTTTGCTATAACAAATTTGAGTATGTCCAAGTTAGGTGGATAATGATATGGTAGAGCTGATGGAGCTAGTACTACGAGAGGTGAGCTAAATGGTCTTAAAACAAATATCCTCAAGCATCTTATGTTCATTATTTGCACACCAACTTCAACTAATTCTTCTAGCCGTAGCCAAGGGAAATGTGGATGTTGACACTTTCTTCATAACTGCTTGTAGTTTGGTGAATATTATAGAATTATCGTGCAAGCGTCATGGTGCATTTGGAGAGAAACAACAAGAACAAATTAGGAATGCTCTTGATATTGGTGATCTTGAAACGGGAAAGGGTTAAGTCAAGAGAGTAGTCTCATTCATCCTTATGATACACATTAGGACTGACATGGTACTATAGTTTGTATTATTGTTATGTTTGAAGCCGTGGTGGAGGTGCTTGAATGGATTAAAGGTGATGGTATCCAAGATATTATAGGTGAAGCAAATAGGTTATTCAAATAAATACAAACTTTTGATTCTCTGTTTCACCTCTTTTTATGAGACTTATATTGGAAATTACAAATGAGTTATCACAAGCATTACAAAAGAAAGATCAAGATATTGTGAATGCGATGGCGTTAGTGGAAGTATGCAAACAAAGATGACAATCCTTGAAAGATGATGACTTTGGGGACTTGTTTCATGGTGTACAAAAGTTTTGTGAGGAAAATGATATTATCGTCCCTAAAATGGAGTATTTGCATTCGTACCCAAAAAATCAAAACGTAAAGCTCCAAGACTCACAAACTTCGGTTGTTATCGTGTGGACCTCTATTTTCAAGTCCTTGATATGCAACTAAAGGAATTGAATGATCGCTTCAAAGAGGTAAACACCGAGTTGCTTCTTTGTATGGCATGTTTAAGTCCGGTGAATAATTTGGACCTTTTGGTCAACAAAAAAGTACTCATTGAGCCCAATTTATCCTTAAGATTTTGATTGTATAAACCTCATGAATCTTCCAAACTTGACAATTACATTCATGATATGAAGATACATAGTGAGTTTTCATCATTGAAAGGAATTAGTGATCTTGCAAAGGAGTTGGTGATGATCGGGAGGTGTGCAAGCTACAAGTTAGTCTATAAGCTTCTTACATTGGCTTTGTGTTATTGGTTGCAACTACTTTGGTGGAGAAAGCTTTGTCTACTATGTAGATTGTGAACACACCATTGAGTAACAAAATGGATGATCAATGGTTGAGTAATAGCATGGTTCTTTACATTGAGAGATATGTATTTGCTTTTATTGGTAATGAACCTATTATGCAACGTTTCATGACATGAAACTTCACCGACAACAATTGTAACTTGTTTGTATTGATAAATTATGGATGAGATTAATATTATTTACTAACTAAAATGTTTTGGTTGTTGGCTTTTTCTGAACCTTGCACTCTTTTGAATTCGCTCCTCATCTGGCATTTTCTGGCTTCACCACTGTCTGCAACACTCTCTAGCAGTAGCACTAGTCTTGACACTGCTCCACTTCCAAGTCATTAATGGACACGTAGAAACCACTTTCCTAAATTGTTGAATTTTTTGTTTCTCCACTATAAATATTCTAGCACTCACAAAAGGTTTCATAATTGTTTGAATTTTTTGTCCATCCCACTCAAAATTTTCCAACACTACCACAAAGAAGGGTGATTTTTTTTCTTTTTCTCTTTCTTCGATGGAGCTACTTCTGATGTGAGAATTACTTGACACTCAAATTAAAACCCTATCGACGTATATGAAAGTAGGGATCGTTTTAGGCCGGGGATTAGAAGGGATGCTAATCTACACAAATTAGACTCTTAAAACAATAACTGGACTTAAAACAATGAAAACAAGTACTAGGGATCAATTTGGACGAATTTTAACTCTAGACACCTTTAAACAACCTAACTTGACTCAAATAACTCAAAACAAACTCAAAACAGCAAATAGAATTCAATTAAACAGTTTCTGGACTCTAAAGACTCAAAACAGGCTAAATAGACCTAAAACACACAAAACAAGTTATCTAGACTCTAAACTAACACCTAAGATTGATTTGAACGAAATTAAGACTCAAATTGACTCAAAGGACTAAAAGACTCAAGATTTGACGAATTTAGACTATCTTAACACAAATTAAAAGCAGGGGATTGTTTGAAAACAGATTTAAACTTAAACAAACAAAATTGTAAAGACAACTTAAAAAGGCACGAAATTGGTGATTTAAATGGGTGAATGGCTAGTTAGAGGGATCCTTATCCACACATAAACATATGCATACAACTTGATTCCCAGTTACTCTTTCGATAAACCATGAATGACAATGTTCCGAATTAATTGTATTGAACTAATCAATTCCCAGATTTCCCTAGATTCATTGAATTGAATGGATAACGCATCACAACCAAATTATTCTTTCTCAAACTCCCTAACTATGGAATACGCATGATAGAGACATTCAACAAAGATCATTAAGTTCAATGGAAATCATGAACATTGACAAGGCATTCATAACTATGGAAGACGCATGTTAATCCAGCCTAGGGTTTACTTAACATGATTGTGACTAGCAACCTTTACTACTTGTGAATATAAGTTCATAACGATTAGGTGAAATTCCCTTATATCCTAGCATCAAATTCATGCATGCAAACTAAGTATGCATCCTTAATCAACACACAAGAACAAGTTCTTAATAAAACAGTTAAGCAAACCACATTCACAATTTATGAAATCATAACTGGAGTAAATCAAATCATAAGAAACATATATTCATGGCTTCAAATTCCCCCTCTAACTAATAGGGGCTTAGTTCCTCATGATAGCAATTAAACAAAGAAAACTGAATTGAAACATTGAAAACAAGGATAGACAACACCTAAGAACGCTCCAGCAGTAGTCACGACTTAGAGTGGCACCTTCTCCTTCCTTCCTTGAATAGCTGCGGCACAAGAGGGGTTTTCTGGGTTTGTGTGGATGATATGGCACGGCAGGGGGTGAATTAGGTCAGAAACTATGGAGAATGGTGAAGGAAAGGGGCGGCAGAGAGTGGTGGATGATTTCTGGCGTGAATGATGTATATGGAGGGTGGTGTGCACGGCAAAGGGTTGATTAGTATATATATAGGCACCAAAAACCCTAGGTGAATCAGATTAGGACTTCTAGAAAGCCAAATCCATCCAGATTTAGGCTCAAAACAATCAGATTTCCAATGGGAAGGGCCTAAGGTGCGGCAGACTTGGATAAGGAGGGATAAGGCTTCTAGAAAGCCTTGCAAAGCAAGGAAATCAGGTTTTCTGGAAAGCTAGGTGCGGCAAGGCTTAGGGTTTCTAGAAACTTAATTTAAATGTCCCCCAATCAGAAAATAAACCCTCATTGTACCAGGAATTGAATTAGAAAAGGATTAGGATAGGATAAGGTTTGTTAAGATAAGATAAGGGTTGGATAAGATAAGATAAGATAAGGTTGTTTGGATAATGTTTTGGATAATCCTCCTTCTTTTGAGCTGATTCCTTATCTTCAATGATTTGAATTTATTTCTCCAACCTTGAAACATATTCCCAACTCCATTTAAACTCCAAATTCGTCTATCTTCATGCCCATTGCTTGTGCTATCCATTCCAAGCCCAGATTTGCTCTAAAATGCTCCAAAATGCATCTTTTTGCCAACTTTGCTTCTAGGACCTAAAAACACACGAAAATGACTTTAACACCATACTAAGCAACAAATAGCTAAGCAAATGCAAGAAAACACACTAACTAAGTAGCATAAATATGCTCCTATCAAATTCCCCCACACTTAGCTTTTGCTAGTCCTCAAGCAAAACAAAACAAACAAAACGTAACCTAAACCTTCCAACGTTCACCTCAGGGATTTCAATGATACATAACATGCCAAAGATCATTACTCCCACAGATTTTAGTTATCCCTACCCTTGAGCACATACTTAATCAAAGTTACCACACATTAGCTCGCATTTAATCAATTAAAACAACATTTTGAATGTAGTAACATGCCTTAGAGAATCCCTCAATTCCTTACTAGATATGCACTCAATCACACAGATTTTCTGACTACCCTCCCTACACTAGTTATATGTGAGAAGATTGATGTAAACATGAAACTAATACTCACATATATGTATAACAAGAAAAGTAATTTCTGGAATGCATGTATAGATATGATCTCATGAATGGAATGCTACTACTTAGATGCGAGAACCAGGGACACCATATGCTCATACCAATCCCATACTCCACATATTGAAACACACAACACTCAAGATTGAAGTATAGGGTTATAACGGGGCTAGGGGGTATTGGCTAACAAAGAAAGGTAAGGAAAACAAACGTTCTTAAAGCAATAGCGAGCAAAGTAATGAATATGACACTTAGAACTCCCTTTCTTGAATGCAGCCGCACACTTTGAACACAAAGGGGAAGAAAACACATACTTAGGGCCAAATTCAACGTTTTGGACCCCTTCTTCAACAATCAACACTTGTGAGCTTATTCTCACTTATTTTGAACACTTTTCATACTTTTTTCACAACTTTTCTTTTTTCTTTTCTTTTTCACACGAATTTTTCTTTTTTTTTTTTTTTTTTTCTTTCTGCTTCTTCACCCGTGCCCTCTTTGATACTTTGTTGGCACACAATCAAACACATAAATCCCTTCCCCCACACTTGTTTGCTGCCCAAATAACGAACAAAGGGAATTCATTCTTAGGTCATGCTCACTATGCCTTAAGAACAAGGGTAAGGATGGTCCTAATCTAGGCTAGGTAAGGATAATGTGGGTAAACAAAGAACATAGGCTAAACAAGGTTCAAAAGGGTGAAACCTACAATACATATGCAAAGGGTTAGGCTTTTTGGCTCTGGTTTTAAACTAAACAACTTCATCTTGATTATGTGTTATGCTAATCAATTTCATGCTTTGAATGAGACGGGTATGAGTTCTAGTATTTGGAACTAAATGATGAAACGCCTTCTAAGTAGCAACCAAGCAAAGAATACTGAGATCATGCAACGACTTTAGAAAACAAAGAATGCACAGATTTTTAACTCTCCAAAGAACGTTAAAGGCTCAAGTCTCTCAGGGTTGTAGCGTTAGTTTGAGTTACTTCCTTCAAGCATGTTACAAAAACTGATTTTATCCTTTTTGTGATTACATGTGAATTCATGAATGTCAACTACAACCAAGCATAAACCAAAGAGCATATCAAACGTCAATCCAAGTTTGTAACTTTCTTTAACAGTTATGCAATTAAAAACCAAATCCTCATCATTGTGTTGGAAGGTACCCTAAGACACAAACAAACACACAAAAACAACTCTTTTTGGGTTTTTCAAAACAATTTTTCAAATTTTTATGGTATTTTCGGATTTTCTTGTCAAAACACACTAAAAGACTCAAAAACAGCTTAAAAACACTTAAAAACACTGAAAACAACATTCAAAGTGATAGGTGATAAAAACCCACGAATTTCATGCAGAAAACACTTTGTTACCCCCCCACACTTAAACCAAACATTGTCCTCAATGTTTCAAACATAGACTCACAGAAAGCAAACAGCAATCAACACAACTAACTAACATAACAAAATGGCAAAGGAAAAGCAATAAAGAGAGAGAGTTTAAGAACGCAAATCTGGTTTTGGAGCTAGAATTCCATCGTTCTCTCGTTTGAACACATGGGTTGCCTCCCAAGAAGCGCTTGCTTTAACGTCTTCCAGCCGGACGATACTTCCATTTAAGTTCCCATGGTACCCACGGCATGCAGAGGTAGTTCTTCCACCACATGCTCCTCAAACAGCTCGTGCATTGGATCTTTGAATGGTAAGGGATAGTGATCCTTCCGGATTGTGGCATTGAACATCCTAAATCAATGTAATCATGCCCACCAACTTGGATTTGATTGGGAATCTGCACCATACAAGGTAACAACCTATTAGTTGAAATGGGAATCGAATCTGGAATAGATGGCTTACCAATGTACTGCAATGAAGTGGCAGCACTATGAACATTCTTCCCCATGATATTTTCGACCAATTGGGGCATTTTGAGGGCAGTGGCTGTATGGTCCTTGTGCTCCACTCCAATTCCCTCGTTTTGTATGGTTCTTGATGTATCCTTTGTGCTTGAACGGTCCGGCCCTATCTTTTTTATTTTATCCATGGCAAAACAAGAACGAACAATGTTAGGATTCTCAACAGACTTAGAAACATTAAATTTAATCTTATCACCACCAAACTTCATAGTTAACGTTCCCTTGGCCACATCAATCTTGGTTTGGGCTGTTTTCATGAATGGTCGGCCAAGTAAGAGTGGTAATGGATGGGAATGGTCTGAATCCTCCATGTCAAGCACATAGAAATCTGCAGGAAAAATCAAGTGGTCTACCTGCACCAAAACATCTTCCAAAACTCCTTTTGGGTATGCATTAGATCGATCGGCTAATTGGATAATAACACCATCATTTTTAAGCTCTCCTAAATTCATAGATGCATAAACAGAATATGGCATGACATTTATAGATGCACCTAAGTCTAACATGGCAGATTCAAAACGAGTATTTCCAATAACACAAGGAATTGTAAAACTACCCGGATCTTTGCATTTAGGGGGTAATTTCCTTTGTAAAACAGCAGAGACATTCTCACTTACTTGAACCACTTCTTTGTTAGAAATCCTTCTCCTTGCTGTACAAAGCTCTTTCAAAAACTTAGCATACCTTGGGACCTGCTTTATTGCATCAAGGAGTGGGATATTGACTTGAACTTTCCGGAATGTCTCTAGAATGTCCTTTTCAGCATCCTCTTTCTTTGATTGCCGCAACCTGCCAGGAAAGGGCACAATTAGTGGAGTAGAGCGAGAAGAATTCATATTGGAACTTACCTTGATGGTTGGGGATGGCTGCGGCAAAGATGTTTCTTTCCTTGCCGTGGGTTTGGGTGATTCATCCTCCTCCAATTGCAGCTTTGTGTCCTCTTCTTGACTTGATCTAGATGGTTGTGAATCAGTTCCAACCTGCTTACCACTTCTCAACGTGATTGCATTGGCGGTTTCAAATCCTCCTTTAGGATTAACAACGGTTGAATTAGGCAATCTGCCTTGTTCTCTGAATTGGCCCATGAATTCAGCCATTTGCCCCATTTGTTTCTTCAATTCGGCCACCTCTTTAGCTTGATTCTTTATGCTCTGTATGTCCTGCGTCAAAGAGGTTAGTACTTGAAGAATTTTATCATTATCTAACAACGAACCTGAATTGGTTTGGGCCGAAATTGGTTGAGGTTGTGTGGCTGCATATGGCCTTGGAAACAACCCATGGGGCTGTCTAAATTCGCCTTGTTGCTGTGCTTGTTGAGAGTCCCTCCACTTGAAGTTTGGATGATCTCTCCATCCCGGATTGTATGTGTTTGAGTATGGGTCGTGTCTTTGTTGGGTTTGGCTTTGAAAACCCACGGCTTGGGCAGTTTCCCACCCCCCATTCTCAATCAATTGAGGGCATTGATCGTTGAGATGTCCCTGCATAGAACACACTCCACATATGGCCGGCCCTTGTGCTTTGGTTCCATCCACAACCTGTGACAAAAGAAGAGTGAGATTAGCCATTTGAGATTGTAATTCTGAAATTGCATTTACCTCATTCACTTCTTGTTGCCGTGGCCCTTCTCTCTGTCCAACTCCTTCGTATTGTTGCGCATTCAAGGCTCGATTTGCAATTAGAGTCTTGGCAGCCACGGGTGTTTTGTCAACCAAAGCTCCTCCCGCTGAAGCATCAAGCATTTGTCTCTCAATGGGGAGAAGTCCTTCATAGAAATATTGGAGGAGAAGCTCTTCCTTCATTTGGTGTTGTGGACAAGAAGCAACAAGCACCTTGAAACGCTCATAATAGGCTGGAAACGATTCCCCTTGGTTTTGTTGAATGCCACTTATCCTTTTCCTTAAGAGAATGACTCTTGAAGTTGGGAAAAATTTCTCTAAGAATGCGCGCTTCATGCTTTCCCATGAAGTAACGGTTCCAGGTGCTAGTTCGTAGAGCCAATCCTTAGCCTTTTCCAAAAGAGAGAATGGAAAGGCTTTCATCTTCAATATACTCCCATCAACATTGACATGGGTCATGCTTGAACAAACCACTTCAAATTCCTTCAAGTGCTTGTTCGGATCTTCCATGGACAACCCGTGGAATTTGGGGATGTGGTGCAACAAGCTGGACTTCAATTCAAACTCATCAGTCTTGCCTTGAGCCGCCCTAGGATATTGAATGCATAAAGGGGTCGCATTGTCCAATCCCGAGGCTGAAAGTTCTTTGATTGTTCGTTTATCTGCAGCCATGTTGTGCTCCTCTTCCAAATCCTCTTCAATTTCAACTTCAGATTCGGAATTAGAACTTGAACTAAGTAGATCAGGTTCTGGGTGCTTCCTCTTCCTTCTCAAATCTCGCTCAAAATCGTCGTTAAACTCCAAGATATGTGCGTGAACGGGTTGAGAACTTCGAGTCATATACTAGTACCTAAAACAAAGAAAACAAAACAAATCAGAAAACTAAGCAAAATAGAAACAAAAACAAGTTAAAATACACGGCAGAAACTAGGGAGATTAGCAAGTTTGCTAATCCCCGGCAACGGCGCCAAAATTTGATGTGAGAATTACTTGACACTCAAATTAAAACCCTATCGACGTAGTATATGAAAGTAGGGATCGTTTTAGGCCGGGGATTAGAAGGGATGCTAATCTACACAAATTAGACTCTTAAAACAATAACTGGACTTAAAACAATGAAAACAAGTACTAGGGATCAATTTGGACGAATTTTAACTCTAGACACCTTTAAACAACCTAACTTGACTCAAATAACTCAAAACAAACTCAAAACAGCAAATAGAATTCAATTAAACAGTTTCTGGACTCTAAAGACTCAAAACAGGCTAAATAGACCTAAAACACACAAAACAAGTTATCTAGACTCTAAACTAACACCTAAGATTGATTTGAACGAAATTAAGACTCAAATTGACTCAAAGGACTAAAAGACTCAAGATTTGACGAATTTAGACTATCTTAACACAAATTAAAAGCAGGGGATTGTTTGAAAACAGATTTAAACTTAAACAAACAAAATTGTAAAGACAACTTAAAAAGGCACGAAATTGGTGATTTAAATGGGTGAATGGCTAGTTAGAGGGATCCTTATCCACACATAAACATATGCATACAACTTGATTCCCAGTTACTCTTTCGATAAACCATGAATGACAATGTTCCGAATTAATTGTATTGAACTAATCAATTCCCAGATTTCCCTAGATTCATTGAATTGAATGGATAACGCATCACAACCAAATTATTCTTTCTCAAACTCCCTAACTATGGAATACGCATGATAGAGACATTCAACAAAGATCATTAAGTTCAATGGAAATCATGAACATTGACAAGGCATTCATAACTATGGAAGACGCATGTTAATCCAGCCTAGGGTTTACTTAACATGATTGTGACTAGCAACCTTTACTACTTGTGAATATAAGTTCATAACGATTAGGTGAAATTCCCTTATATCCTAGCATCAAATTCATGCATGCAAACTAAGTATGCATCCTTAATCAACACACAAGAACAAGTTCTTAATAAAACAGTTAAGCAAACCACATTCACAATTTATGAAATCATAACTGGAGTAAATCAAATCATAAGAAACATATATTCATGGCTTCAAATTCCCCCTCTAACTAATAGGGGCTTAGTTCCTCATGATAGCAATTAAACAAAGAAAACTGAATTGAAACATTGAAAACAAGGATAGACAACACCTAAGAACGCTCCAGCAGTAGTCACGACTTAGAGTGGCACCTTCTCCTTCCTTCCTTGAATAGCTGCGGCACAAGAGGGGTTTTCTGGGTTTGTGTGGATGATATGGCACGGCAGGGGGTGAATTAGGTCAGAAACTATGGAGAATGGTGAAGGAAAGGGGCGGCAGAGAGTGGTGGATGATTTCTGGCGTGAATGATGTATATGGAGGGTGGTGTGCACGGCAAAGGGTTGATTAGTATATATATAGGCACCAAAAACCCTAGGTGAATCAGATTAGGACTTCTAGAAAGCCAAATCCATCCAGATTTAGGCTCAAAACAATCAGATTTCCAATGGGAAGGGCCTAAGGTGCGGCAGACTTGGATAAGGAGGGATAAGGCTTCTAGAAAGCCTTGCAAAGCAAGGAAATCAGGTTTTCTGGAAAGCTAGGTGCGGCAAGGCTTAGGGTTTCTAGAAACTTAATTTAAATGTCCCCCAATCAGAAAATAAACCCTCATTGTACCAGGAATTGAATTAGAAAAGGATTAGGATAGGATAAGGTTTGTTAAGATAAGATAAGGGTTGGATAAGATAAGATAAGATAAGGTTGTTTGGATAATGTTTTGGATAATCCTCCTTCTTTTGAGCTGATTCCTTATCTTCAATGATTTGAATTTATTTCTCCAACCTTGAAACATATTCCCAACTCCATTTAAACTCCAAATTCGTCCATCTTCATGCCCATTGCTTGTGCTATCGATTCCAAGCCCAGATTTGCTCTAAAATGCTCCAAAATGCATCTTTTTGCCAACTTTGCTTCTAGGACCTAAAAACACACGAAAATGACTTTTAACTCGCCATATATCGCCATATAGAAGTTTACAACAATGTTGTTTGGATGGGAAAGTTCATTTATGAACTCTCTATTCGATTCCAACCAGAAAGTGTCTCTAGTGTACCGACACTATGACACTAATGGGGCAATAGCTCAAGCCAGGGAATCAAGGTCTCATCAAGATCCGAACTCAAATGAGAGACTGAACCACATGATTAAGAATCATGTATAATGGTGACGTCGTTATTCTCAAGGTTGCTTCTATGGATAACATATAGATATCCATTGTCTAGGCCTACTACTTAGCCATTTTTGAAATGACTACAGAAGAGGTATCATCACTGATGACCAAGCTGATTGGCTCTAGTCCAAGTGGGAGATTGTTGGAAATGTGCCCTAAAACCAATCATATGATGATACTTTACGGACATTTCACATGTTAAACTAATCTAGTTTAATATAAAGGGCAAAGATTATTGTTTTAAGCCGTCTCATATAAATGTTATATGCTTAAACGATAAGTCCAAGGAATATGTAATAGGGAGAATGTGATCTAAAGAAGTTAGATTCATGAGACCATTCTCTTTCGTATACATATCCTAAATGTTCCTGATCATATGATTGCCAATTGGGCATTGACAGTCCGTTAAGATCAGTACGTGCTATGTCTTCTCTTAGGGATGGTGACTGGTCTCGAGTCAATGGTGTGATTGACATCAAGACAAGTACGTAGGTGCTCAATAGAGAATGAGTCCACTGAACGCGATCAACGAGGAGTTCTCATACTCATGTCACATGAGAACTCATGGTTGGAATAATGCAAAGTAGTCATTTGACCTGAGGCATCATAGTTGTCTTGTGGTTAGGTCCTTGATCTTTGACTATGTCAAAGTCACTCCGTCAGAGAGTGTCCACGGCATAGTTGAGGTTAAGCCACTTGGCCATGGAGGCAAGTGAATGCGCAACAAGGGATCTCTAACCTTCAAACGTTGAGGGAGAATACTCTATGATATGATTAAGAATCTCTGGCCAGAGTATGAATGAGATTTAGGAAGTCGTTCCAAATCACATTCAAGGTAATCATATAGTAAGAGAATCACATTGGATAGTAGACATGAATAAACTATCAAACCAAACAATGTGGTCAGGAGTATTGTATTAGAGAAAGACCGTATTGCATTGTAATCCCAAACTGAATAGGTTCTCCAACCTCTTCTGATTAGCTTGGGTAGCCATGACATACTGCTAGGTGTCACTCATGGCTTGTGGAAGCCCTGAAGATGTATAATCACTAAAGGGAGAATTGAAAGTAAGTTTCAATTCACAATCGATTAGTAAGAGTCCTAATCGCCCACTGCCTCGCCAAAAGGAACCTAATGGATCGCACACCGTGTAAGGTAATGATTGAAGGATATAACGAAGATGAGTAAGGACAATTAAATAGTTTAATTGTTTATGGCAAGGATTAATTAATATGTTAATTAATCAAACGAATAAGTTTGTTTTAAACCTTGAGTTAGATTTGGGCCTTAAAGCCCAAATTGGGCTTCGAATCGTCAAGCCCATTAGCTTAAGTTGTATGACAACTTAACAACCAAAATTCAAGAAGCCCAAAACAGCCCAAAGGCATGGGAAAACCGGCCATATAGAGAGGGGTAGTGAACTTGGCTTAATTGCAAGTTTGCCACTCCATTGTGAGGTGGTATAAAGGCAACTTTATAGCCATTTCATCCTTAGGGTTTCTTTTGGAGAAAAGATGAGAACACAATGCTCTCTTTGCTCTCTAAGAGGCCGGCCACCCTAGAGGAAATTAGCTAGCAATCTTACTTCCTCTAGGTCACTCATCTTCTTCCTTCATCATCCTTGGTGTCGAAAATTAGAGGTCTCCTATCTTGGGGACTTTTGGAGAATCAATTCTTCCATCCATATCCATGGAGCCAAGGAGCAAGGAGACAAAGGAAAGAGGGCCCTCACATGGGTGATTAACCTTTGCTAAGCAAAGAGGTGCTTCAAAGGTATAAAGTTTCTCAACTCACTTTGTTCTTGAGTTGAGTCATGGTTCACCATAACTACTAGGCTTTGAATTTCATGGGTAATGTTTTGTTTTGAGTGCATACAAGCATGATTCCGCCTTTAATTGTTAATTACATGCCATAGATGTTGCTCAAATGAACATGTTTTTCACAAATTTTCCTTCAAGTGGTATCAAGAGCCTAGGTCTAGTAGTTGGTGAATCCTTTTGGGTTTTGTAGTTCATAGTTTGTGATTTGAATGTTGTAATTGTTACAAGCTTTAATCTTGCTTCTTTGAATGCAAATTTTGTTAGAAAATTTGCCATCTCAAATGTTGTAGATGTAGTTCATATGAGCATGAATTTTGGAGCTAAAATTTGGTGCCATGTTTTTGGGGAAATTCGGCCAAATCCAAAGGGTGGATTTTTGGGTTCATGTTTGTCTTGTTAAAAGTGTTTTAAAGTGACATTAGGAACCCCTAAGTACCCTAGTATGGTAGTATGTTTTTTCCCTCAAGTTTGAGAGTTTTTTTGGGTGTCTTTGGGTGAAAAATGTTCATGGAGCTCTTATGGGTTTTTCATGGATGTTCTTCATTGTTCTTGTTATGTTTTTGGCAAGAACAAAAAGGTTGGGAATTTTGATTCAAAAAGGTGTTTGGTTGTTTATAAAGTTTTGTTTAGTGATGGATGATATGTTTTTTAATCATCACTAGGTGTGGACCTCCATACTTATTTTCTTACACACTTTTTACTTTCCCTTATTTCATGGAACCATGTTTCATGGAAATCATTTTTTTCAAACCAACCCATCACCTTTTCAACCCATCACCTTCCACTTTTGAAAAATTTCAAAAGATTTTATGACAAAACTCTCTCCTTGGCCGGCCACTCCTTCAAAGGGAGTACTTTTGGGGCTTTTATGCAATTACATAAAGTTTTGATACTTTTGTGTATTTGCACTTTGACCCGAAAGTTTACGCTTTTACGTAAAGGCCCAAAATCACTAAAGGACAAATTGTTTTGCTCCTTTAATGAAGTTTTTACATTTGTTGAAATTTTTGGGTTCTAGTTGTAATTACATGAAGTAGTGGACTTTTGTGTTTTTACAAAGTGACCCCAAAAGTTTGTGTTTTGCAATATAGCCCAATGGTTGAGGTTATTGCTTTTTGGCCCAAATTAGTAGAGAACAAAATAGTTTTGTATCTTTAAATGAGAACTGGATTTTCATTTCGTTTAGCTCTATTTAAATCAATTCTATGGATACAAAAACCAAATGACAATGTTGCATTCAAGTTTAATTAGTTAAAGCATTAATTAATTAAAGAAAAGGGTGATTATGAACCTAAGCGTACGATAATTGAGCTATGTGAAAGGCCGTCTCAAATTTGTTTGAACCATGGGAATGTGTGGATTAATTTTGGTTGTAATTTGATATGATCAAATGTTGTAAAAGAGCATAAGCTCTTCTTTACTTTAAAGTAATTTGTTTTGATCAAATGTTGTAAAAGAGCATAAGCTCTTCTTTACTTTGAAGTACTCCTTTCTTGTTTATTTGATATGCATGAAATTGGAGTAGTTGGGTCCAACGCCCAATAGGAAAAACACGCCTTAATATGATTAAACGCGTAACTAAAATCAATCACCATTCCTAGACCGAGATCCAACACTAGGCTCGTGTTTGATCGAATCAAAGGTTCATAGTCATCCTAAGGCCCTAAGGTAACTATATAGTCCATCAATGAATGCAAAGCTTATGTTAGTAGTACCATATACTCTTGCTTTAAAAACCGTTTTACAAGCTTAGTGGGAGTATCATATACTACTAAATCAATCAAATGGACCAATAGTTGTAATAAGACTGAATTATTTTAATAAGATTAAAATAAATGCTTATATGCGATGAGACCTAAAACCCTCAACTAAACCATTATTAAGTTGATAAGCGTGAGAGTGCTTTGAACACTCTTTCGTGGCCTTCCACCGTGGTAGGCTCCGATCGTTTGTGACTCATACACTGTATGTGCTTACACTCAGGAGGGGTTCTATATACATACATGATGTTGTGACGGTAGGCAACGAGTATGGCCAATATGATATTCTTCTGAGGCTATTCTTGAACCCCTATACGAACTGGCATGGTGGGAATAACTTAACTAAGTGCAATGGTGCCAATATGATATTCTTCGGAGGCATCATTCTCTAGAGGCCAAACAAGATGGGCACTTACATGAGATGTAAATGAGTAAGTGTACTCTCTCATTATTATTAAAGCTAGCCAATATGATATTCTTCTGAGGTAGGCTTAGTAGTAGTGAGCCTCCCATACCCTACTAAGAGTTATCTCCAAAACTCTCGAATTCCGATGAGGGATATGGAATTTGCCGAAAATAGTGGGTGGTGCTATTTGATTTAAAGACCCGGATCAAATGGCTTAAAATCAATCAATTTATATTCGTTATGTATTTATTTACCGATATATTTGCAAACGCTATCCAAAACTTGACAAAGAAAAGCCAAAGGCTTTAGTTTCCGGACTTGGTACCACAATCCCATAGATTGTCTTGAATGGATTGTATATGTGCCTAAGTAGTCTCATCCTCACAATTTTCCTATTGATAATGTATCATTGGAAGAACATGTTAGATAAGTCTATCATAAAGAGGACAACACAAACAACCAATGCTTATTCCTTTGTTGTATGAACAAAGGAACTTATGAAGATTAGCACAAAGACATGAACACTTTTTGTGTCATAGTTCTTCACTTACAAATCGTTGTATGAAGAAATAAGAGTTGCTTAGAACAACCCTTAGTTTATGCAAACACTAGTGCTTGTTTCTTTGTTAAATGAACAAGGAACTTGAGAAGTAAGCACAAGGGCATGGACACTTCATGTGCCATGATTCTTCACTTACAAATTGTTGTATGAAGAAATGAGAGTTGCGTTGAACAACTCTTGAATGTTTGTAATCTTGTTTAGAACAAGATGGTTGGTTGATAAAAATAGTCCATCAACATGGACTTATGATGATTTTGAATCATTGAGTGTAGAAGTGTTAAACCACTTCACGAGACGGAAACTAGAGAAGGACTTCACCAATGAGTCCCTAACAAATAGTTCACTAAGTTTATAGTAAACTATATAGTGAACAATAACCGCACGCTCTCCAAATTGTTTGATGTGTTTAACACAATTGAAATAAGTTTCAAGAGAGACAGTGGGAGTTTAGGGACCATGACCATTGTAGTCATTGGAGAAGTCAAATGAAGAAAGCTAAATAACTCTAAGGGAACAAACTTTCTTTATGAAAGGATGGACATTGGAAGGGGTAAATGCAAGAAATGTCTTGCAAGTGTTAAGAACACACCTTTCGAAGGTGTTGTAAATTGTTCTTGAATAGTTCAAAACAGTTGGTTCTTCTACTTGAATGCTTGATTCCGTATTAGTAATTATGTTTTACAATCGTTGTAAAAGTGTGACTAATAAGAAGTAGAAGATTAATGAGAGAAGAGAAAGTGCTTCACATTCAGAACGTGAATCAAATATAGATCTCTGCGAAAGCAGATGGTACTTACTTCCTCATATGAACTACCAAAGGAGTTGGAAAAACAAAGATTGTCTTTACATTCCAGTTTGAATAAAGGAACTTAATTCCGTCACTATAAGAGATGGATGAATGTTGGTTCTTCTACTTGAATGCTTGATTCCGTATTAGTAATTATGTTTTACAATCGTTGTAAAAGTGTGACTAATAAGAAGTAGAAGATTAATGAGAGAAGAGAAAGTGCTTCACATTCAGAACGTGAATCAAATATAGATCTCTGCGAAAGCAGATGGTACTTACTTCCTCATATGAACTACCAAAGGAGTTGGAAAAACAAAGATTGTCTTTACATTCCAGTTTGAATAAAGGAACTTAATTCCGTCACTATAAGAGATGGATGAATGTTTTGTTTGACAAAACATTGTTCTTTATTAATCAAAGATTGGATTATTGTAATCTAATTGATTATCTCTATAGTAGAGATAATGTGGTAGTGTTAACTGTTTAGAATATGACGATGCTTAAAACCCAAAAGGGTTGCAAGGTAGTGACTAATCCCAAATTGAGTTGTGATACCTCTAAAACATAAATTACGAGTTGGTCATAGATGGATGCTTAGGATCGTTAGATACGGATCCAATACCTTCTTGTTAAAATTGTATAGAGGCGAAATGTTCGAATCTTTATTCTTTGGGAAAGAAGAAAGAATCACAAAGTTGTTGAGGTTAATTCACTTAGATGTTAGTGGCACTTGTCCACAACATAATACTACTCATGTTGTATAACATTCACCGAAGATTGCTCTCGGTTGGACTATCGTTTATTTTGAATAAACAAAAGTCCGAATACTTTGCAAAAGGTTTCAAAGAATTCAAGAGTGTAAGTTGATGAGTAAGACGTCTAAAGTATTTACCTCCTTAGATTTGATCCAAGGATTAATAACACTTTAGAAGAGTTTCCTTGATAGAAATCAAGGAAAGTTGCATCATAAGATAATGGATTTCTCCATTAGGAGAAGAACGAACTCGAATAAGATTTAGTTCGTTGGATGTTATCAATTACCCATATATAGGATATATACTTCTAAGACAATATGATTGTCAATTAGAAGATCTTCCAAAATTTTCATGACTCCATAGGATGTAGTTGGAAAGAAAGACAAGTCTTAATTGTGTTAAGATTTGGGGTTGTGTGCTAATAAGCAATATTTGTTTGAGAGACAAGATGATAATCAACAAATATAACAACCTAGTTCCTACAACACTGGCTCCAAGGTAGTCGAGAAGGATTAATAAACTGTCTCAGTTGAATGGTTTGAACTTTATGACTATGTCATAGAGTTACACCTCTTAATTCCAAAGAAATAAGAATGAGAATCCTTATGACTACATTGAGTGTAGTATTAGAGAAAGACCGTATTGCATTGTAATCCCAAACTGAATAGGTTCTCCAACCTATTCTGATTAGCTTGGGTAGCCATGACATACTGCTAGGTGTCACTCATGGCTTGTGGAAGCATTGAAGATGTATAATCACTAAAGGGAGATTTGAAAGTAAGTTTCAATTCACAATCGATTAGTAAGAGTCCTAATCGCCCACTGCCTCGCTAAAAGAAACCTAATGGATCGCACACCGTGTAAGGTAATGATTGAAGGATATAACGAAGATGAGTAAGGACAATTAAATAGTGTAATTGTTTATGGCAAGGATTAATTAATATGTTAATTAATCAAACGAATAAGTTTGTTTTAAACCTTGAGTTAGATTTGGGCCTTAAAGCCCAAATTGGGCTTCGAATCGTCAAGCCCATTGGCTTAAGTTGTATGACAACTTAACAACCAAAATTCAAGAAGCCCAAAACAGCCCAAAGGCATGGGAAAACCGGCCATATAGAGAGGGGTAGTGAACTTGGCTTAATTGCAAGTTTGCCACTCCATTGTGAGGTGGTATAAAGGCAACTTTATAGCCATTTCATCCTTAGGGTTTCTTTTGGAGAAAAGATGAGAACACAATGCTCTCTTTGCTCTCTAAGAGGCCGGCCACCCTAGAGGAAATTAGCTAGCAATCTTACTTCCTCTAGGTCACTCATCTTCTTCCTTCATCATCCTTGGTGTCGAAAATTAGAGGTCTCCTATCTTGGGGACTTTTGGAGAATCAATTCTTCC
This sequence comes from Heteromeles arbutifolia, assembly GCA_024362995.1. NCBI lineage: Eukaryota > Viridiplantae > Streptophyta > Magnoliopsida > Rosales > Rosaceae > Heteromeles > Heteromeles arbutifolia. The sequence continues at coordinate 34,812,936 of JANCRC010000004.1, forward strand.
ATCCATATCCATGGAGCCAAGGAGCAAGGAGACAAAGGAAAGAAGGCCCTCACATGGGTGATTAACCTTTGCTAAGCAAAGAGGTGCTTCAAAGGTATAAAGTTTCTCAACTCACTTTGTTCTTGAGTTGAGTCATGGTTCACCATAACTACTAGGCTTTGAATTTCATGGGTAATGTTTTGTTTTGAGTGCATACAAGCATGATTCCGCCTTTAATTGTTAATTGCATGCCATAGATGTTGCTCAAATGAACATGTTTTTCACAAATTTTCCTTCACCATCACCCTCCCAGCTTACCAGCAACAGCTCATCTCCAGCTACAACAAAAGGGCCAAGATCTGATAGTTCCAGCCCGGAGATCTAGTCCTGAGGAAAACCTTCATCACTACCCGTATAGAAGGCTCTAAAAAGATAAATCCCATCTAGGAAGGTCCGTACAAGATCAACAGAGTAGGCGGCAAAAGAAATTACACCCTCGCCACCATGAACGACAAAGAGATCGAAAAGCAGTGGAATGCTTAAAATCTGAAGAGGTACCATATATGACCTCCTGCTACATCAAAGTCTGAAGACTCAAGCAGCTCGATGGGCACTACCTCACAAGCCGAGGACTATCCAGTTGTTATACAGTTTCTACTTTGCAATTAAGTACTCGTTCTTTTCACTCGTTTTTCAATGAGGAATTCAGAAGTAATCTACAACTTGGCTTGGCTGCATGCTTACGACAACTGATCACTTATGCATTTCAAAAGAAGATTGTGCCCTTATTAGGGACTCATTGCAGAAATTGCGCCCCCCAAGGGACCAACCATGCTCTCTAGTGCGATAGGGTAAACCAATTCCCTGATACCCAATTGGGTTTGCTCTCCAGTTCGAGAGGGTAAACTAATTCCCCGACACCCACATGGGTTTGCTCTCCAAGATAGGTGGATAAACTTTACACTCCGAATATCCAGACGTGGATGAGCCAGGCTGCTTTAGTATAACTAGGTGCACGATGGCTTGCGCCGAGATTCTTAGAAGTAGCCACAATGGCCTTTTTCAAGGCTTAGCTAGCTGAAGGATTTTGGGTCTCTTGGCCTAATCTGTGGGGAACCGGGCCCTAAAGACAGAGGGGGCACATTACGCAGTACGCCCTACAGACTGCTACCTTGGAACCTTATAGCTGCTACCGAATGCACTAAGGTAGCTTACGATTTCCAGAAGACTGCCTACGGCTTGCCCTTCGAGCAGTAAAGCCACGCTAGACTTATACAATCGCACATTTTTGTGAAAGGTTAAACGAGCTAGTGTGCATATATGAAGCTTTATTCACTGCCGACATGCTACATAGTCGATAAGCTTCACCTCTGCCAAGCGCGGAACGACCTACACCAAGTCTTAAAGTGTTGAGATACTTGCTACGTAACCTACAAAATTGGAAAAAGCCAAGGTTAACAACCTAGTGGTCACGCGGACTTGTCCGCTTCTGTAAGTAAGGCGTTCGGCTGCCGACCCTATGGCTAACAACTTTGCAAAGTTCTACACCAACACCTACGTCTGCATAGGCTATGCAGCTTGTCTGCTTATAGAAAAATAGTACGCCTGCCACTGGTCTATAAAGTCTAAAGGTTAAGGCATGAACAAAAGTAGCGAAGATTGGGAAAAGCGAAGGAAGCAAGTTATTAAATTTTCTAGAAAAATTGATAAACGACTAGCAAAGACCAAATGAGTTCAAGCAAAGCAAAAACAACAAGGAAAACAAAGAAAATCCTAAAGACTACCTAGATGACTACTCTTCAGCAGCTTGGACATTTCACGATTACTCGGTTGCCACACCTTCAACATCCATGACATTCTCAGCAGTGGCACCATCTGGCGCTTCCTCCCCCCCAACTGCTCCAGTCTGGGCACCAACATCTCCGACTACTTCACCAATGGAGGCCTCAAAAGTAAAGGCAAGCAAGTCTTCCAAAGAAATAGAGAAGGTTTCGAAGTCTCTCCCAGCAAACTCGAAGTCAAACGGCCTACCAAAGAGATAATCTACATAACTCATCTTGTAGAAATCGGCCTGACTTTGAACAAGCGGCGGCTCGAGACCAGCCTTCTCACCTTTCAGCTGCTCAATCTCCTAGAGCAGATCAACTCAAACGCGATGCAACTCATCCACTTCTTTCTTCAAACTTTTGTTGATCTTCAGTGCACCTTGGAGTTCCAACATTAAGGGTTCAAGCCTATCAACGACCTTCTTGAAATGGATCACTTGGTTATAAGCAGCAATTAACTCTTCGTTCTTTGCATAAGCAGTGGAATGAAGCTCAGAAACGGCACGCTCAAGATCTTAAATCTGAGGTATGTGACATCATATCTCCTACTTTGCACTTTCACACGTCAAGCCTAGTCTTCAAGTCAATGATCTCTTGGAGAGTGGTCTCAAGCTATAGATAAGTGGGGGCAGAGATATTAGACCCCTTCAAAGAAGCGAGCTCAGATTCCAACTTCTTGATCTTCTCGGCAGAAGAATAAGCTTCGATTGCCACATCCTTTACCATTTCTTTGGCAGCCTTGGTATTTATTTGGTCAATGAGCATAGACTCGGCTGCCAGAATAGTCGTCTTCTGCATCATGGTAAGTAAAGCAGTCTTCCTATACTCGGTCGTATGCTTCACAAAGGAACTTGGGCAAACAACCCATCTAACATCATCGACAAACTTGGCACAAGCATCCATGTCTTCAAACAAATCTGGTTTCAAAAGCGCACAGATCTTACCAGCCTCCATAGAAGCAGGCTTAGTGGATTTCTTATAGTTGCCCACACGAGCAGTCTTCTTCTTCCCAGCAGAGGGAGTGGGCCTTGGCGCCACTTTAGCAGTAGAGTCCACCTTGTCGCTCTTCATAATAGCAAGCCTCTCTAAAGGTGAACCAGACCTAGCTCTCAACGGTCATCTTGGCACCGACTTCGGCACTGGGGGCATGACAAGACCTATACGCTAAGCAATCCTATCAGCAGTCGTACTAGCCATTCTCGACATGGCAGGTTCCATAGGCTCAGATCTAGTAGCCTCATTTTTCTTCCTAGTGGAAGAAGTCATGTCAATCATAAGCCTCTCGACAGTAGGCGGACCCTCACAAGTAGCAGAATAAGTCTTTAATTTTTTCTTAACCGGCATCTCTTAAGCAAACGGGGAAGATCTCTTCTTTCCACCTTCATTCATAGTAGGCTCCACGACAATGATTTGACGAGCCAATGAATCCGCCTTGATCCTCTTTAACTTCTCTCTCGGGAGCAACCCACCTTTCTCCCGACGAAGATGACTAAGTAGTCAACGTCATTCATAGTACTCAGTAGGGGAGCTCAACCCAAATTGGCTTTTCCCTCATTTTTTTCTCTTAAACCAACATGCAAGAGGCCTGCATGCCCAGCATTTCAGCAACCCATGAGGCCCGCGACCTCCTCATTTATCTCAATCGCCGGCCTGGCCCCTATCAGGTCCAATAGCCCAAAGAACATTACCATGCGGCTCGTCTAGCACTACGCCCCAGCACCTCAATCCGCGGCTTCAGCCGCATAAGTTGCCGTTGGCTCTAGCCAAGCCGAGCAGCCCAAGCAGTGATCCCTGCCATAACACCTCATCGACCCATGCCGAGCCGACTTCTGGCCCTTACCAGCCGACATGCCACACCACCTCGACAACTGCCATGCGACAGCACTATCCAAGAAGAAGACAAGGAAAATTAAAATTTTCTTATCTCAGTGCGGCGCAGAGAAGACGAAGAAAGCAACGAAAGACGATCATTTGCGCAAACAAGTGTAGAAGATTGCTAGAGAAAGGGGAAAAATATCCTTTAGCTTTCTCTCTCTCGTAGGGTAGAATAAATTGCTCTCTAAAGTTGATTTAATAATCCACTTAAGGTGGACTTAAATAGGCTTTGAGAGAAATTTATTTCCCTTTCCTAGAAGGATCTAATTTCCTATTGAAGAGGGATCTAATTTCCATTAGCCCAAATAACACTTCCCTTTCCTAGAAGGATATAGTTTCCCAAAGCAAGAAGATCTCTACACCTGCTACCTTTTCCTGTGAGCAGCCCAACACGTGTGGGGGCATTTGTCAAGCCAAAAATAATCAAGAAAAATATGGAGGAGACACATGGATTTATTCAAAACATATTTCATCCATCCTTATCAAATCTTCTCCACAAGATAACCCCTAAATCATCCATTTCTAATTACATTAATTAGCTAATTACTTGATTTATTACCCAAATAATTTATTAATTAGCTAACAAATCATGAATCTCACCCAAAAAACCATCTAAGTGGCCCGTCCCCATCCTCCCAAAGGGGCCGACCACACCCCTATATAAACACCCTCATTTTCTCCAAAACCTAAGTTCTACACTCTTGCTAAATTCTCTAAATTCTCCAAACACTTTTCCCTCAAAATTCTAACTTTGGCATCAGCGGTTCTTCGATCAAACCCCCCCTCCAATTCATCGTGGGTGCGTGAGGTTCTTGGCCTTTGCCTAATGTGTTGTTTGTTTTGTAGGTGCATTTTTGTCCAAGACCAAGGAGGAAGAAATTTGCATCCACACATATGGTGTGTATATGTTAAGCATATTTTGTGCATAAGTTGGGCATATATTGTGCATATGGTGTGCTTATATGTACTTTAATATCACAATCGTGATTGTTTACTAGTTCTGATGCACCTATGTTATGTGTAATTTCAGGTTTGTGGAACAAAACATGGGGAAATACCTGTAATGATTTGTCATAGTGGGAGGTGGGTTACATTCAATAAGGAAAATGATTACGTAGGCGGTGAAGAGAAATGAGTTATTGTGTCTAAATCTATAAAATTGCTGGAGTTTTTGGAGATTGTTTCGAAGATCGCATGTTGTGGTGCTGACATGGTTACTCTTGCCTACACAATTCTAATGGTGTCCTATAAAAACAAACTTGTGTTCATTGGGGGCGATAATGACATGCGATATTTTTTGGAGTATATCTTGGCAGTTATTGGTACAAGGGTGACACCTATATATGTATCCATGCTCCACATCTCGGGCAGTATGAACCCACCTCCTACTAAGGTCCCACAATGGTCAGATGCAATGTTTGAAGTAACAAATACTTTAGCTGGCAAACAAAGGGTTTTGGGTACTACGGAGGTGCCTTTTGAAGATAGCGATGACATAGATTGGGTTACCACGGTGGACTTTGAATCGTGGCAGTACAAATTTGATTCAACTGCCGTGACCACTTTTACAACTCAAAATGTGATGTCCATGGCTGATAGGAATGAGATACAACCAAATGGAGGTGTATGTGCTGAAAACTGGAAAGGCAAGATAAGTACGGTTGCGGAAGAGATGACTGAATCTACTGTTAATTCTTATGCTTACCTGAAAAGCCTGAGATATGGTGTTGAGGGAAACACGGATTGGCAACCATATTTGAAAATGGGTGACTTTTTGTCGACAAGCAAGATCTTTCGAGAAAGCTTCGATTAAAAGCGATTAAAGGGAATTTTTAGTACAAGGTCGATACATCTTGGAAGGGACATATCACTGTCAAATGTAAGGATACCCGGTGTCTATGACGACTTTCCACATACCAAAAAGGTAGTGGGGAATTTAAGATTGCCAAAGATGAAGTCTCCCACCAGTGTGATTTGGCTTTGTTGAAGGACCGTCACCCGCAAGTCAACACGCGGCTTATTGGTCACATGATGAGGGAAAAGTCCAATGATCCTGATATAGTGTACATCACCAAAGATGTTGTGCGCGACGTTAAAACCACTCTTGGGGTCACAGTTAGTTATAAGTCAGCATCTCGGGCTAGAGGATTGGCATTGGCATCAAGATGCGGTTCATCTGATGACTCATATGCCAATCTTCTTGCCTATTGTACCGAATTTGAAAGGCTAAATCTGGGCTGCAAGACAGCCATTCTAACCGATGAAGACCATCATTTTCGGTACTTATTCTTTGCAATTGGTGCGTTAGTCAGGGGTTTCTTGTCATGGATGCGGCCAGTTATTATGGTTGATGCATCTCACCTGAAGTCAAAGTACAAAAGTGTTCTTTTAATCGCCACAACGTTCGACTGCAGCCGCAACATCTACCATTTGGCTTTCGGCATAGGCGACATAGAGAATGATGATTGTTGGGAGTGGTTTTTCAAGCAACTCCATGGTGTGATTGGGGATGTACTAAATTTGGTTATAATTTCGGACCGTAACGTAAGCATCGCAAACATGGTCAATATGGTTTTAAAAAAAACTGAACATAGTTTATGCATGTATCACTTGAAAGGGAATATTAAGGTCAATTTTCGCCTAAAAAAGAAGGACAACTTTTTCTACCACTACCACAAGGCAGCTAAATCCTATTCCCATGCCCAGTTCGACACACACTTCGTCAAAGTGAGAGACTTGGTAGCAAAGTACCTAAACGATGTGGGTATGGAGAAGTGGTCGAGGGCTCAAATGAATGGAAGAGGTACAACGTAATGACCCTTAACATTGCCGAGAGCATTAATGCGATGTTGCGCTTTGTGAGGGGGCTGCCCATGCTTTACTTGATTGATTTCATTAGGGCGGTGATGCAAAAATGGTTTTGTCAAAAGCGGGATATAGCGCGTATGACCACTACAACGTTATGTCCGGCCTCGGAGAGAAAAAATTAAGAAAAATGGTACAGGATGCAAGGCACATGCGTGTCTATAAAGTAAGTGACACCAAGTTTCATGTTTACCACACGGACGGTAAAGCCGTGGTCGATATATGTAACAAGACTTGCACTTGCCGAAAATTCGATCTTGAGCAATTGCCCTGCAAGCAAGCCATTGCAGCTTGCTTATTTGCAAACTGCAACTTTTATGAGTTGGCTTCGACCTACTATAGTCGTACAACGTAGGAGGCAGCTTATTCTGATTCCATATACCCAATATTCCCTGCTCTGCAATGGAACATAAAAGTGTAGTCGAATGCACGTTAGTCCTACCTCCGATAGGGAAGGTACTGGCCGAGAGACCCAAGAAGTGGTGTATCCCATCCCAAGGAGAAGATATAGTCCATTGTTAATGCAAGCGTTGCCGGAAGCTTGGTCATAACCAACGAATTTGCAGGGAACTTGTTAATATCCCCAACACTACATGATTGTTTCCCTTGCATGAGGTGTCCCTGTAATTTGCATGTCATGGTATACTTGGATTAAAGTGTGTTTTTAAAAAAATGGTAGAAGCAGCTCCTTGTCCACAGGTTGTGCATATATTGTGCATCCATTCAGTCGTGCATTTGTTCTGCAAATAAAAAGGATATTTTGTTGTCATGTTTATAATCCACACTGAATAGGATGGGGTATGTGTGAAAAAAGGATATTTATACAAGTTTACCATGATTTGGGTGAAAACCTATTGGGTCAAATTAAGTGGCCAAATATAACCCTGATTAAAACTCTTTTTTTACAACATATTATTATTAAAAATTTATGAGTTGACATGAGAAGAAAGGACATCTTACACATTTACATAGAATGCACACCTCAAGTAGGTTAGGACAAGACGTAGAGGTGAGGTCATGTACAACACATGTATAACTCATCTACCTTGTCTTATCAATCAAGTTATGAAGCCAACCAATACATTTGCAAACAAACCATGGAAGCCAACTTTTGCTCACCAATTTTCACTTTTTAGGTTGGGATTTACACAACTATGAGGATGGTGCCTTTTCCAATAAAAGAAATCTTAAAATAATGGTGTAAGTTTCATCCTATTTGCCGCCAATTTTTTAGGAGAATCCCAAATCGTACATTACATTGCTCTGTATCACACATTTTTTGTTAAAAAATTGGGGAAAGTATCCCATCAAGTTATTTTTTGGCGCCATGTATCCATCCTTTGTTTAGGGAGCCAGAACAATTTGATGGCGCCCATTTTTTGGATTTTTCATAGGCAATCATGTCTTTGTTCACCTATTAAACCACAACATTTCACATTACTAACTCCACACATGCACACATGCACACACACACATACACACACACACACACACACACACACACACACACACACACACACACACACACACATTGCAAACTTCATCACAAGATCAACCTCCATACCTGAAATAGTTCAATAATGTCTGATTATACGACATCGACCGGGGAATCTGACCACAAGAACGAAGTCACTAGCAACTTCGATTTCAATGCGGCAAACCTCGTGGCGAGGGAACATGCCACAATTTTCAAGACTCAGATCGTCGACATTAAAAAGGAAAAAGAGGCATGTAGGGCAAAAATTGAGCTGTTGAAGTCTATCGAGGATGACCATAGACTCTGAGCTTGGAGAAACCGCTTTAAGGTCAGACTCCTGAAACACAAACTAAAATAGTGTTTGTATGAGGACAGTGTTAGCCGGTTCAAGGTCTATGAGGAGCTTGAGATGAAGAAGAAGAGGGCCTACGAGGGAGGAGTTGATGTCGACGTGACTGACAATACTGAGGTGACCAAGTGTGCGCCAATCTTCACAGCGGTGCCAAGGCCAACAAGGATTGGCTTGATGTCGACGTGACTGATAAGCGCAGCCTCATTCGTAGGCGTTTGTTCTAAGTGTAGCATTGGCCACCCTTTTTTGTAGACTGTGAAGATCCCTTTTTTGTGTAGTCTTCCAAAGTTGAAACTTACAGAGACCTTAATACTTTTGATCACTTTGATGTAATATGCATTGCCGCTCGTTGTAATGAAATGGGATTAATGACTACTTCCACTTCTATTTTTTGCCGTGTACCATGCTTTTAGTTATTCTTAAAAGAAGTTAAGAAATTTTTGACAAAAACCAAAGAACTTAAGAAAATATACAAAATTCTACTTGGACAATATGTACATATCATGTGCACATCATGTGCATACCATGTGCATATTATGTGCCTAGGACGTGCATATTTTGTGCATGGTACATGCATGGAAAACTCATATGTATTGTGCATAGGATGTGCATGAAAATTACAAATACTAAATTTTAACATTTTTCCCAAGCAGGAAATTCAAACCACCGCCAAAATTTGGGGCCCAATTTTTAATTTTGGAAAACGTACGAGACACCTCATTTTTTGAATTTAGTTGTCCTTTGATTTTGGGTGTATATAAGGAAACACAAAACACCCCATTCTCTCATCTCTCTAACGAAGAAATCCATACCACAGTCAATCAATGAAACCTTCATCTTCCCGTTCCCACCCTTGGTCCCCTCGCACCTCCCCCATAAATCTTCTTTTTCCCGTTCCCACTCATGCTCACCTCCCTCCTTCCCGCGGACGGAAGACATAGACTTCTTCGAGCCGTATGAGCTTGAAACAATTGTAGGGAGGATCACTAAGCACGAGGAAGATCACGCAAAGAACATCGCATCCTTGAAGCGGAAATTGAAAAGGGCTCGTCAACCTGTGGAGTGTTAGCAGCAAAAGAGATCGAGAAGTTCATGTCATCCGAAGTGTACAATCATGCCTTGGCCGAGCAATACAAACAAGGCTTTCGGTCGGGACTTAGTGAGGGGTTTGAGATATTTCGCCGCTATGCAATGAAAGTGGATGTCAACGGGAAGTGCGTGACCATTGACTACTACAAGGCACTTGTCGTTGGGGCTACTTGCCAGGAATAATTTAATTTGAAGTTAATTTGAAGTCTTTTGTGGGTCCTTCATATTTTGTTATATGTTGACATTCCGTGTGTGGTTTGTCATAAATAAGAAGGACCTTAATATTTAATTAGCTCAATGTTACCTACGTATATTATTGGAATTCCGCTATCATTTTTTATGTTGGTTTTTTACATACAATACAATAACCAGTATTGGATATTATATGTTCAAGTGATGCACATAGTCTGTACACGTCATGCACATCGCATGTACACGTCATGCACATGAAATGAACATGACACTCACATACACTGTCCCTTCATGGATGTTTTGATGTTTTACCCGTGTTCCTGAATAACTCATAAAGTTAGCATTCGAAAAGAAGATAAAATCATCAACATATTATTTCCATCTGTTGGTTCAAAACTACTTCAACTGGATGGTAAACACATTGGTTTGTAATAAAACATTTGAAACCTAAATATTCTAATCTGCTACTAACAATTTTGATGACGGCTAGTAATTCACAATTTCACACAGAAGAAACATGATATATCGAGATGCTCAGGTTCATCCTCCATGAACCCATTTAAGACATTCAACTGCACACAAACTTCGAATTAGCGAGTAAACAAATTCCTCGAAAACAACATCTCTTTTCAACCCTAACACTGTATATGGAACATCCACTGCTTAAATTCCCTAAATCCCCCAAATTCCTAGCTCAAAACCGACTCGCAGAATGGCAACAAGTCAAAAAATTTCCAGAAAACAATACCTCATTTCAACCCTAAGACTGTACATGGAACACCTAATTCCTTAAATTCTCAAATTTTCCAGCTCAAAACCAACCCCAAGACATTGGCAACGAGTTGAAAACCATCTTGAAAACAATATCCCCTTTCAAACCTTAAGACTGTATTGAACACCCATTGCTCAAATTCCCAAAACTTCCAACTCGAAAATACAAATCCCAGAATTACAACTTCTGATTTTAAGACAATATTAATCCTTAATCTCTGCATATTACAGCAGTTCTCGCTCAAAACCTGATGAGACGATATTATACTATATATTTCACTCCAATCTTAGTTATAATTTATTGGTTATTTTGTGAGATTTTGATACTTTGGATTATATTTTCAATGTAGGACATTCGACTTCCTTTGGAGCAAAAAGTGATCAAACGGATGAATTTTGCAGTGATTTTAATTGGAGGATGTTCGTGAGTCTTTCAAGATAATTGTATCAAAATTTCAGATTTTTCTACCAAGCCGTTTGACCGTGGTGATGAAATAAAGACCCAGCGCGCAGCTTTCCCAGATTGACGTTTATGGACGTTTTGGGTATTTTAAAGGTCAAGATGGCATATTTTGAGGAAGATTCATTCTGAGCATTTGTTGGGGACGTCTCAAGCTTTAAAAATAGATATTTTGGGACCAAATCGGAGTTGATTTGGTTGGTCAAAATACTGATTTTCTAACAAGTCCGAATTCCAATTAGAATAGGAAACCTTTTATTTTCTGTTTTATTATTGTATTAGGTTTCCTAGTCTTATTTTAAGACCTTTTACTAGGAGGATTTTAATTAGAGTAGTATAAATAAAGCTATTTAGCCATTAGATTAGGGGGAACATATTATTTGAGGGGAGAGAACGCACCACTTTGGCTTTGGAGCTTTGACGATTCAAGTTTATTTTCAAGGTGTTTTCTATCCATGTTTTTAATATTATTTTATTTTATGATTTTTTGTAACTAGTTTCGTTTGCTAGGGCGAGGCCACGAGCCTTAGCAAGAATATGTAGTTTCTTTTCAATTTGCTTATGATATTATGCATGCAAGTTTTGAATTATTAATCACCGTGTTTGAAACTGTCTAATTGTCTTAGTGATTGGCCACCATTAGGATATTTAGAAAAGTAATTTGATGCAATTTTGGCGGAGGGCTGTCCCTGGAATTGATGTTGGCTTCTTGTGGTTAATATGTGTAACTTCTTAGGATGGACGACACATCTTAAGGGTTATATGGTTTTTCAAAAGGTTTTCACAAAACTTAATGAGTCTTGCATGTTCACATTCGATCTGGACGCCACAGACGGGTTGCATGTTAGATATACGTTCTATGTTGGAGGTTCCAAGTAGGATATATATTAGGAAAACCTAACCTTCAAAATATGCATGTGTAAGTCATAAGTAGTTGGAAAAACTACGTAGGATTGTTAAGGTAACGGCGGAACCCTAGTGCTCAAATTTATTTTCAAAACTATTTTCTTTTGTTTCCTTTATTTTGTCAATTTATTTAATTGTTTTTAGTTAAATTCGTTTTTAATATTTTAAGTCATTAAATCACCGTTTTCCAAACTTTGTTTTCAAATAATTAATTGAGATTTGGTTAACATAAAATTATTCATTCAATCCCTGCGGAAAACGAACTTACTTGAGCTGCTATACTACAATAACCTTGTACTCTTGCAAGTATTTTTAAGTGTTTTTATCCCTACTTTTGCAGGTGGTGAAAATATCTGTCAAGAGATTGGCACCGTCGCCGGGGATTGTTTTAAATAATTTGTGTTTATCATATTCTTAGTTAATTATTATTGTACATATTTTATTTAATTGCTAATTTTATTTTGTAGGTTTAATTCTGAGAAGAGTGCAACAATGGCGTGGGAACTGCCATCACTAGCCAGACCATAACTTTTATGGGATTCTTCAGCGGCAATGGTGGACATGGAAATACCACCAGCAGGAGGACCACCTTTATGGGTTTCTTTTGCAAAACAGGGTTTCTATGGATTTAAACCTACAATTTGTGCCATTTGTTGTTCAAATACCCATGAAATTTTGCAATGCCATGATAGGAAATATTTTCCAAACTATGTGAAGGAGCATATTAATATAAGGAATGACTCACTAAGGCGTTGGGAAGATCCCACTTTTGATTACTACGCTCCAGATTTGAAAAAGCATCATAGTTTTAGATGGGCAGGTACTCAACAGCCTTTTGAGCAGCATAATGTACCACAAAGTTCAGAGGACGGTTCGGCTACTAGTACATTAGAATGTGTGGAGAGCTATAATAACATTCTGGAAGATGATGAAATTAAAGAGCCACCGGCAGGTGGCTCATGCCAAAAGGAAGAAATAGCCCCTGATGACCTTGACCTTTCTCCAAAATCCGTTTCTACTCAAATCCATGCACCACACATACCATATCAAGATGCTACAAAGCAACCAATTAAGTTGCAGGAATGCTTTGAAATTGATGTGTTTCAGAGGGTTGCTCACACCAAGCCAGAATCTGGGGAGTCACATGTACAGCCCATCAAACTTAAAGAATATCAGGGCCAATCCTACAAGCAGGCTAAGGCATACATCAAACTTAAAGAATATCAGGGCCAATCCTACAAGCAGGCTAAGGCATACGTGAAGGAGAAGACGTTTTGTGGCAGCCAAATTCCTCAAAGACAAATTCGGCCAATGCACAAATTATGGGTATTAAATACAAGATTTAAATCAATTCGACGAAAACCAAAACGTCACTGGAAGGAACCTTATTTTCTTACAAAAATTCATTCACACGGAAAGGTGGACATCAAGGCTTCAACCAATGAATTCAGATGCACAGTTGAAAAACATCGCATTCCATACCTACTGTTGCTATATGATGGTGTTACAGAGTGGTTGATTCTCAGGGAGCAAGTGACGTGGTCATAATCACAAAAAAAAAAAAAAAAAAAATCAGAAAATTGAAAAAAAAAATTGCAATTTTTAATTCTTGTTAGTTTTCTTTACTTATCTAATTAGGTTTTTGATTTGTGATTGCAGGCTGCATTCGGAACTGATTCGGTCTAATCTCAACTACTCGTGGATTCATACATTCATCTCAGTATGCATTCAACCATTCATTCATCACAACAAAATTCATCATCACATTCATAAGAATATTCAAGGGAGTCAAATTCAACACAAATGCAAGAACAGGATACAGAAGGAGCACAGGATGAGGTCCAGGGATACTCACGGTGGGGATGCTGAGCAGACCTCCATGCTAATTGACCCTTTTACTCTCTCACTCTCTCGCACTTCATTCAAAATATAATTACATTGAAGTTTTGGGGTGGGGATCCAAGCAGCACAGAGAAGAAGAGTCATCAGGATAATCCATATGCATATATTTGGGCTCACGCGTTCATCAATGGAGACATGCAATATACAGAACACATTCATGAGCTTGCAGATAGTAGACTAAAACCATTGATTAATGCGGCATAACCTAATTCTTATTTTAGGCATGCACAAGCAGCACATTTACAGATCTGGCAAGTTCAGGCTCAAATAATTGCAGTGATGAATTTTACCTTCGAGGGCGTGACGATCTATGAATTTTTGGGCCTCTGCATCACTTATGGGTTGAACCTGCAAGCACAGCATACACAAGTATCAGATCAGAGAATTTCGTCATATCAATGAGCCCATGTATCAAGTTCCGAATGGAGTTCATACAAGTTATGGTCATGAAATCAATAAGAAAAATGATATATTTACCTTGGTGTGCACTGGGACATTGATTCGACGGATTGGAGCTTTGATTTGCAGAGACATGGAGATTTGGGAAGAAATGACAGAAATCCAGCTATGGAGGCATGGCTGGGTATTTGTTTTGGGTTTGATAAATCTAGGACCATTGGAAGATTTTGAATGACTAGGAGCTAGGTAGAGATGGTTTTGGTTTTTGGCTACAGAGAAATGAGAGACATGAGAGCTGCTGCTCTATATTCTTTGAGACAAGCGACTAAGAGTTTCGAAGCTTAAAATGATGAATGGGAAATGAAACGGGTGTGTTATAGGTTTTTTATGGTGCACTTGCAGCCGAAGCCCGTTGGGTTGATCTCTCTTTCCCTGGATTGTGCTCACTCATGGCCCACTACATTACCTCAGATTGTTAGGCACATGTCCACATATCAAGGCCTCATGATTTCCATGAACCAGGTCACCACTTCGAATCCCAGGTGTGTCAGTTTTTTTCTTTCTTTTATTTAGTTTTTGATTTGTTATTTTTTTTATTTCATTTTATTGTTTCTGTTTTTATGTTACTAGTTTCTTTTACTTGTGTGTGTTAGTTATTTTACATTTTTAGTACTTCGTATTTTTGTGTCTTTATTTTCTTTTCTTTTCCACACCTTGAGGACAATGTCTAATTTAAGTTTGGGGGTGGGAAATAGACTTTTAGATTTTTAATTTTTGAGTCAATTTTTAATTTTTGTGTCAAGATAAAAATTTTCATTCTTTTTAAGTTAATATCCATAGATTATTTTAAATGTTGGAACAAATGGACATGGTGAATGTTAATTCCATAGTAGAGTCTTTTCTATTTATCGTTGCTTAGACATTAATTCATGAGTTATGCTTTGAAAATTTGCACATTCACATCAACATGGTTTGTGGGGAGTGAGATTGGAACACTTACTTTTAGTCCATGTTCATTTTTAATTTTTATTCTTAGTAAAGTAAAGTTTAGTTCTTGTTTTAGATACGTAATAATTGTTCCACCCAAGGCTTTGCTTAGTAACCGGGCCAGTCCTGCCTAATCAGCAGTGATTCTCGCATCAAACAGTAGAGTTTTGGCATGGGGCAGGGTGGTTAGTTGGTTTCGAGTGAACTAGCATTACACGACCACTACTATTACTATTGAAAAAACAAAAAACAAAAAAAACAAAAATATATCGAAAAAAAAAAGAAAAAAAAAAGTGAAGTTATGTGTGGAATATGTGAAATAAAAGGACGAGGGTTAATGGTTTTAATCGAGTCTCCTTAGCTATGTTGGTTCACTTTACAGCAAAGGAAGTTCATAAATTCTTTCCTAATTGATTCTAAAGGGCTTAGACTCTGTGGTGGGATTAGTTGGAACTTTTGGAGAGATGTTCTGCTTTTTAACGTTTTCTATGGATTGCAACTTGAAGATGAAAATTTTGTCTTAGTTGAGTTTTAATAAAGTTTCTAGTTTGTTAGTTTTTATTTTTGTTTTCCAGTTTTGTTTTGCTTGAGGACAAGCAAAAAGCTAAGTTTGGGGGTATTTGATGAGACGATATTATACTATATATTTCACTCTAATCTTAGTTATAATTTATTGGTTATTTTGTGAGATTTTGATACTTTGGATTATATTTTAAATGTAGGACATTCGACTTCCTTTGGAGCAAAAAGTGATCAAACGGATGAATTTTGGAGTGATTCCAATTGAAGGATGTTTGTGAGTCTTTCAAGATGATTGTATCAAAGTTTCAGATTTTTCTACCAAGCCGTTTGACCGTGGTGATGAAATAAAGACCCAGCGCGCAGCTTTCCCAGATTGACGTTTCAGGACGTTTTGGGTATTTTAAAGGTCAAGATGGCATATTTTGAGGAAGATTCCTTCTGAGCATTTGTTGGGGACGTCTCAAGCTTTAAAAATAGATATTTTGGGACCAAATCGGAGTTGATTTGGTTAGTCAAAATACTGATTTTCTAACAAGTCCGAATTCCAATTAGAATAGGAAACCTTTTATTTTCTGTTTTATTATTGTATTAGGTTTCCTAGTCTTATTTTAAGACCTTTTACTAGGAGGATTTTAATTATAGTATAAATAAGGCTATTTAGCCATTAGATTAGGGGGGAATGTATTATTTGAGGGGAGAGAACGCACCACTTTGGCTTTGGAGCTTTGACGATTCAAGTTTATTTTCAAGGTGTTTTCTATCCATGTTTTTAATGTTATTTTATTTTATGATTTTTTGTAACTAGTTTCGTTTGCTAGGGCGAGGCCACGAGCCTTAGCAAGAACATGTAGTTTCTTTTCAATTTACTTATGATATTATGCATGCAAGTTTTGAATTATTAATCACCGTGTTTGAAACTGTCTAATTGTCTTAGTGATTGGCCACCATTAGGATATTTAGAAAAGTAATTTGATGCAATTTTGGCGGAGGGCTGTCCCTGGAATTGACGTTGGCTTCTTGTGGTTAATATGTGTAACTTCTTAGGATGGACGACACGTCTTAAGGGTTATATGGTTTTTCAAAAGGGTTTCACAAAACTTAATGAGTCTTGCATGTTCACATTCGATCTGGACGCCACAGACGGGTTGCATGTTAGATATACGTTCTATGTTGGAGGTTCCAAGTAGGATATATATTAGGAAAACCTAACCTTCAAAATATGCATGTGTAAGTCATAAGTAGTTGGAAAAACTACGTAGGATTGTTAAGGTAACGGCGGAACCCTAGTGCTCAAATTTATTTTCAAAACTATTTTCTTTTGTTTCCTTTATTTTGTCAATTTATTTAATTGTTTTTAGTTAAATTCGTTTTTAATATTTTAAGTCATTAAATCACCGTTTTCCAAGCTTTGTTTTCAAATAATTAATTGAGATTTGGTTAACATAAAATTATTCATTCAATCCCTGCGGAAAACGAACTTACTTGAGCTGCTATACTACAATAACCTTGTACTCTTGCAAGTATTTTTAAGTGTTTTTATCCCTACTTTTGCAGGTGGTGAAAATATCTGTCAAGAGATTGGCACCGTCGCCAGGGATTGTTTTTAAGTGTTTTTATCCCTACTTTTGCAGGTGGTGAAAATATCTATCAAAACCCAAAAGGGTATTTAGTATTTACCAATTTTAATTCTTAAGACAAACCTAAAAAAACAAATATTCTCGGCAAACAATACAAAGAAAGTAGTCAAATTTGTGGTATTCGAACAAACAAAGGGCAACAACAAGAAGAATAAATCAATCACTTAAAAAAATCTGAGTGCTTCGACGGTCAGATCTATCCAGATGATCCAACTACGGCTGACAAAAGCATGAAAGCTCCTGAATTTAAGGGGCTTGTAAAATTTGGAACAGTTCTGCCTGTTTTAGGAAAGTTAATCAACTCGCTGAGTCGACTCGGCGATATTTTTTGGTTTCTGAGAAACTGCATGCAAACGACATGGCGTTTGGCTAGAAGCAATCTGATGAGTGTTGATTTTGGCTAGAAATTGAGCTTCAAATTTGAAACTTGGTTCTTTGTTTCATTAATCATTGTTTGGTTGTTATTACAAGTTTGATTGAAAAAGCAATTTGTTGTAATAAAAATTGAGATGACATTTGTGATTTCCGAACTCCCATTTTCTACGCATGTTTGTTCATACTGTTTGGGTTGAATAAATCAAAAAAGAATTAAGGAACAAAAAATGAGAGAGTGTAGCAAGAGAACACGAGAGTGAAAATTACTACAACGTGCATTTGTTTGCTACGGTTGGTTTTGTTGATTATCCTGCAAATGAAAAGTTGAAGGATTATAACATTTGCATTTCCTTATGTGCCAATCATATTATGCAGTGAGAGCATAAGAGAATTGCAATGTAACACGTTTGATCATAAATTTTACGTATGGTTTCCCAGAGATCGGCCAGCGTACCTATTTGCCCTTGCGTACCCAGAGAGGGTCTTGGGAGTTATAACAATCGGAGTGCCAATCATTCCACCAGGCCCTCTAAAATTCGATAAAAACCTCTCTGAGGGCTTCTACATTTCAAGATGGCAGGTGTGCATTTTCTTGGTCGTGTTATCCATATCTATGCCATGACTAGCTTGCTTACAAGTTACAACTTTCTGTTACCTCTACTATAGGAACCTGGCCGGGCAGAGGCTGATTTCTGGCGTTTTGATGCGAAAACAGTTGTTCGGAACATTTACATCCTTTTATCCAGAAGTGATATACCAATAACTGCGGAAAACCAGGAGATCATGAACTTGGTGGATCCATCTACACCCCTTCCCCCTTGGTTCACAGAGGAAGATCTTGCGGCATATGGAGCTTTGTATGAGAAATCAAGCTTCCAAACTGCATTGCAAATTCCATATAGGTAACGCATTTGATCTTCGATTCACTGTAATTTCCGCATAGTAGAAGAGTTAATGATAACGACATTATTATCGAATCATCAGACCTATCATTTGAATTTGGTTTAACCCTGCTAACTTGGATTCAAGTTTTAAGTACATGTTAATGATTGCTTGAACTTTACGTTATGTATTGGTAAGGCACTTAGACAAGAATCCGGCTTAGCTAATCTAATTGCTAAAGCTCCGGCGCTTTATATAATGGGTGGCAAGGATTTTGTAAACAAATTTCCAGCGATAGATTACTACATTGACATTGGGAGGGTGAAAGAGTTTATCCCCAATTTGGAGATTCAATTCATGTCCAAAGGATGGCATTTCGTTCAAGAACAGTCGCCGGACGAGGTTAATCAGCTGAGCATTACCTGCCTTGGAAAGCACGTTTGACTGCTAATGCCTGCGTGAAGATTTCTAGAGACGAAGTATTACTGTAAGAAGGCGTTGCAGAGGTTTTATGTGAACCGTTGAGAAATTATTCATGTGATTCGATAATCTGTACAATATTTTTATCTTAATTTATACAGATTGCTTTGTAATTTTGGCATGTAATGTTTCTCAAATACTAGAGTAGGACTTAAATTGTTGGTCGCTTTATTGAGGCCAGAACCTGGGCTTAAAGGCGCACAATGAGACAATAATAATTAGGTATCAAACTAGACATCCATATAACAACCAAATTAACAGAAAACTTAATGAAAGTATCATATCGCAACAAATTCATAAGTTGATGTATCACATTTCAATGCTTAAAACATGAGGTATGAGATTGTAGTTTGACCCATAGTTGAGGTATTTTTTGTAATTTACCGTATCTTTTTTGAAGATGCTTATAGATTTTCTTGTACATGCTAATTTTTTTATGACAATTATGATGCCATAACGAGCATTTGCATATTTTTCACATTTCTCACACTTGCAAATTAATTATTATGAATTTTTTAATGTGCTTTGGTATTTTTGAATTGCTTTGGTATTTTTATTGTGCTTTGGAATTCTTTAATCTCACTATGTGAGAGTAAATACTATGGCTATTGCAGTAAGGTCTTTAGTAGTTTAAAATTATCAAACAAACTTTTTTCTTATTAAGTTGAAACAGGTTACCTGCTAGGTTAACGTGTAACCCGATCCTGATCCGATTAATTAACGTGTTGATCCGAAACTCATTCTTTTCATATCGTTTCGAGTCGGGTTAATAAATCGGGTAAAAAATTGTTAGCTCTATATGCAGGTATAGTTGTATTTCCTAAAATACCACTAATGATGACGGAGTTGCACGGTTTTAATACATTTGAAGTCAATCGATCAATTGTTTGGATACATTTTGAATTTCTAACATTCTAAAATATGAGCACAAATAAACCAAAGTGGTTGGGCATATGTCATGTAGTCACTCTTCAACTATTAACCATGGTAACAATAATGAAAGACAAGGCCACCAATTAAACCACCAATTCAACCGTCCATGATGGCATTTTCCAGAACAAGAGGTCCAATTTCATGCTCTAGTCACTGCCCAACGTTTTCAATTTTCAATTTTTGTGGAATTTGTGCCTTGTTTAGTGCTTTTTTTATGCCCATGTGCTTTACAAATGCAAATGTACTTTTGTGTCCTACCATGTAGACAAACGGGTGGCTTTATGTTAATAATACTTAACCATTCAACTAATAGAGACAATTTCTTTTCAAAAATGCTTCGTGATTCACAAAATTTTTGTATTATACTTTATAATGGAAACTATTTATAATTGAAAACAATACATGCAAGTTTCATTCAAAAATAGTCTACAGTGCGTTACCTTTTTTTTTATTTTTGGTGCACATGTTATAGACCGTAGGTTCGGCAACTTTGATTATTTTATACCAAATTGTATATAAATATATATAAAGAAGGTTCAACAACTTTGATTATTTTATACGAAGTTGTATATTATTTTATTTGAGAAATTATGTTCACACATCTCAAATTACTTCTCTCATACCTGTTTAATTTTTTTAATGTTTTTTATGAAATGTTAGAGAAGTAATTTTGAGTGTGTGAATATAAACTCTCTATATATTTTTCCTTAATATTCAACCATATTGAACGTGAGAGCTCTGTAAATATGCATTTGGCACTCTCTGCCAAAAGTTGATCGTAAATTAAGAAATTGACTAGGAAGACTGGTAGAGGTTGTTAGTAAATGACTCTCTACTACAGTGGTGAAGAAGAATGTTGTCCTTACATCATGACATTAGTTTAAACTCCGTCAGCTCCTTAATTTAACATCTAATCTTACAAATCTATCGTTTGACAAAAAAAAAAAAAAAGACCGGTAGAGGTCGTTATAATCTGGGATTTTGTAATAGGGTACTTTCAAACTAGTCCTCGTAATGAAACAAAACTATCAATCAAATTCTTGTAGTGAAGTTGGAACCAGGATCCTCTCCTGAGCAAAGGGTGAGGATCCTCATGACCAGGCTCATCGGGCCGTTGAAATTTTATCCAACGATTACAATTATTATAACTTTTAGAGGGATCCCCTGTTTGTAGCTGTTGGATAAAATTTCAACGGCCCGATGGGCCTGGTCATAAGGATCCTTACCCTTTGCTCAAGAGAGGATCCTGGTTCGTGAAGTTGGTTAATATTTTTGGTACAAATCAAAATTTTCATCCAAATTCTATTAAAAAGTTACAAATGCTGTGCTGAACAACAATTATAAAGTGCCTCATTGTGGAGAAATTTTTCATTGTATTCAGAATACTGGCTGATACATCATGTGTAGTAATACAAATAGTTGTCACTCAGTATTACAGTCTGGTAGCCTTTTGCCAAATGAGTATCTCCGTCTCCCGTCGTCGTCCTCCTCATTGCCCTCATCCTCATCCTCATCGTCCTCCTCCACCTCCTCGCCCTCATCCTCATCCTCATCGTCCTTCTCTGCCTCCCCGTCCTCGTCCTCCTTCTCAAAAGGCTCGCTCTACAAAGTGTTCATAAGCTTCAGTGGCGAAGACACACGTAAAAACTTCATGGGCCACCTCCACGAAGCATTGACAAATGCTGGAATCAACGTCTTTATTGACGACGAAGAATTAAGAAGAGGAGAAGATATAACTACCGAACTTGTGCGGGCGATCCAGGGTTCTAGGATCTTTATCATCGTCTTCTCAAGACGGTACTCGGACTCCAGCTAGTGTCTCGAGGAGCTGGTTAAGATCATGGAGTGTAGAAGAACGCTAGGGCAATTAGTTTTGCCGATATTCTAAGACGTTGATCCTTCGCATGTCAGGAAACAGACTGGTAGTTTTGCACAATCATTTCTGAAACATACAGATGAAAAGAAGGTAGAGAGGTGGAGAGCTGCTCTTACTGAAGCTTCGAATTTGTCTAGCTGGGATCACAGAAACACTTTGGACGGGTGCTTACTAATTTCTTTTTTTATGAATTAAGGCTTTAACGTACCTTTGCTTATTAATTTGGAATCATGCGATTTCTTAGACCTCTGTAATAAAATCATACAATAAAGCTTAAACTGTTAGGGCTACACCAATCACAGCTGGGAATCAACCGGCGACTAAGGGAAGGGATGCTGGTTTTTTTGTTTGTGTTTCTTATTTAAATTGATGTTTGCTAAGTTTAAACACACCACCTCAAAGAAAATTGTCTTAATTAAAATCTCTAGTCATGATAAATAATTGTGTACTAATTAGTTCAATTTCGTTGTATAACAATCTTCGTTTTGCTTCTCAACTTGACTAATGCCAGGCATGAAACAAAGTTTATCAGGACGATTACTAATCAAGTCACTACGAAGCTGAACAACAAATACTTCGACGTACCGCCCTATCAAGTCGGAATAGATACTTGAGTGCTAAATACCAGTAATTATTTAGGCATCGGAGATTCATATGATGTTCGTGTGATAGGAATTTCGGGCATGGGTGGAATAGGTAAAACAACCATTGCTAAAGCCATTTATAATGAATTTTATGAAAGGTTTGAAGGTAAAAGTTTCCTTGAAAAAGTGAGGGAAAAGAAACTAGAAAAATTGCAAAAACAACTTCTTTTTTATATCTTGCAAACCAAGACAAAGGTAAGCAGTGTTGCTGTAGGGACCGCCTTGGTAGGGGAAAGATTTCGACGCTTAAAGGTACTTGTCATAGTTGATGATGTAGACGATGTGAAGCAGCTACCTGAATGAGCTGGAAATTGCCACTCTTTTGGCCCGGGGAGCAGAATCATCATCACAACTAGAAACGAGTGTGTGCTAAAAGAATTTGCAGTTGATAAGATATATCGGGCGAAAGGAATGGACCAAGAAGAAGCTTTTGAGCTCCTAAGTTGGCATGCTTTCAGAAGTAGTTGTTGTCCTAGTCAATATCTTGTGCTCGCAAGAGAAGTTGTCAATTATTGTGAAGGACTGCCACTGGCTCTTCAAGTTTTAGGATCTACTTTTTTCAAACGAAGTGTAGATGAATGGAGAAGTATATTGGACAAATTGAAAGAAATTCCTCTTAATAAAATTCAGGAACAGCTAAAAATAAGTTATGAAGGGTTGAATGATGACTACGAGAGGGAGATATTCCGCGATATGTCTTGTTTCTTTATCGGAATGGATAAGAATGATGTCATGCAAATCTTGGATGGTTGTGGATTTTATGCAACAGCAGAAATCGAGGTCCTCCTTGATCAGTGTCTTGTAACTATTGGTAGAAAAAACAAGATAATGATGCATTGTCCCGAGTTTTCGTTAAGGCTCATGTCAAAAATTTCTTCTATGAGTTCTTCCAAGTTAGCACCCTCTTTCTCTAAAGCTAAACATAAAAGGAAAAAAAGGAAAACAATTATAATATATTATGTAAGAAAAAAATACAAAGTAATATAAAATTTACCTCCTTTGCCAAAAAGCCAGTCTCTAGTACATAGCAAGGCTTAAACGGTTTCAGGCAACAAAGAACTTTGATATTGATCAAGCACCCTACCACTAATACTAAATGCTCATTCCGAGGCAACAGTTGAGATGGGTAGGGGGATCTCTTTTGACGTATCTTACCTACTCGTATACCTTTAGCCTTTCTCTTTGAAGGACTTGGTGCACTTGTTGTACCTTGCGTATCACTTAGATTGACTGTTGACATTTCCATAGCCTCAGTGTTCTCTTCATCAATATCCATCTGCACTAACCATAAACATAAGATGCATCAGATGCCAAGGAAGTTGAGACAACGAAAATGCAGAGCAACATCTTAAATGGTTTTTGGAGGCTTGTTTTGTGTACTTTAAAAACCATATAAGATTTGTAGGAAACAGGGCTCTAAATGGAAACTTATGCCAGATATAAAGTGGGGTCCCAAAACTGGAAATACAAAACTTGCTGCTGTCTGGCAGCTCTGCAACTCAACTTTGGACATGGTTTTGATCAATCAAAACTCAATGGAATTTAGTGAAATCAGATGAGTTTAATCATGGACATGCCTAGTTTTAAAATACGTAAAATTGGACCAAACAGAAATCACAAAGGCCTGGAAATCAAGAGCTAAAATAAGCTACCTGAAAACATAGTTAAGTTTTCTGCAATTTTAGAACCCATACTCATTTAATTCAAATTACAACTTCAAAACACTTCCAAACAATCCAGAAATCATGTTTCTAACCTCTATTTATATTCTACTCAACAATTAGTAAGAATTGACCTATTAACCCAAACCCAGGGACGTGATATTTGATCAACACACTCATAAAAGAATTGAAAGTAACGAGAACAAAACTTTTCAGACTCACATTACAATAGCCAAATTCTGCTAATCAAAATGTCAACAGAACTTTTCAGCACAGAAGTTTAAGCATTCGCAATATTGATTGGGAATAAATGAAAAGCAGTCATTCGAAATGCAAACATAACAACTCCGAGAAACCATAGTAGTTTAAAACAGTTTCAAGTATCTTAATGCAATCCAAATTAGAAATCGAAATGGACGCGGAATTCCCTAAAATCAAAAGAACTAATCTTTCTAAACTACATTGTAACCATCTACCAAATCCCAGTACTCCAATTTCACACAACCCTATTTCAGAAAACAACCCAAAACCCACAATTTTGCAAACAATTCCAACCCTAAATTCATTCCAAGCATCAAACCCATGAAGCAATTTTAATTTTGAACACCCACAAAAAACAGACAACGAAAGCAGCATGAAACAAAACCCCAAATTGATGACATGGGTAAGCATTAATTTCATTCCAAATTCCAATCAATAAAAATTAACACTTTCAGAAGAACCCATAAACAAAAACATAAGAAATCGGATCCAAAACAACAAAAAAACCCATATTTTAGAGAGAGAGAGGATTACCAGGAGCAACCTTGAGGAGGGACAAAAGAGGAGGGCAATCAATTGAGATGCAATTTAATCCAGTTGAAAAAATGCTAACTTCATTAACATAAGAAGAACGAAAAAGATAAGAAATCCTGTTGAAAAACAAGCTAACTTCGTTAACATTTTGGATCCGATTATGTTCAAAAATTAAAAAAAAAATTCCACACTTTCAGAAGAACCCATAAACAACAAAAAACCCATATTTTAGAGAGAGAGAGGATTACCAGGAGCAATCTTGAGGAGGGACAAAAGAGAAGTTGCAAGAAGATGATGAGGGAGATAACCGGAGGTCCGGAGCTAGAAGGGAAGGAGCACACCGGTCTCTCGGAGCAATGGCGTGCGCGAGAGAGATGGACGTCTGAGGGTTTTTTTTATTAGGACTATTGAAATTACACAAAAGTCCTCAATAAACGGGTGACTAACGGGTTTCGCGAGTTCATCCAAAATGATCTGTTATTTAACGGGTGATTAACGGGTTGACCCGTTAACCACCCGACCCGTTTATCACTCATCCAAAAACTAATTTTAACGGATTGGGTCGGATCGGGTCGGGTTAACGGGTCTGGTTGAAAATGTCAGGTCTAGGAACGGGTCAGAATATCTTCCTCCCCACTTCCTCATCCATAGGCCGTACTTATTATTCTTAGTAAAATCGAACACGAACACAATCGATCAATCGTCGTTTTTCTCTATTTTTATATAGGTCCCAATGTGATCGTGTTCCTCCATGGTTTCCCTGAAATTTGGTACTCGTGGTGGCACCAGATGATTGGTCTGGCCCACTCCGGCTTCCGAGCCATTGCTCCAGACTACCACGGATACGGACTCTCCGACCTACGTTCCCAACCCGACAAAGCCTCCTACCGCTACCTCATTAGTGACCTTGGAATTCTCGACTCCCATGCTATTCCCAAGGTACAAACTTTTCAGATACCCTTTTTTTGTTTTTAACTTTAATAAAAAAGGAATTAAGGATACAAAAAACGAAAGTGTAGTAGGAAAACACGAGAGTGTGAAAATTACTACAACGTGCATTTATTTTGCTTTGGCTGGTTTTGTTGGTTATCTTGCAAATTAAAAGCTTATTGTTTGGAGGATTATAACATTTGCATTTCCTTATGTGCCAATCATATTAAGCAGTGAGAGCATAAGAGAATTGCAATGTAATTTGATCATAAATTTTAGGGTTGTTTAGATATAGACTCATACAACTCATTACCTCAAGTAAAAACCCATCTATGAATAAACATTCAATAAAAACCCAAAATTTAAATAAATTGCCACATAAAAAATAAGTAACCTATTAATATAAGTTACTTACAATTTATGCCACAACTTTCTAAAACTGTTCTCATACAACTGTTATTAGCCAACCATTATGGCTAACGTTTTTAACAATTTCTTTTACCAGTCTAATAATGAATTAATATAATGCATTACCATATCTATTAACTATGTAACTTTATATAAATTAATTTGCGAACACAGAAACATCAAACATATATATAATAGTAAAACATAAAATAGAAGATACATTTTTTGAAAAGTTAAATTGTAGGTAAATTATATTCATACAAAACCAATATTGTAGATACACTATACATTTTTTATGTAAAATTGTAGAAACATTATTGTCACAGTAGGTAAATTAGTTTCATATAAAATTAAAAAGTATGTAAATTATATCCATACAAAAATAAAATTGTGGATACATTACTGTTAAATAAGAACAGGTAAATTTTTATCCTGAAATTTGAACAATAGATAAATTATTTTTGTACATACATTAATTTTTAAAAAAATTAAAACAATAGGTACATCATTAGCTTCACAAATTATACACAGTACGTAAATTATTTTTTCCTAAAACTAAACAATGAGTAAATTATTTTTGAAGATAAATTAGTGTTGTAAATTAAATAATGGGTACATTATTACTCCACAAATTTGATATGATAGATAAATTATGGTATAAATTTATAGTTGGCAAAACAAATATTATAGGTGCATTATTTTATTGATAAATATATTATAAGATAGACTATTTCACTAAAAAATATATATTTAAATTGAAAAATGTTGTTAAGATTAAGAAAACTTGCCAAATTAATTCCTATATCAAATTAGAAGCAAATTTCATGGAGTGAGAGAAACATGAATCAACCAAATTAATTACAAAACGTGGAAATCCTGAATTCTCATATAACATGCAATGCATTTAGAATATTAGAGCTTTTTTTTTTTATTTATTATTTTTGTAAAATCATTAATTCTCCTTAAAATCTACATATGTTTAATGGTGCACATTAAACATGCAAAAAAGGGTATTTTAGGCATTCGAAAAATTTAAAATGTGTAAAGTCAAATATAATTAATTGAATTTGCTTATCTGGAGTCTAGTCGTTGGGTTTTGTACGAGTAAAAAGGTTATGTTAGGTTTTATATGAAAGAAATTGAGTTTGAGGGGTTAAAGCCATATTTTCAGTAAATTTTACGTAGGTTTTCCTCGTCAAAAAGGACTTTGGAGATCGGCCAACGTACTTATTTGCCCTTGCGTACCCAGATAGGGTGATGGGAATTATAACAATCGGAGTGTCAATCATGCCACCAGGCCCTCTAAAATGGGCTTCTACATTTCAAGATGGCAGGTGTGCATTTTCTTGGTCTTGTTATCCATATCTATGCCATGACTAGCTTGCTTACAAGTTACAACTTATTGTTACCTCTACTATAGGAACCTGGCCGAGCAGAGGCTGATTTTGGGTGCTTTGATGCGAAAATAGTTTCGGAACATTTACATCCTTTTCTCCAGAGGTGAAATACCAATAGCTGCAGAAAACCAGGAGATTATGGACTTTGTGGATCCATCTACCCCTCATCCCCCTTAGTTCACCAAGGAAGATCTTATGGCATATGGAGCTTTGTATGAGAAATCGGGCTTCCAAACTGCGCTATGAATTCCGTATAGGTAACGCATTTGATCTTCGATTCACTGTAACTTCCGCATACTAGAAGAGTTAATGAAAAAAACATTATTATCAAATCATCAGACCTATCATTTGAAATTTGTTTAACCCTGCTAACTTGGATTCAAGTTGTAAGTACATGTTAATGATTTCTTGAACATGTTAATGATTTCTTGAACTTTACGTTATGTATTGGTAGGGCACTTAGAGAAGAATCCGGCTAGACGAATTTAATTGTTAAAGCTCCGGCACTTTATATAATGGGAGGCAAGGATTATGTAAACAAATTTCCAGGGATAGATTACTACATCGACATTGGGAGGGTGAAAAAATTTGTCCCCAATTTGGATATTCAATTCATGTCCGAAGGATCGCATTTCGTTCAAGAACAGTTGTCGGACGAGGTTAATCAGCTTATCATTACCTTCCTTGGAAAGCACGTTTGATTGCTAATGCATGCGTGAAGATTGCCAGAGACGAAGTGTTATTTATAGAAGGCTTTGCAGAGGTTTATGTGAACCACTGGGAAATTATGCATGTGATTCGATTATCTGAATAATATTTTATCTTAATTTATACAGAAGATTGCTTTTTTATTTTGACATGCAATGTTTCTCAAATACTACAGTAAGACTTCATTTGTTGCACGCTTTATTAAGATAGGAATTTGTGGTTAAAGTCATATGGTAGTAATAATTGAATATCGAACTTGTCATTCATGTGAGTTAAACATTACCGTCTCACTCACACGTGAAAATGAGAATCACAAATTATAAAAAAGGAGAAAACTCATATTTTTAAAGATTGTTTAGCCAAAAATCAATAACACTATGTTTGGATGAGAGAAATAAACTTGGAATTTGGATGAGAATCACAATTTATAACGTGTTGTAAAATCGGCGGTGTGTGTGTAGTGGAATAAATGAAATAAGACACAATATTTACGAGGTTCCTCTACAGTCAGTGTGACTGGAGTACGTCATTGGGGCAGCATTGGTGCTTTCATTTATGATCTGAATAATAGGAGTACAAAGATAACTCTCACTATTCTCTCATCTCTTCTTCCTTTCTTCTTTCTCTCTCTCTTTTCTTTCCTCTTCTTTCCTCTTTCTTTCTGCCGTGAGCTGTGTGTCTTCTGTGTTGTGTGTGGGGGTCTTGTATTTATACAAAAAGCAAGAGCAGTGGAGGTACTGGTAGCTCTTAGTGGAAGAATGTGACAGCCTAATTCCCGCACCTTTTTCTCTGTATGGACCATCCACTAGTTTTATAACACTCCCCCTTGAATGACCATATGTCAATATCGCCTACCTCGTTAAAATCTTGATCTGTTTTGGATGCACCCCCTGATGAGTATATCCCCCTGATTTCAAATTTTTTAGGTGTATACATCTCAATGCAATACTTGAACTGTTGTGGGCTCATCAACTCATCCATGCTTGGCATCTTCAATGTAAAGAGCCAACATCATATCAACTGTTTTGAGGTATTCTCGAAGAGGAAGAAAACTGAGTATTTCGAGATGCTTCGTTGAAAATGCACTCTCGGAGATGAGGAAGAGTTAGGCATTCTTGCAGGTTTGCCTTGGCATGGAGGATGGAGGTCGACATATATAGGGATTTCCCAATAGCAAGTAGCGGTGTAGTTGGGATCATTTCCTTTACACTTGTCAGCAACAGTGGTGTAATTGGAATTGTAAAATTCACGCGTTTCAACTTTGTCAAAGATCTTTAACAAAGTTGCCCGTGATATCTGAAAAGTTGAGATTGCGTCTGAAAAGTGCCAACGAACTTTATTCAGGAAAATCTGCCTTTTGAAATTCGGAGAGCGG
Source organism: Heteromeles arbutifolia (assembly GCA_024362995.1). NCBI lineage: Eukaryota > Viridiplantae > Streptophyta > Magnoliopsida > Rosales > Rosaceae > Heteromeles > Heteromeles arbutifolia. The sequence goes on from JANCRC010000004.1 coordinate 34,842,639, forward strand.
TGCCTCTTCGATTTTTGAACAAGTGGCCCTATTGCCTCTTCTTTTATAGAGGCATCAATTGTGTTTAAAAGCATATGCTCAGAAAGTTGCTGCCTGTAGAAGTTTCCCCTTTTTTGCATTTCTGAGATTTCAATTTGTCTGACCTCATTTTCCTTCATCATTTCTGAAAATGGCTTGACCATCTAACCGTCGTTTTAATTTGAATGTTGAGGAAGATGCAGACATGTCTCCTCAAGACAATATATGGCACCCATCCTTCTTATTCGCTAATGGTCGTCTTATGGTTGGGGACTCTGTGATGAAGATGACACAACCGCTACAGTGGTAGCTAGGAATCTTCTCACTCCCAAGGATAACAGGATACTTTCAAACGGTCCGATAAATTGGATGTTCAAGACTCTCTGGCTTTCAGTGTTCAATGTGCGAGCTCTGTATCCAATATGGGCCAACGTTTACTTGCTCGAACTTGCCAAGTTGAATCATTGACGGCTGAGGTGGCAAGTCTTAGACAAAAGTTCAGAGGGCTCAAGCACGAGAATAGAAAGTTGCACATGCTTGCAAATAATTACTCAACAAACATGAAAAGAAAGCTTGACCAGCTGCAGAAATCCGGAAGTTAGATTCAAAGTGACCATAAGAGGTTTGTGACTTTATTCCAAATGCACCAATTGCCTTCGCCGTCTGGAGTTTTACCAAGTATTAAGGCTCCAAATAATCAACCTATGGTGCCTCTTCTTTCTGGAGTTCCGCCAGGTATTGAGAAGTCACATGATTGCATGGTCTATCTCTAGTGCCTCCTCCTTCTGGGGTTCTGCCAAGTACTTGTATGTATACAAATTTCCTCCCTTGCCTGAAAACTTTGATTCCAACTTGTTAGATATAGAAACCCATGGGAACTTCTGGTTCCACAATCAATAAATAAATGAGGAAACGATGAAATATTCTACTTCCAAGAATATAAATCAATGAACCTTGTGAAATATTCTAGTTCCAAGAATATAAATCAATAGATAAGCTTCATTTCATTCTAATATATTGTGCTATAATAGATCATATACTGCACTAAAATGTGGATAAGAATAGTGTTGTGCTAAATACAATAAAGCATGTACTTCACCAAGATGTAGTATTTCTGGACCAAACATCAATTTATCTTTACCCTCACGAAGATAAATGATCCTTCTTATTGTCTGAATATTGATTAATCATCTGAGTATTCAACTTATAATCTTCAATCCATATGGTTCTTTAATACCATAAACATCATGGATAAGATTTGGGTTGGCATATTGTTCGATCTGCAGCTCGAGACAATATTTCTTTCAACACTTTATAATCTTTTTAGACTCTTCAGGAGTTCTAATCTAATATCATCAACTCTTGCAAGAGATTTTGGTATGTTGCAACAATATCATAATGAAAGTACTCACTAAGGTAATTTATACCATCCATTGGTATTGAGTACATAATGTATGCTTTACCCTTCTAGGGCTTACTTCAAGCAAATTGAATCCTTCATGGATTTTCTACACTTTATGACACACTACCCTTTTAGAACTTATACAAAGCAATTTGCTCCCATGTATGCTTGAGGGATTTACTTATGGAGATATGATGTGGGCGACTCACAACGTGTTGTAAAATCGGCGGTGTGTGTGCAGTGGAATAAATGAAACAAGACACAAAATTTACGAGGTTCCTCTATAGTCAGTGTGATTGGAGTACATCCTCGGGGTAGTGTTGTAAAATCGGCTGTGTGTGTGCAATGGAATAAATGAAACAAGACACAATATTTACAGTCACACTGACTGTAGAGGCACCTTGTAAATATTGTGTCCTGTTTCATTTATTCCATTGCACACACACCGCCGATTTTACAACATGACATGTACCAATTCCCTTCTTTGGATTCATAAACATAGAAATTTAGAAGTTCCGTTTGGAAAAAAAACTTGGAATTTGGAACCTCTAATTCCCAGGTTTAAATTCCATGTAAATAGGTGTCATTTCCCAGTTTCTATGATTGAGAGTTTAAAAATAACAAATTTCGTATTCAATTCCATTCTTCTTTTAGGTTAACCAAACAAGAAAATTCACAAATTCTAGAAAATAAAATCCCATCATTTCAATTTTCGTCATTCTAAAATTTCTTGGTAATCTAAAATTTCTTCATCTAAACATAGTGTAAGATCAAGAGATATAAGTCAGTGAGAGATAAAGAGAGAGAGTGTGTGTGTGTGTGAAATGAGCGAAAGGAGTGAAAGAGAAGAAGTGACTTGTATGAGTTGGAGATCGGGAAAAGAAAAAAGGTACTTTATCTTTTGCCATATGGATGACACGTTAACGTGAGCAATATTAAAGAAAAACTTAATGAAGCTAACTGTATACGATAAAATGAGACACGTTTACATAGTTGAGAAACTAAGTAAAATGGATCAAAATAAGTTTCAAGAGACAGAGTGAGTCTAAATAAATTTTAAACGGATACATGAGTTAGAATATATTTTTTTCAAGATGCTTATGGATTTTCATGTACGTGCTAATTTTTTCATGACAATTAGGACCCTCATCTGCAGGTATAGTTGTATTTCCCAAAATACCACTCATGCATGATGATGGAGTTGCATGGTTTCTGCTCTTCCTTGTTAATAATGCTGCTAAACTCAATGCCTGCAACTTTATTCAGTCAGAGGATTAACTTTCTTGTTAACTCGTTGTTTAAAATTCTACACATTTGTTTTAGTTAATTTGTTAGTGTCAATCACAACCTGAAATCTCATAGTTACAATCTCTTTTTTCGATGGGCTATACAGAATATGCCCCAGCCTATAGGTGCAGATGCTGGTGGTCTGTTACTCCGAGTGTTAGAACTCCACCCTCCAGCCGAAGAGCGGCATAGGCGCAATATATACGGTGGGCGCCGGCCTTGGTCTGATCCAGATGATATGGGTCCTCAAGATGATAACCCCAAGCTATGCAATTCTTCAGACCCACCTGATTCCGGAGCTTCGGAAAGTTGTGCTGTTTATTATGGAGCCCATGGCCTGTTGCCGAGGAAGCATAGGATGTCTGAAAGAGATGCAGCTTGTTTTTGCAAGTGGTGGGTCTGTGGGCGTATGGGGCGTATTTTGGTATAACGGGATCACGGAGAGATATTGTTACGCATTTCATTTAATTACAATTGATTTTGCAAGTGGTGTATTATTCTGGTGAATAGAATATTTTTGTCTAACTATGTTCATTTCAAATTTATTTCTTCTATTCTCTTAATATAGTTTAAATAAGTAATATCGATTGTGAAAAAATGTACATTTGAAGTCAATCGATAAGTTGTTTGATACAATTTGAATTTTCAACATTCTAAGGTATGAGCACAAGTAAATCCAATGTGGTTGGGCATATGTCATAGTCATTCTTCAACTATTAAGGTCATCTCCAATAGAATTTTACGGCTTAACTTTTCTGTATTCCATAATCCTGAAAAAGTACATACAATCCGTGTTACAAAAGGAAACAAAAATAAAGGACACAATATCCTTCCTAAAACATGACTAATAATTACAAGATATTTACATTCATTTTCTTCTAAAATATAGACTCACGCCAATACTCCCCCTCAAGTTGGAGCATAGATGTTACACATGCCCAACTTGATAAGTGAGTCATCGAACCTCTTACTACACACAGCATGAGTAAGGATATCCGCAAGTTGTTCCTTTGAGTTCACGAACTGGATTGACACAATCTTCTTTTCCAGCTTTTCTTTGATAAAGTGTCTATCAACCTCAAAATGCTTAGTGTTGTCATGCTGTACCAGATTCTCAGCTATTTCTCTAGCAGACTTATTGTCACAATACAATTTCATCGCCTTCTTCTGTTTAAAACCAAGACCCCAAAGCAATTTTCGTAGCCAAAGGATCTAACACACACCATGTGCCATACCCCTATACTCGGCTTCGGCAGAGGACCGTGATACCACATTTTGCTTCTTGCTCCACCACGTAACCAAATTACCTCCAACAAATGTGAAATACCCAGATATAGACCGTCTTTCAGTCACATCCCCTGCCCAATCAGCATCAGTAAATCCCTCAATCATCATATGTCCATGATGTTCATACAAAATTCCCTTTCTCGGGGCAGACTTCAAATATGCCAAGATTCTCATTACTGTTGTCATATGATCCACACTTGGTGAGTGCATAAACTGACTAACCACACTTACGGCATAGGCAATATCAGGACGAGTGTGAAACAAATAAATCAGCCTCCCCACTAGCCTTTGATATCTACCTTTGTCAACTGGTTCCTGATCTGGATAAATCCCCAAATAATGTTTCTCTGTGATGGGAGTGTCCATAGGTTTACATCCCAGCATACCTGTTTCCTTTAATAAATCCAAAAGATATTTACGTTAAGACAAAAAAATACCTCTAGATGACCTGGCGACTTCTACTCCAAGGAAATATTTCAAATCTCCCAAATTCTTCACCTCAAATTCAGCGGCAAGACTTTGTTCTAATTTCATCATCTCCTCTGAATCATCACCCGTTATTATCATGTCATCCACATAAATAATTAAGGTCGTCACTTTACCACTTCTCCGTTTCATAAATAATGTGTGATCAAAGTGACTTTGATAATACCCAATCCTCCTCATAACTTGAGTGAATCTACCAAACCATGCACGAGGTGATTGCTTAAGCCCGTAAAGTGACTTTCGCAACCTACATACTCCAGTTTTCCCTCCAGAATTATACCCTAGAGGAAAATCCATATATACTTGTTCTTCCAGGTGCCCATGAAGAAAAGCATTTTTTACATCAAACTGTTTCAGTGGCCAATTCAAATTTGGAGCTAAAGAAATAAGAACTCGTACTGTATTCATCTTTGCTACCGGAGAAAAATTTTCCTGATAATCACCACCATAAGTTTGTGTATAACCCTTTGCTACTAACCTTGTTTTATACCTGTCCACTAATCTGTCTGCCTTGTATTTGATTGTAAAGACCCATCTACACCCAACCGATTTTTTTTCCTTTTGGTAGCTCCGTTACCTCCCACATATCATTCTTATGCAGTGCCATCATTTCTTCATCCATTGCAGCAGCCCATTTAGGATCCTTCAAGGCCTCCTCAACTCGGGTTAGTGCTTGGATTGCTTCCACATTATTTACCCATACTAGACGTTCCGGTGCAAGGTTCGAGCATGACACATAATTAGCTATTGGATACTTCACTTTCCCTTCATAAGAAAACTTGTGAGGAGAAACACCACGATTTTGCCTTGGCGGTAACTTATACGTACTCATAATATTATCCGAATTAGTTACATGAGCATCAATTATACTTACCTCAGGAATATTAAGAGAAGACACATTAGGTGGCACTATTGTGCTCGAGAGAGATGGGGTACAGGTTGGGGTTTGGTAGCTGCTGGTTCGGCAGACTCATGCCGATACTCTGCATCATACTCGGCAGACTGTTGCTGAGATGGATCAACTATTTCGGTGCCCAGCAGCTGAACAGTAGTCCAATTTTTGGCAGGCTGTTGCCGAGAGCCCTTACTGTCTTCACTGTCTTTATTCTCGGTAGTGTCTTGCCGAGAGCCTTCACAATTTTCGTTTTCAACACACACTCCCCCTGAGCTACATATTACATTGTCTGGTATCTCCAACCACCCAAGATCACCACTAGTATTCTCCTCCTGGTGATCAGAAGGTGATGGAATCAAAGCATAAAAATACTCGGATTCCGAGAAAGTAACATCCATGGTCATATACATGTGGCGAGTTTCAGGGTGGTAGCACTTATACCCTTTCCGTTGGGGAGCAAACCCAAGAAAGACACACCGGAGAGCACATGGATCTAATTTACTACGATGAATCTTGTGAATATGAACATAGGCTACACATCCAAACACACGAAGAGTGAGAGTATTAGTGGACACTACGGGAACAAATTATGTCAATACTTGAAGAGGTGTCCGAAAGTCCACAACCCGAGATGGCATACGATTAATCACATACACAGCATAGGTAACGGCATCAGGCCAAAAACATTTAGGCACGGACGCACCAATAAGTAAGGAGCGAACAGTTTCCAAGATATGATGATTATTTCTCTTAGCAACCCCATTTTGTTTAGGAGTATGCGGACAATTAGTTTGATGAATAATTCCACGATCTTGTAGAAACCAGGATAACTCATAATTTATATACTCTCCACCATTGTCAGAACGCAAAACTTTAATATCGGAGGAATACTGAGTTTTAATCATGTGTTGAAATAGACGAAACACATCACAAACCTCACTTTTATTTTTCAACACATACAAGCACGTCATACGAGTGCAATCATCCACGAAAATAACAAACCACCTAATTCTCAAAGTAGTACTAACAAGGGAAGGCCCCCACACATCAAAGTGTACTAGCGCAAATGGAGAAGATCTTCTATTCATACTTGGAGGGAATGAAGAACGATGACTTTTGGTATGTAGCTCAGGGGGAGTGTGTGTTGAAAACAAAAATTGTGAAGGCTCTCGACAAAACACTACTGAGAATGAAGACAATGAAGACAATAAGGGCTCTCGGCAACAGCCTACCGAAAATTGGACCACTATTCAGCTGCCGGGCACCGAAACAGTTGATGCTTCTCGGAAAAAGTCTATTGAGTATGATGCAGAGTATCGGCAGGAGTCTACCGAACCAGCAGCTACCGAACCCAAACCCGTACCCCCCTCTCTCTTAATGCCACGCCCAACGATCTCCTTTGTTTGAATATCCTGAAGCAAGCAAAATGAATGATACATTAATACAACACAATCCAATTGTTCAGTGACTTGAGTTACCGACAATAAGTGATGGGACAATGATGGAACCAATAAACAATTATGTAAGGGAAGAGATGGTGTAAGAGACACTGTTCCCGCTCCAACAACAGCAGCAGTAGTACCATTGGCAGTTGCCACACACTTTCTATTAGGATCTTTCATGGACTGAAACAAAGTTCTATCATACGTCATATGATCCGTTGCACCGGAATCTAAAATCCAACCTGTATTGGTCATTGTAATCACACACGCGATAATAATACACGGCAATTATAGTACCAAATTACACTGCAAGAAACACAGAAAGCAGCACTTGAAAACCAAATTACATTTCCAATCCCCTAATTTCCCTTTTTTATGATCAACAGCACACGTCATAAACAGAAGGGACAACCCCTTTTTTCCACGTCGCAATTTAGGAAGCAGCAAGAAAAGCACACTTGCAATTGTGCACGACAATTGCACGACACAAGGCATTCCACGCTGATACACTAGGCTCTTACACGGGCAGATATCACAGCAATTTCGAGCCGCAATTACACGCAGCAACAATTGTTAAAACACACGGCATGATTGCAAGCTGCAGCAATTGTTAAAACACACGCCATGATTGCAAAGCACCACAGCAATTGTAAAACATACACGGCACAATTGCAAAGCAGCAACAATTGTAAAATACACACGGCACAATTGCAAAGCAACACAGCAATTGTACGCGATGCACGAACCCTAGCTCTTGATGCCAAATAGAATTTTACGGCTTAACTTTTCTGTATTCCATAATCTTGAAAAAGTACATACAATCCTTGTTACAAAAGGAAACAAAAATAAAGGACACAATATCCTTCGTAAAACATGACTAATAATTACAAAATATTTACATTCCTTTTCTCCTAAAATATAGACTCACGCCAACATCTCCAACCGAAAGGGCTAAACATAGTTCTATCCAGAATTATACCCATGCAAAAAATTGTTTTTAAATAAACCGTGTCATGCCATATTCATATACCATCTCCAACCCCCTTCAGTAATTTATTAGTTTTAACTTCATATTTTAAATTTATTGTTTAATTTAATTAAACTACCGTTTGATGCTTTCAAATCTAGCCGTTGAGTTTGAATTAATTATTGCAATTGAGGAGCTGAGCCCTAGAAAAGGGGCTAAGAGGAGGGCTACATTTGAATAGCTTGATGCCCCTTTAGTGAAATAATAGCCTTGTGGGCTCCATAAAATTATAGTTCAGTCATCGGTTGGAGATGAGTTTTTTGACAAATCAAACCAGTTTTTGGCCTTTGGACCTTTAGGCCCCCTAAAATAGAGACCTAAGGCCATCTCCAATGGAGAAGGCTGAAGGTCCAAAAGCTAAAAAATGACCTGATTTGCCCAAAAAGCCCATCTATAATCGATGGCTATGCTATAATTATGTGGAATCCACCATACCATTATTTGGCCACATGGGCATCAGACTGGCCAAACATAACCCCCTCTTAGCCCTTTTTTGGGGCACAACTCCTCAAATACAATAATTAATTTAAAGGTAGTTTAATTAAATTAACCAATAAAATTAAAGTATAAAATTAAAACGCATAAATTATTGTGGGGGCTATGTTTAGCCCATTCGGTTGGAGATGGTATATGAGTATCGCTTGACACTGTTCATTTAAAAGTAATTTTTTGCAGGGCTATAATTCTGGACGGTGCTATAATTAGCTCTTTCGGTTGGAGATAGCCTAAGGATGGTAACAATAGTGAAAGACAAGGCCACTAATTAAACTACCAATTCAGATGTCCTTTATGCCATTTTCCACAACTTTGATTGTTTTATACCAAAATTGTATATAAATATATAAAGACGGTAGGTTCAACAACTTTCATTATTTATACCTAGTTGTACAGAAATATACATTTTTCCTTGATATTTAACCATACTAAAAGTGAGAGCCTTGTAAATATGCATTTGGCACTCTACCAAAGTTGTTAAGTTGAATTAAAAAATTGACCGGGAAGACAGGTCCTTATAATCCGGGATTTTGCAATAGGATACTTTCAAACTGTCCCTCGTGTAAAGAAAATAGAGTGTGTAATTGTTTTGAATGAATTTCTTCCAGTTGAATAATTCTTTATGTACAAGGTATTATATACAAATATTACAATCAAGCACATAACCACTATTGTGGCATGCAAGCCGTGATCTACAATTTGTGGCATATGACTTATGCTAGAAAAAGTAAATTACAATATTATAATAACTATGATAATATTTTCCTAATGTTTGACGTAATTAGGAAAATATTATCATAATCATAATAATATTATAATAACTACAATCATTATTTCGTAATACTCCCCCTCAAGTTGGAGAGTGAAGATCTTGAACTCCCAACTTGTCGCGTAGTGTCACAAACTGGTCCTTTCCCAAGGCCTTTTTAAATAAATCTGCCAACTGAAAACGAGTGGGAATATGTGAAGGGCTAATCATTCCAGCTTGTAGTTTTTCGTGAACTATGTGACAATCGATTTCTATGTGCTTTGTATGTTCATGAAAAACAGGATTAGCTGCAATGTACAACGTAGCTTGATTATCACAATACAATGGTGTGGAAGCTACTTGCGGGACCTTTAAATCTTGTAGTATATAACGTAGCCAAGTGAGCCCTAAACACATATTGGCCATAGCTCGATATTCGGCTTCTGCTAATGATCTAGAAACATTGGTTTGTTTCTTAGACTTCCATGAGACGAGAGAATTTCCAAGGAAAATATAGTACCCTGTAACTGATCTCCTTGTGGCACAACAACTTCCCCAATCTGAATCACAGAAGGCTTTCAAGGAAAGATTATTGGAGGCAGGAAAGAGTAAACCTTGACAAGGTGTGCCTTTGATGTATCTGAGGATTCGTAAAATAGCATCCCAATGTGGCTTTCGAGGCTGATGCATGAATTGACGAAGTGTTCGAATGGAGTAAACTATATATGGCCTTATGACAGTGAGATAAATTAACCTCCTAACCAGTCTTCGATACTGAGTTGGGTCATTGCGAAAAGTTCCATCTGTGGGGGTGAGTTTGAGATTCTGTTCCATTGGAAACTTGTCTGGCTGTGCACCTGTAAGTCTCGAGTCTTGCAGAATGTCTAATGCATATTTTCTTTGAAACATGAGAATACCTTTCTTGGAACGTGAAAATTAAATGCCCAAAAAATACTTAAAATCTCTAAGGTCTTTGATGCGAAAACGCTTGAGAAGAAAGGTTCTGAAGTGTTCCATCTCTTGAAGATACCTGTGAGGAATATGTCATCAACATTAATAAGCATTGATGTGAATGAAGTACCTTGCGTCTTGGTGAAGAGGGAATACTCAGCCTTTGACTGATGGTAACCTGCTCTTTGAATGGTGGCTAAAAATGTGGAAAACCAGTTTCTGGATGCTTGTTTGAGTCCATATAGAGACTTGTTGAGCCGACATACAGTGTTCTACCCCTGTCGGCGAAGACCAGGAGAAAGCGTCATGTAAACAACTTCATGCAAATCACCATGAAGGAAGGCATTATGGACATCTAACTGGTGAATATACCAATAACGAGCTGATGCAACAATAATGAGACACCGAAGGGTTATAAGTTTAGCGGTAGAAGAAAAAGTCTCCTGATAGTCAACACCCTCAATTTGAGTGTACCTCTTGGCAACGAGACGAGCTTTGTAACACTCAATGGTGCCGTCGGATTTGTGTTTGATTTTGTAGACCCACTTGCAGCCGATGTGTTTATAACCAAGAGGCAAAGGAACCAGACTCCAGATGTTATTGTGTTGCAAAGCTTCTAATTTTACATGCATGGCCTGCTGTAAATTGGGATCTTGGATAGCTTGAGCATAAGAAGTGGGTTCAGTAGAACCTATGATGTTAGCTAGAAAAGCAGAATGGGTTGAAGAAAAATGAGAATAGGATATAAAATTAGAAAGAGGATAACGAGTACCTAAGAAACGAGGTACCAGAGCAGGTGGATTGACTTGGTTGGACATATTGTAGTCTTTATGCCATGCCGGAGAGCGTAAAAGATGGGTAGAGTGTAGCGGAGGTGTCGTGGTAGGTGGAAAAATAGGGGATGTTGACGGGTCAGAAGAGAGAGAGGTAATGGAGGCTGATGGGTGTCAAGTGGGCTATGATGAGAGGTGGGATTAGGAGAATTGGGTGTGGACTTAGCAGCAGAAGTGGGGCTCGTGGCATCAAAGGGTGGGTGAGCATGGGGTCTGGTAGAAGGTGTTGGGCTAGTAGGAATTGTTGGGCTGGCAAGAACCGTTAGAGAGTGAGGGCTGATAGTAAGGGTTGGGTTGTTACAATTGTTGGGTTGGGGCATGTCAAGGACCTGTGATGTGGGTAGGGATGTGGTAAGAATTGATGGGTTGGTAGAAGTGGGTTGTGGCATGTGTGGGCGTGTATTATGCATACGAAATGGGATGGGGACGCAAGAGATTGCGTGGAGGGTAGAGGCAGAAGGGAGGATGACGTGGGGGCATGGGAAACATTGAAATATATGGATTGCTGGGGTTGGTCGACTGGGGTGTCAGGGAGTGTGTATTGTAGGGTAGGCCCGCTGTCATAGGTGTATAGGTAGGTGGTATTAGATGAGGTCGAAGTTGAACATGTACTCGTGAAATTTCACATCACGACTGACAAAAAATTGGTGAGTGTCCAAATCATAAAGTGCATAGCCTTTTTTACCAAGAGGGTAACCAACAACTATGCAACGTTTTGCACAGGTATCAAATTTGTGACTGGGCTGGACAACGATGGCATAACAGAGACAACTAAAAACTCTCAAGTGATCAAGGGATGGTGGTCGATTGTATAGAAGTTCAAAAGGAGATTTGTTAGATAGTAATGGTGATGGTAGACGGTTAATGTGATAGACAGCGGTTAAGACAAAATCACCCCAGAAGGAGAGAGGTAAGTGGGACTGGAAGCGGAGGGCACATGCAACAGTGAGAATGTGCCCATGTTTTCATTCGACAACCCCATTTTGTTGTGGAGTATAAACACATGTGCATTGATATTCAATGCCATTAGTGCGGAAAAAAGTTTTCATGGATAAGAATTCTAACCCATTATCAACCCTGATTGCTTTAGTTTTGACATTAAATTGAGTGTGGACAAAGGATATGAAGGTTTGCAAAAGTTGTTGAGTGTCATATTTAAATTGCATAAGAAATATCCATGTGCATCAGGTAAAATCATCAACAATGGTAAGAAAATATCTAGTCCCCGAATGTGTGGGAATTTTATGACCCCAAATATCACAATGTAACAAATCAAATGGTGCACGAGTTGAAATTGAACTTAAGGGAAAAAGAAGTCTTGTTTGTTTGGCAATGGGACAAACACCACAATTATTATCAAAAGAAATGTTATGTGAAGATAATAAAGGAGAGACTAACTTAAGACGAAAAGGAGAAAGATGTCCAAGACGCATGTGCCATAGGTTGGAGGGATGGGAGACTTGGCAAGAAATGGGTGTCTTCTGCACGGGAGACATGTAATAAAGACCACCACGTTGTTTACCCGAGCCAATCAACTTCCCTATAGCCAAGTCCAGCAAGACACAAAAAGTGGGAAACAATATGACACAACAATTTAGAGAATCGGTGAATTTGCTAGCAGACGTGAGATTTAAACGAACAGACGAGACACATAAAACATTATCCAAAGTAATGTCAGAATTAAATAATATAGAGTCGGTGGAAGTGATTGGGGCTATAGAATCAATGGATAAATTGACTATGGGTGTAGGCGATGAATTAGTTTTAATGAAAAATGTAGAATCATAAGTGATGTGGTCTGTATCTCCGCTATCCAAAATCCAAGGCTTGGTGAATGCAGAATTTACTAAGGGAGCAGAAACAGGGGGCAGACCTGCAGCAATTGCATAAATATTGTTGTTACCAGAAGCATAATTGGAATTTATCACGGACATAGCATGAACCAATTGTAGTAGTTGTTCACTAGAGAGTCCATGCAATGGATTGGATGAAGAAGAGGATGGGGCCCAATTGGAAACATAGGCTATTGGTGTTTCGACATTGGCCTTGTCAGCATGATGAGGAATATGATTGTCATGATTGAGGTCAACATCATGTTTGTTAGCTGCATAGGCTGAAGAAAAATTTTATGTTGGTGTTTGATCTTTTCCTGTCATGTTGGTTGTGTTCGCTAGAAAAAATTTGGCTAGTGTTTGTAGCGGAAGTGGGATAAACGTCTGTTTAGAGTCACCAAGATCGGTACTTTGATGCCATGTAAAGAAAATAGAGTGTGTAATTGTTTTGAATTAATTTCTTCCAATTGAATAATTCTTTCTGTACAAGGTATTATATACAAAGAGGTATTCATCAATTTCCCCCCTAAACTTGGGACCATTGGTCAATTTCCCCCCTCAAATCTCATAATTAGTCAATTTCCCCTCTCAACTTTAATTTGGGCCAATTCCCACCCCCCCCCCCCCCTTAACTCTCATAATTAGTCAATTTGCACCCTACTGTTAATTTTTTTTAATTTTCCATCTATTCTTTTTTTTTTTTTCAATCTTTCTAATAACTTCCAACAAAGTACTAAAATTAACATAAACTCACCTGCATAATATAGGGTAAAATGTACAAAAACATAATACAATTAGTATGTGATATGGGTTGATTATAAGAAAAAGTTATGAATCGAGTTTAAAGCATGTAGAAGAAGAAATAATAACAAAAAGAAATAATAATCCTAAACTCATGGATCAGACCTATTTCAATAAAATGGGTTATTCTTAATAAGGAGTCGAAAATTATGAATTGACTAGCCATTTTTGCACTAAAGCTCGATTCTCCGCAATTTACTTGAACTTAGCTTTCACTTTTATAAAGAAAATTGTATTCACACACAAAAATTTACACATCAATCCTTTTCGTTATCAATTTTGTATAGCCAAAAATCAAATAAATTACTCCATACTGATTTATTATGACTAATAATATTATTTATGAAAAATTGTAAAATTCTAAATTTTAATCTATTTGTAATAGGATAAAGATATAGGAAAATGATTAACATACATCTTATTTAGTTTCTTACACACACTTGTTTAATTATGATCAAATTAAAAAATTAACAGTAGGGTGCAAATTGACTAATTATGAGAGTTAAGGGGGGAAATTGGCCAAATTAAAGTTGAGGGGGGAAATTGACTAATTATGAGAGTTGAGGGGGAAAATTGACCAAAATTAAAGTTGAGGGGGGAAATTGGCCAATGGTCACAAGTTTAGGGGGGGAATTGATGAATACCTCTATATACAAATATTACAATCAAGCACACAGCCACTATTACGGCATGCAAGCTATGATCCACAATTTGTGGCATTTGACTTATGCTATTAGGGAATTGTTATTAGCACTCCAAAAATCTCATTTGGCACTCCAAACTTTCTATAATTAGAAAGAAAAATACACTTGTGAGGAGTGTAGAATGAGATTTTTGGAGTGCCAATAACAGTTCCCTATTATAATAACTATGATAATATTTTCCTAATGTTTGACGTAATCAGGAAAATATTATCATAATCGCAATAATATTATAATAACTACAATCATTATTTCCTAATACTCGTGATGAAAAAACTATCAATCAAAACTCTTGTAGTAAAATCCGTTAACAATTTTGGTCCAAATCAAATTTTCATCTAAATCAAATTTTGGTCCAAACCAAATCAAATTTTGCAGTAGGATATTTTCAAACTAGCCCTCGTGAAGTTGTTTTATAAGTAGTGTACAGTACTTGTTTTGATAAACTGAAAAATCTCTCATCATTGTGTGAACCATAAGGTGCCGTGTAGAATTTGGCTTTAAAGTGAGAGGGCGCCTCGTAGAATTTAGGGTGTAGAACCACAAGTCAACGTACCAATACTCAAGCTTTCGCCGCGTAGAGTTGATGCGGGTGTATTAATTATAAGAAGAAGAAAGTAGTTCCGGCAGAAATAAAGAAAATCAATATTGCCAAACAACCTTGAATTTGCCTAAAGAAATTGAAGGCAATGGATAACTGGTCGAGCTTAGGGAGGCTGTTAATTATGGTGCTGGTGTTACTGTCCTACCACGATGCTCATCGCAATTCTGGTCTTGTGTTTGATGCCCTCATCATCCTCCTCTGCTCCCTCGGCCTCGTCTTTCGCCAAATGAATATCTTTGTTCCCGATAAAGCCTCGTCCTCGTCCTTGTCCTCGTCCTCGCCCTCATCCTCATCCTCATCATCCTCATCCGCCTCCTAGCCCTCATCCTCATCCTCATCGTCCTCCTCTGCCTCCTCCACCTCCTCGCCCTCATCATCATCCCCATCGTCCTCTTCCGCCTCCTCATCCTCATTCTCCTTCTTAAAAGGCTCGCTCTACGAAGTGTTCATAAGCTTCAGAGGCGAAGACACACGTAAAAACTTCACGAGATACGTCCACGAAGCATTGACAAAGGCCGGAATCAACGCCTTTATTGACGACGAAGAACTAAGAATAGGAGAAGATATAACTACCAAACTTGTGCGGGCAATCTAGGGTTCTAGGGATCTCTATCATTGTCTTCTCAAGATGGTATGCGGACTCCAGCTGGTGTCTCGAGGAGCTGGTTAAGATCATGGAGTGTAGAAGAACGCTAGGGCAATTAGTTTTACCGATATTCTATGACGTTGATCCTTCGCATGTAGGGAAACAGACTAGTAGTTTTGCACAATCGTTTCTGAAACATACAGATGAAAAGAAGGTAGAGAAGTGGAGAGCTGCTCTTACTGAAGCTTCGAATTTGTCTGGCTGGGATCTCAGAAACACTTTGGACGGGTACTCACTAATTTCTTTTCTTATGAATTAAGGCTTTAACGTACCTTTACTTATTAATTTGAAAGCATGCGATTTCTTAGACCTCTGTAATAAAATCATACAATAAAGCTTAAACTGTTAAGGCTACACTAATCACAGCTGGCAAGCCGCCGGCGAATGGCTGCAGAGGGAAGGGATGCTGGTTTTTTTGTTTGTGTTTCTTTTTTAAATTTTAATTTTAATTTTAATTGATGTTTGCTAAGTTTAAACACACCACCTCAAAGAAAATTGTCTTAATTAAAATCTCTAGTCATGATAAATAATTTCGTGTATTAATTAGTTCAATTTCGTCTTCTAGTTGTATAACAATCTTTGTTTTGCTTCTCAACTTGACTAATGCCAGGCATGAAGCAAAGTTTATCAGGATGATTACCAATCAAGTCACTACGAAGCCAAACAACAAATACTTCAACGTAGCGCCCTATCAAGTCGGAATAAATACTCGAGTGCTAAATATCAGTAATTATTTACGCATCGGAGATTCAGATGATGTTCGTGTGATTTGAATTTCAAGCATGGGTGGAATAGGTAAAACAATGATTGCTAAAGCCATTTATAACGAATTTCATGAAAGGTTTGAAGGTAAAAGTTTCATTAAAAAGGTGAAGGAAAAAAAACTAGAAAAATTGCAAAAACAACTTCTTTTTATATCTTGCAAACCAAGACAAAGGTAAGCAGTGTTACTGCAAGGACCGCCTTGGTAAGGGAAAGATTTCGTCGCTTAAAGGTACTTGTCATAGTTGATAATGTAGATGATGTGAAGTAGCTACACGAATTAGCTAGAAATTGCCACACTTTTAGCCCGGGGAGCAGAATCATCATCACAACTAGAAACAAACATGTGCTAAAAGAATTTGTTGTTGATGAGATATATCGGGCGAAAGGAATGGACCAAGAAGAAGCTCTTGAGCTCCTAAGTTGGCATGCTTTCAGAAGTAGTTGTTGTCCTAGTCAATATCTTGTGCTCGCAAGAGAAGTTGTCAATTACTGTGGAGGACTGCCGCTGGCTCTTGAAGTTTTAGGATCTACTCTTTCAAACGAAGTGTAGATGAATGGAGAAGTATATTGGATGAATTGAAAATGATTCCTCATGGAGAAACTCAGGCACAACTGAAAATAAGCTACGACGGGCTAAATAATAATTACAAGAGGCGGATATTCCTCGATATAGCTTTTTTTTTATCGGAATGGACAAGAACTATGTCATACAAATCTTCGATGGTTGTGGCTTTTATGCAACAACAGGAATCGAGGTCCGCCTTGACCGGTGCCTTGTAACTATTGGTAGAAAAAACAATATTATGATGCATGATTTGCTTCGGGATATGGATAGAGATATCATGCATGCAGAAAATCCTGATTTCCCGGGAGAATGGAGTAGATTGTGGTGTCCTGAAGATGTAAATGACGTATTGATAGACAAATCTATAAGTACTTTCCCAATCAAACCTTATGTTAAACGTGTAAGCATATGTAAGTTAGTAATCTAACTTTTTTTTCATGCAAAGCTTCTCTTATTTGGTGTCTGTTTTTTCAGATAGCAGGGAACTGAAAAAATTGATGGTCTGGCTTTGAATTTGCCGAGTCTTGAAAAGACTAGTTTCAGTACTGAGGCGTTTAGAAATATGAAGAGACTAAGATTGCTCCAACTAAACTACGTTCGTCTCGCTGGGGGATACCAATGTCTTTCCAAAAAATTAAGATGGCTGTGCTGGTATGGATTCCCATCGAAGTTCATACCAATAGAACTGTGTCAACCAAACATAGTCGCTATCGACATGCAGTACTGCAGCCTCAAACAAGTTCTTTGTGAGTATTCTAGGGCAAGTACAATGCGTAACCTGAACCAAATTAAGAATTATTTTTATGCTCTCTGTATCTTCTTTTTGGATTTAAATTTTTTATTTCAATTTGATTTTTCTTAACAGTTGCTTGGTAAGTTGAAGATTCTAAATCTCAGCCACTCCCACGATCTAACACAATCGCCGAACTTTTTGAAATTCCTAAATCTTGAGGAATTGATACTCAAAGACTGTAAGAGGTTGGCTAAAGTTCACAAGTCCATCGGAGATCTCAAGAGTCTTGTGTTGGTGAATTTGAAAGACTATGAAACGCTTAAGGCTCTCTCGAGGAGTTTCTATAAGTCGAAATCTGTCAAAACTCTTGTTCTCGATGGTTGTTCAAGATTCCGAAGCTTGCCTGAGCACTTGGGAGAAATGGCATCATTGGTCACTCTTTATGTAGATGGGACGGCAATAAAGAAAGTACCACCTTCCATCGTACGACTGGAGAAGCTCGAGTGCTTATCTTTGAGTTACTTGAAGTGTCATTTGCAGCTATCTTCCTTATGAGGCTTACGCTTTTTAACAGAGTTACATTTGGAAGACATCAATTTAATGGAAGTGCCTAATGATATGAGGAGTAGTTTACCTTGTTTAGAGTACTTATGTCTAGATGACAATAATTTTCAGAGCCTTCCAAGCCTCAATGGCCTCTCCAAGCTTCGTTTACTATACTTGAATCGTTGCAGAAACCTTGTCGAGATCACAGATTTACCAAAAAGTTTGGATACCCGAGATGGACTACTGCTCTGCATTAGAAAGAATGCCAGATTTTTCAGGCATGTCGACAATCGTGTTTCTCGGTACCGTCAAACTTATCGAGTTTCCAGGCTTAGATAGCGCGTTAAACTTGGACCTCAAACTTCATATGTTTACACACAACAATGTCATAGATGTCCTTCTTAGGGATAGCACGCTGCAGGTTCTCTGTCTCTTCCACACCACCCCCCTTGCAAATATGTGTGTTATGTACATGGTTCTAAAAGTTGCTAGGCGCTAGTCGGGCGGTAGGCTGGGGCCTAGCGCCTAGGCGGCTAGGCGGGGCCTAGGCGGGCATCTAGGCGGACTAGGCGGATTTAAGTAAATCAATCATATTTCGTGTAAATAAGTGTCCGCTTATACTTGAAATATATATAATTTCGTCATAAACTACAAAATAGAATGCATATATATTATGAAGTATTGGAACATAATGAAAACATGTGAAATAAGGATATAATGTGTGTTCATTTAAGTATGCAACAAGTCTCTTACAATTTATTAGAAAAAAACAAAATGCAAAATGAAAGTTATCTATTTTCTGTCTAAGTGAGTTGTGACCTAGGCGAGTGTTTAGGCGGGTCTAGGCGGTCTAGGCGGGTGCCTAGGCAGTCTAGGCGGTGCCTCAGTAAGTCTAGGCGCCTTTAGCATTAATCGGGGCGGTGGCCAGCCGTCTAGCACCTAGGCAGGGCCTAGGCGGCGCTAGGCGGGGATTTTTAGAACAGTGGTTATGCATGTATTACTCACACAAATCTTGTTCAACATGGTATAGGGATGGACAGGAAGTGGATTCATGAATCTTGTAGGAAGACAAATTCCCATTTGGTTCAATCATGTCAACAAGGGTACCCAAGTCTCTTTTGAAGTGCCTAAGGAAATTGACTGTAATGCAAAAGCGTTGGCTGTGTGCCTGGCTTGTGTTCCTCATGATGACGTCAGCTGGATTGATTATAAGTTGTTGTCTTTTATTTATGTTATTAATAACACCAAGGGTACTAGTTTTTATGTCAATATAGGACATCTTTTTCCCTTTGAAGAGATCCTTTGGCTGAGATATTTATCGTTGTCGGAAACTGAATTCAATTTGGAAGAAGGAGATTTGGTCCATGTTATTGCAGATTGTCCTAATACTGTGGTGAAGAAAATAGGGGTACGTTTAGTATGCGACAAACTTATGACTTTCGAAGGTTCGTTATTTTATTACCATTATATCCCTTACTAAACTCTTTCATTAACTCTTTCATTCTTTTATAGTGAAAAAGAATGAAAAGGTCGAAAGGTCCGGTCTTTCCCCATTTGAGATTTTTCTAAGAAAATTAGGACCTTCTGTTCCGAATGTTGTCCGGAATTTTTTTTGTGGTTGAAGGGTGATGACGATTTCTTTGGCCGGAGGAAATTCGGTTTTGGAATTTCAGGGATTTTGAGTGAAGTCGGGGTAGTGAAATTTGGAACCAAGACCACAAATTGAGGAGGAAGGGTGAATCCCAAAAGTACACTTCCATAATTAAGTTTTTAAAATAAAATATTTATTTTAAAATAAAATATCCAACACAAGAAAATAAATTACCGATGTAGTTGGCAATTGTTTATTAACTCTTTCATTCTTTTATAGTGAAAAGAATATGTGCGCCAAGTACATTGCATTTGCATCAGTTGACGACGAGCCGCCTAGCTGCCAGCCTATATTCATATATACATATATACATATATACATATATATATGTGTGTGTGCGCTCTTTCATTCTTTTATAGTGAAAAGAATATGTGCGCCAAGTACATTGCATTTGCATCAGTTGACGACGAGCCGCCTAGCTGCCAGCCTATATTCATATATACATATATACATATATACATATATATGTGTGTGTGTGTGTGTGTGTGTGTGTGTGTATATATACTGCTATGGATTAGCAAATGGGTAGGTACACATTACTGTCGTTCACTTCATTTTGTTAAATTAGGAGCTCGATTGGTACGTAGGATTGAACTGGACGAAGGAATAATTTTTGAAAACAAGTTCATTTGATCAACATATATGCATGCAATTAACAATTAAAGACGGAATCATACTTGTATGCACTCAAAAACAAAACTTTACCTATGAAATTCAAGACCTAGTAGTTGTGGTGGACCAAGACTCAACTCAAATCTTAAACAAAAGAGTTGAGAAACTTTTATACCTTTGAAGCACCTCTTTGCTTAGCAAAGGATATTCACCCATGTCAGGGCCTTTTTCCTTAATCTCCTTGCTCCTTGGCTCCATGGATGTGGATGGAGGAATTTTGTTTCTTGGCTCCATGACTTCTTAGATATGGATGAAGGAATGGATTCTCCAAGTTCCCAAGAAAGGGAACCTCTAAGTTTCCACACCAAGGAGAGCATTAAGGAAGAGATGAGTGACCTAAGAAGAGATGGATGCTAGTCCATTCTTCCTAGGATGGCCAGCCTCCTAAGAGAAGATAAAGCTTTTGTGTTTTTCTCTTTTCTCTCTAGAAAACCCTTACGAGGGAATGGGTTATAATTTCCTTTCTATAGCCACTTACATCGAGTGGCATAAATGAAATTAAAACAAATTCTCCCTCACACTTTCTATGGCCGGCCATGTGGGTTCATTGGGCTTTCATGCCCTTTGTGTTTTCAAGTTGTCATACAACTTGAGTTATTGGACTTGACATTCGAAGCCCATTGGGCCTTCAGGCCCAAAACTAACCCGAGGTCTAAAACGAACTTATTCATTTGATTAATTAACATATTAATTAATCCTAACCATAAATAATTAAACCATTTAATTATCCTTACTCATCTCGTTGTTTCTTCAATCTCTACCTTACTCGGTGTACGATCCATTAGGTTCCTTTTAGTGAGGCAGTGGGCGATTATAACTCTTCAAATCGATTGTGAATTGAAACTTACTTTTCAATTCTCCCTTTAGTGATTATACACATTTAGGGCTTCCACAAACCATGACTGACACCTAGTAGTATGTCATTGCTACCCAAGCTAATCAGAAAAGGTGGAGAACCTTTTCAGTTTGGGATTACAATGCAATACGGTCTTTCTCTAATACAATACTCTTGACCACATTGTTTGATTTGATAGTTTATTCATGTTTACTATCCAATGTGATTCTCTTACTTATATGATTACCTTGAATGTGATTTGGAATAACTTCCTAAATCTCATTCATACTATGGCCAGAGATTCTTAATCATATCATAGAGTATTCTCCCTCAAACAGTTTGAAGCATAGAGATTCCTTGTTGTGCATTCACTTGCCTCCATGGCTAAGTGGCTTAACCCCAACTATGTTGTGGACACCCTTTGACGGAGTGACTTTTGACATAGTCAAAGATCAAGGACCTAACCATAAGACAACTATGATGCCTCAGGTCAAATGACTAATTTGCATTATCCCAACCATGAGTTTTCATGTGACATGAGTATGAGAACTCCTTGTTGATCACGTTCGGTGGACTTATTCTCTATTGAGCACCTATATGCTTGTCTTGGTGTCAGTCACGCCAATGACTTGAGACCAGTCACTCTCTCTAAGAAAAGACATAGCACATACTGATCTTAACGGACTGTCAATGCCCAATTGGCAATCCTATGATCATGAACGTTAGGATATGTATACGAAAGAGAATGGTCTCATGAATCTAACTTCTTTAATCACATTCTCCCAATTACATATTCCTTGGACATATCGTTTAAGCATATAAAATTTATATGAGACGGCTTTAAACAATAATTTTTGCCCTTTATATTAAACTAGATTAGTTTAACATGTGAAATGTCTGTTAAGTATCATCATATGATTGGTTTTAGGGCACATTTCCAACAATCTCCCACTTGCACTAGAGCCAATCAGCTTGGTCATCAGTGATGATACCTCTTCTGAATTCATTTCAAAAATGGCTGAGTAGTAGGCCTAGACAATGGATATCTATATGTTATCCATAGAAGCAACCTTGAGAATAACGACGTCACCATTATACATGATTCTCAATCATGTGGTTCAGTCTCTCATTTGAGTTCGGATCTTGATGAGACCTTGATTCCCTGGCTTGAGCTATCGCCCCATTAGTGTCGTAATGTGGGTACACTAGAGACACTTTCTGGTTAGAACCGAATGAAGAGTTCATAAATGAACTTTCCCATCCAAACAACATTGTTGTAAGCTTCTATATGGCGATATATTTTGCATGCATGATGGAACACACTTAAGTCATTACTTATAACGTTTCCACCTAAATATCTCTTTAGTCATAATAAAGAGATATCCAATTATCTCTTCATTCATAATGAAGAGACATCCAATGATAGATACGATATTAGATTCATAACCTAATACATTTACGCTTCCATTGCGTTACTCTAATTCTTCCTCATTCTTGAGGAATCTATCCTTTAGTATTTCTTAAATACTTAAGGACTCACTTGACAATTGCCATGGTTCTGATCCTGGGCTTACACTGATATCATCTTGTACCGATCTTGGTACAACTCATATCAACGTTTTTCCTACAATATGAAATACGTATATCACCTTTCTGCGTATGCATAAAGGATTCTATTTACGCATTATGCTTCTTTGGGAGTCAAAATGGTACATTCCCTTTTAGAAGAGCAATTTCCCAGTCTGATTGGAATTGTCCTTTCATCTGAAGTTTATCATTCGAGAAACTTCCTACATCTATCGTCTATCAATAGGGATTGAGATATTCCAATTATATCTTGAAATCTATCATTATAGATTTCCATCCCATGTATATAGACTATGTCTCCCATATACATTCTATCATTATAGTATGTTTAAAGTCATAACCTTAACGACGAAGAATTCCTTTCATTTCCAAAATTAATATATCATATATATGTTCAAATTTAGGAATATGATTAACTCCCACTAATCTTTTGTAAACCTAGTAAACAAAAGATTCATTTACATCTTTATGAGAAATCAAACGATTTGATCTTTCTCTCATAAGACGTTTATAGCTCCCACTAGCTTGCTAAGATTCATGATGGATGGATCTCTACAACTTACACATCTTGTGATCCCTAGTCTTAGACAAATATTATCAAGACTATCTTGATAATGGTTTCGGAAACCCATATTATGTCCAAACATTGAATCACCGTTTAGTTGTAGCTAGAAATCTTCGAATTAACTGAAACCAAGACTACGTCAAAGATGGTTTCTTCCAAGTCAACCAATCTCGTTGATTGTAGTCACCTTAAGCTACCAATTAGCTATGAAGGTTTCACTATTTTGGGTCAAATGGTACTATACCATTTCCTTGAGTATATGTTGTATATACACTCAATGTAGTCATAAGGATTTTCATTCTTATTTCTTTCGAATTAAGAGGTGTAACTCTATGACATAGTCATAAAGTTCAAACCATTCAACTAAGACGGTTTATAGATCCTTCTCGACTACCTTGGAGCTAGTGGTGTAGGACCTAGGTTGTTATATTTTTTTATTATCATCTTGTCTCTCAAAGAACCCATTCTTTGAGTTCTATCTCTCGTTCATTTGCTCTATCTTAGGCAAATTCTATTGTAGGATTACAATGAACTACCAAACAAATAACATTTGTTAGTTGGTTTATAGAAATGACATCCAAAGGTTAATTTAAGAATATCCCACAAGATTGTTCTCAAACAAATATTGCTTATTAGCACACAACCCCAAATCTTAACACGATTAAGACTTGTCTTTCTTTCCAACTACATCCTATGGAGTCATGAAAATTTTGGAAGATCTTTTAATTAACAATCATATTGTCTTAGAAGTATACATCATATATATGGGTAATTGATAACATCCAACGAACTACATCTTATTCGAGTTCGTTCTTCTCCCAATGGAGAAATCCATCATCTTATGATGCTACTTTCCTTGATATCTTTCAAGGAAATTCTTCTAAAGTGTTATTTTTTCTTGGATCAAATCTAAGGAGGTAAATACTTTAGACGTCTTACTCATCAACTTACATTCTTGAATTCTTTGAAACCTTTTGCAAAGTATTCAGACTTGTGTTTATTCAAAATAAACGATAGTCCAACTAATAGCGATCTTCGGTGAATGTCATACAACATGAGTAGTATTATGTTGTGGACAAGTGCCACTAACATCTAAGTGAATTAACCTCAACAACTTTTTGATTCTTTCTTCTTTTCAAAAGAATAAAGATTCGAACATTTCGCCTCTATACAATTTTAACAAGAAGGCATTGGATCTAGATCTAACGATCCAAAGCATCCATCTATGACCAACTTGTAATTTATGTTTTAGAGGTGTCACAACTCAGTGGGATTAGTCACTACCTTGCAACCTTTTGGGTTTTAAGCATCGTTATATTCTAAACAATTAACACTACCACATCATCTCCACTATAGAGACAATCAATCAGATTACACTAATCCAATCATTCATTAATAAAGAACAATGTTTTGTCAAACAAAACATTCATCCATCTCTTAAAATTATAGTGACGGAATTAAGTTCCTTATTCAAATTGGAATGTAAAGACAATCTTTGTTTTTCCAATTTCTTTGGTAGTTCATATGAGGAAGTAATTACTATCTGCTTTCACAGAGATATATATTTTATTTACGTTCCGAATGTGAAGTACTTTATCTTCCCCCATTGATCTTCTACTTCTTATTAGCCACACTTTTACAACGATTGTAAAACATAGTTACTAATACGGAATCAAGCATTCAAGTAGAAGAACCAACTGTTTTGAACTATTCAAGAACAATTTACAACTCATTCGAAAGGTGTGTTCTTGACACTTGCAAGACATTTCTTGCAAATACCCCTTCCAATGTCCATCCTTTCATAAAGAAAGTTTGTTCCCTTGGAGTTATTTCACCTTCTTCACTTCTCCATTGACTACAATAGTCATGGTCCCTTGATAGGAGCATATTTATGGGACTTAGTTAGCTTGTTTTCTTGCAATTACATATTTAGTTTTTAATTATTAGAGTGTTTTAAGTTATTTTCGTATGTGTGTAGGTCCAAATGGCAAAGTTGGCAAGAAAGTGCATTTTGGTGCATTTTAGAGTAGTTTTGGGCTGAAATGGATAGCTTGCATTTAGAGCACAAGGAATGGGCGTTTTGAAGATCAAATGAGGCTAGGAATGTGCTAAAGAGATGGAAGAAAATAGTTCAAGACAAAGAAGATAAGGAATCAGCTCAAAAGAATGAGTATTATCCAAAACCTTATCTGATTTCTAGAAGCACTCTTTCTAGAAACCCTTTCTAGAAGCATGGTTCTAGAGGCTCTACTCCTAATCCCTACAAACCCGATGCCCCCTCCCTTCTAGAAGGCCATTTACCTTGCCTTGCACTCCATTCCTTTTCCCTTCAATTCCTGCCGCACCTTCTCACCTTTTGCCTCTTGGATTCGGACTTAATTAGCCTTTTTCCTTGTGGATTTGGTTTGCAAAAGTCCTTCTCAGAAGTTAATTGGGCCAAACCCTTTTTCCTGATGGATTTATACAATATGCCGCACCCTAAGGCCCTTATTCTTTACTTATGCTCATTTCTAACCCAAGCCTTAATATCTAGGGTTTGTCGTGCTACACACACACACACACACACACACACACACACACATATATATATATATATTTGTTTATGCGCAAAAAGGGGTTAGAGACATACAGAAACACTTTGCCGCAAGAGTTGAGAAGGGAAGACCTTTGTCGTGGCTTCCATTGGAGAATGAGGGTTATGCCGCAAGCCACCTGCATCCATTGGAGACTTTCAGAGTTCTTTCTTCCCTCGTTTAGTTTCAATGTTTATTTTAATTTGCTTTGTAATTGTTATGAACATGTGTAACTAAGTTTTTCTTAGTTAGAGGTGAATTCAAAGCCATGCACATATGTTTAATATGAATTGATTACCTTCAGTTATTGTTTCGTAAAACATGAATGCGATTCACTTATCTGTTTGATTGATAACTTGTTCTTGTGTGTTGATTAGGGATGCATATTTAGTTTGCATGCATGAATCTGATGCTAAAATATAAGGGAGTTTCACCTAATAATTATGAACTTATATTTACAAGTAATGGAGGTTGCTAGTCACAATCATGACAAGTAAATTCTTGGCAAGAGTATCATGCAGTTCATAGTTACGAATGCCTTGTCAGTGCTTATGATTTTCACAAAGCTTAATGATCTTTGATGGTATTTCTATTATGTTGTTCATGCAGAGAACTATTGAAGAATAATTTGGTTACCGATGCGTTATCCATCCAATTCAATGAACTTAGGAAAATTTGAGAATTAATTAGTGCATTCACAATTAATTTGGGGCATTGTCATTCATGGCTTATAGAAACAATACTGGAAATCAATTTATGTGCGTATGTTTCATGTGTGGAGAAGGACCCTCTAACTAGCTTTTCACCCTTGAATTCACCTTAATTTCGTTTTAACTTACTTTGTTTGCTGCAATTTATCTAGTTTTGCTAAATTCATCCAAAAACCCCCTTAGTTCTTATTTGTGTCTTAGTTTAGTTAATTTCGTTCAAATCTGTCCCCATTTAGTGTTTTGAGTCTTACTAGTCTAGAATTCGTCCAAATAAATCCCTAGAGTCTGTTTTGAGTTTATTTGCTAGTATTATGCTGTTTAGAGTCTAGTTAAGTGTTTTTTAGTCTAGTTTAGTGTTTTGGAGTTTAAATTGTGTTGATTAGCATCCCTTCTAATCCCCGGCCTAAAACGATCCCTACTTTCATATACTATAATCATAGGGTTTTAATTTGTGTGTTAGAATATATCACATCATCCCTTAAACTCCCACTATCTCTCTTGAAACTTATTTCAATTGTGTTATATACATCAAACGATTTGGAGATCGTGCGGTTATTGTTCACTTTATAGTTTACAATAAACTTAGTGAACCATCTGGATAGGGACTCAAAGGTGATGTCATTGCCTAGTTTCTGTCTCCTGAAGTGGTTTAACACTTCAACTCAATGATTCAAAATCATCATAAGTCCATGTTGATGGACTATTTTGGTCAATCAACCATTATGTTCTAAACATGATTACAAACTTTCAAGAGTTGTTCAAGGCAACTCTTATTTCTTCATACAACAATTTGTAAGTGAAGAATCATGACACTAAAAGTGTCCATGTCTTTGTGCTAATCTTCTCAAGTTCCTTTGTTCATACAACAAAGGAATAAGCATTTGTTGTTTGTGTTGTCCTCTTTATGATAGACTTAGCTAACATGTTATTCCAATGATACATTATCAATAGGAAGATTGTGAGGATGAGACTACTTAGGTACATATACAATCCATTCAAGACAATCTATGGGATTGTGGTACCAAGTTTGGAAACTAAACCCTTCGGCTTTTTCTTTGTAAAGTTTTGGATAGCGTTTGCAAATATATCGGTAAACAAATACATAACGAATATAAATTGATTGATATTAAGCTATTTGATTTGGGTCTTTAAATCAAATAGCACCACACACTATTTTTGGCAAATTCCATATCCCTCATTAGAATTCGAGAGTTTTGGAGGAAACTCTTAATAGGGTATGGGAGACTCACTATTATCAAGCCCACCTCACAAAGATATGATATTGGCTAGCATCAATAATAATGAGAGAGTACGCTTACTCATTTACATCTCATATAAGTACCCATCTTGTTTGGCCTCTAGAGAATGATATCTCACAATGATATGATGTTAGCTCCATTGCGCTACGTCAAGTCATTCCCATCATGCAAGTTCGGGTAGGGGTTCAAGAATAACCTCACAATGATATGATGTTGATCATTCTTGTTGCCTACCTTCACAACATCATGTATGCGTATAGAACTCATCCTGAGTGTAAGCACATACTTTGTACTCCCCCGTGATAGGGTGAAGTCGGTGTATGAGTCACAAACGATCAATGCCTACCATGGTGGAAGGCTACGAAAGAGTGTTCAAAGCACTATCACGCTTGTCAACTTAATAACAGTTTAGTTAAGGGTTTTAGGTCTCATCACATATAAGCATGCATTTTAATCTCATTAAAACAATTTGGTCCTATTACAACTATTGGTCCATGTGATTGATTTAGTAGTATATGATACTCCCACTATGCTTGTAAAATGATTTTTAAAGCAAGAGTATATGGTACTACTAACATAAGCTTTGCATTCATTGATGGAACTATATAGTTGCCTTAGGGCCTTCGGATGACTATGAACCTTTGATTCGATCCAACACGAGCCTAGTGTTGGATCTCAGTCTAGGGATGGTGATTGATTTTACTTACGCATTTAATCACATTAAGGCATGTTTTCTTATTGGGCGTTGGACCCAACTACTCCAATTTCGTGCATATCAAATAAAATAAGAGAGGAGTACTTCAAAGTAAAGAAGAGTTTATGCTCTTTTACAACATTTGATCAAATCAAAATACTTTAAAGTAAAGAAGAGCTTATGCTCTTTTACAACATTTGATCATATCAAATTACTACCAAAAACTAATCTACACATTCCCATGGTTCAAACAAATTTGAGAGATAGCCTTTCACATAGCTCAATTATCGTAGGCTTAGGTTCATAATCACCCTTTCTTTAATTAATTAACGCTTTAACTAATTAAACTTGAATGCAACATTGTCATTTGGTTTTTGTATCCATAGAATAGATTTAAATTGAGCTAAATGAAATGAAAATCCAATTCTCATTTAAAGAGACAAAACTATTTTGTTCTCAACTAATTTGGGCCAAAATGCAATAACCTCAACTTTTGGGCTATATTGCAAAATACAAACTTTTTGAGGTCACTTTGTAAAAACACAAAAGTCCACTACTTCATGTAATTACAACTAGAACCCAAAAATTTCAACAAATACAAAAACTTCATTAAAGGAGCAAAACAATTTGTCCTTTAGTGATTTTGGGCCTTTAAATAAAAACGTAAACTTTCGGGTCAAAGTGAAAATACACAAAAGTATCAAAACTTTATGTAATTACATAAAAGCCCTAATAGTACCCCCATTATAGGGGTGGCCGGTCATGGTGAGTAGTGATTGTGTGTGTGAGTTGATTTGTGTGTTTGAACGGTGATTGAAAGTTTTAAGTGATTGGTATGGTATGAATAGTAAAAGGTATGGGTGTGGTGTGAATAATTTGTGTAAACAAGTTCATTTGAGCAACATCTATGCATGCAATTAACAATTAAAGGCGGAATCATGCTTGTATGCACTCAAGAACAAAACTTTACCCATGAAATTCAAGGCCTAGTAGTTGTGGTGGACCAAGACTCAACTCAAATCTTAAAGAAAAAAGTTGAGAAACTTTTATACCTTTGAAGCACCTCTTTGCTTAGCAAAGGATATTCACCCATGTCAGGGCCTTCTTTCCTTAGTCTCCTTGCTCCTTGGCTCCATGGATGTGGATGGAGGAACTTTGCTTGTTGGCTCCATGACTTCTTGGATATGGATGATGGAATGGATTCTCCAAGTTCCCAAAAAAGGGAACCTCTAAGTTTCCACACCAAGGAGAGCATTGAGGAAGAGATAAGTGACCTAAGAAGATGGATGCAAGTCCATTCTTACTAGGATGGCCGGCCTCCTAAGAGAAGATAGAGTTTTTGTGCTTTTCTCTTTTCTCTCTAGAAAACCCTTATGAGGGAATGGGTTATAATTTCCTTTCTATAGCCACTTACATTGAGTGGCATAAATGAAATTAAAACCAATTCTCCCTCACACTCTCTATGGCCGGCCATGTGGGTTCATTGGGCTTTCATGCCCTTTGTGTTTTCAAGTTGTCATACAACTTGAGTTATTAGACTTGACATTCGAAGCCCATTGGGCCTTGAGACCCAAAACTAACCCGAGGTCTACAACGAACTTATTCGTTTGATTAATTAACAAATTAATTCATCCTAGCGATAAATAATTGAACCATTTAATTATCCTTACTCATCTCCGTTGTTTTTTCAATCTCTACCTTACTCGATATACAATCCATTAGGTTCCTTTTAGCGAGGCAATGGGTGATTAGAACTCTTCAAATCGATTGTGAATTGAAACTTACTTTTCAATTCTCCCTTTAGTGATTATACACCTTTAGGGCTTCCACAAACCATGAGTGACACCTAACAGTATGTCATTGCTACCCAAGCTAATCAGAAAAGGTGGAGAACCTATTCAGTTTGGGATTACAATGCAATACGGTCTTTCTCTAATACAATACTCTTGACCAGATTGTTTGATTTGATAGTTTATTCATGTTTACTATCCAATGTGATTCTCTTACTTATATGATTACCGTGAATGTGATTTGGAACGACTTCCTAAATCTCATTCATACTCTGACCAGAGATTCTTAATCGTATCATATAGTATTCTCCCTCAAATGGTTTGAAGGTTAGAGATCCGGCCCTTGTTGTGCATTCACTTGTCTCCATGGTTAAGTGCCTTAACCCCAACTATGCTGTGGACACCATTTGACGGAGTAACTTTGACATAGTCAAAGATCAAGAACCTAACCATAAGACAACTATGACGCCTCAGGTCAAATGACTACTTTGCATTATCCCAACCATAAGTTTTCATGTGACATGAGTATGAGAACTCCTTGTTGATCGCGTTCAGTGGACACATTCTCTATTGAACACCTACATGCTTGTCTTGGTGTCAGTCACACCAATGACTTGAAACAAGTCACTCTCTAAGAGAAGACATAGCACGTACTGATCTTAATGAACTGACAATGCCCAATTAGCAATCCTATGATCAGAAACGTTAGGATATGTATACGAAAGAGAATGGTCTCATGAATCTAACTTCTTTAGATCACATTCTCTCAATTACATATTCCCTGGACATATCGTTTAAGCATATAAAATTTATATGAGACGACTATAAACAATAATCTTTACCCTTTGTATTAACCTAGATTAGTTTAACATGTAAAATGTCCGTAAAGTATCATCATATGATTGGCTTTAGGGCACATTTCCAACACTGGAATGAATAACTCTCTACTTGAGGTATACATACTGATAGTAAAAGAAACTGATTTTTCATTTGAAGGGGATTAGAAAGTGATTATATCATGAAGAAACTCACTCCTCTTAAGTTTTATCGTACAAATTGGAAGGGATAAGTGTTCTTTGTGAGTAATTCCTCTTCTACCCTTTAGTTAGTCATAATTTATTCATTTTCACCTCAATATACCTTGAAATTTGAGAGTTATCCATTCCAAGTCAGGTGTGAGAAACTTCGACTGCTTGAACTTCCTTATCTAGAAGCATCTCTGAACTTGCGGTGAGCCTCAGGAACCTGCTACTTCAAATGTTTTGCTCGTAACTCATTCAATGCATCATCCTTGGCAGCTGCCCTGTCAGCAGATCGAGCTGATGAACGCACCCGAGAGGATTGAAGAGGTGGAGTCTCATTCCGGGACTGTGGGGCCTTCCCTTTGTCCCACTTTGGTCAGAACTTCTTCTTTAAGCTCTTGTCATCTTTATTCTGTGCTCTTTCAGACAAAATTAGCTCTCTTTGAAGTTCAGACATCTCTGCGAGCTTCCGCCTATCATCTTCATCCTCGTAAGGATCACTGCTAACATCAGATTCATTGTTGTGCCCACCCCCCCTCCCCCGATCCGAACCACTATCGTTATAACCACCTTCTTCCTGGCTACCCTGTTCATCGTCTAGTTTTGTTGGGTCCAGCCTCTTCTTCAAAGGAACTTGAAGTCCAAAGGGCTTCCTGCTTGCATAGCCACGACCATCGTCAGAATCATCACCTCTGAAGTCACTTCCTCCATCATAATATGAACCCCCACGTCTCCTCCTAGATGATGAATGTGAGTGTCGATTTTTCCCCAATGAATTCGTTCTTCCTGCAGCCTCCAAAAGCAAATTTTCTAATTCTGCCATTATCCGTTGTCCCTTCCGGAATGTTTTGATGTTTCACTCACGTTATAACTCATAAAGTTAGCATTCGAAAAGAAGATAAAATCATCAACACATCTGTTGGTTCAAAACTACTTCAACTTGATAGTTGTTGAAAGTAATGAGTATATTTTCCTTGATTTAAGGGAGATGTTTTTCCTTGATTTAAGGGAAATGATTTAAGGCTTAGACTAGGCTAGGTAGTATAATTAGTAATGAGTGGCTAGTTTGCTTTTGCTTTTTCTTAGTCTTTGTCGACTATTTGCTTTCTTCTCTTTTCTAGTCAGCTGTTTTTCAGCTCTCTTTCTTCTCTCTTTCTTTCTACCTCATTCCTCATATATACCCGAATCATTGTACATTGAACTTATGAAAATATATCACAAATTAAAGCCATAATTTCTATATGGTATCAGAGCAGGTTCTTTTGTAACCTGTCTCTGCCATTCTTGCTGCTGCGATTTTTTTTCTTTCAAAGTCTAAGTCATGGCTGAAGAAAGTTCTGTGAACCATGATGAGGAAACCCAGCACAGTCACTCTCCAAACTTCTCAAACATTGAGGTTAACACCAATCAACGTTTATGTTCAGTTCTCTTGAACGAGTTCAATTATCTTCCTTGGTCCCGAGCTGTTTCACTAGCTCTCGGAGGCAAAGGGAAGTTAGGGTTTGTAAATGGAAGCGTGGAAGCTCCAGACCGTTCTTCCTCTACATACGATGCATGGCTCTGCAAAGATCAATTTGTCATGTCCTTGCTACTCAACACCATGGAGAAACATGTTGCTGAAATTTTTAGCTACTCCAATTCCGCACATGATCTTTGGAAAGCTTTGCAGGATATGTATGGAAATCAAAACAACTATGCACGGGTCTTTCAATTAAAGAAGGACATTGCCAGTGCTCAACAAGAAGGGAAAACGTTTGTTCAACATCTTGGGAGCCTCAAAGCCATGTGGAATGAGTTGGATGTATATCTTCCACATACCATAGATCCTACCATTCTCCTAAAACGAGCTGAGGAAGACAAAATTTATCAGCTGTTAGAGAGTTTGAGCTCTGAGTACGAGGACCTAAGGAGTCACATTTTGATGAGTCAAGACCTGCCTACCTTCAACAATGTTTGTGCAACTATCCAACGAGAAGAAGCAAGGAAGAAGGTTATGAATGTTGATCACAACCCCAGATTAACTAAGACTCGGGCATATGCATCAAATTACAAGAACTCAGATGCCAAGGTATACAAGGGAAGAAACACACATCTAAAATGCAAATATTGCAATGGTGTTGGTCATGTGGAAGACAAGTGTTGGGAACTTCATCCTGAACTCAAGCCTAAGTTCAGCAAAGATGGAAAGATGATACCAAGGTCCTCACAGCAATTTCAACCTCATTTCAAGGCACAACTTGCTAATGCTCACGCTCCTACTATTTCACAAGGATCCATGGAGTTCACTGCCAATCCATTGTCATTGATCAATGAATTTGCAGCTTACCTACAAAGTAAGGGGCACGGAGGAGGCTCACATGGTCAAGGCAATGAAGAAGGTAGTCACACAGCTATGTTGGGACAATTTGCCGGCTTTCTTGCTGGAAATGAGAAAGTTCCAAAGGGAGAAGCATCAGGTATACTCAAAGCCTTCACTACTGCCCTATTAACTAGTACTGAAACTGATTGTTGGATAATTGATTCAGGCGCCACAGATCATATGACAAATAAAGTTACAAATTTACATCTTTTTAAAAAAATTTCAAGCCCCTCACATGTGTCTGTTGCAAATGGAAAAAATGTCTTAGTTTTGGGAAAAGGAGAAATAAACTTACTCTCTCAAAAAACACCTTCCACTGCCCTCTATGTACCAACCTTTCCTTTCCAACTTTTGTCAATTGGAAAGATCACCAACACCCTAAACTGCCGTGCTATTTTCTCACCAAATAATGTGATGTTTCAGGATGTTCTCACCATGAAGATGATTGGTGAAGGGGTCTTCATAAATGGACTTTACTACCTATGCATGAATGCTTGTTTCACTAAGGCTCTTCAAGCTCAATCGAAGTCCATAGATGAAAATCAACTTTGGCATAGGAGATTAGCTCACCCCTCTGAAGTTGTCTTGTCTAAACTGTTTCCAAATTTTTGTAACCTCTATCATACTTGTGATACTTGTCAATTTTCTAAGTTTACTAGGCTACCTTTTGGTAATTCAATGTCTAGGACAAGTAAACCTTTTGAAATAGTATACACCGATGTATGGGGACCTGCAACTGAATCAATGGAAGGGTTTAAGTACTTTGTTCTATTTGTTGATGATTTCTCTCGAACAAGTTTTCTATATCTTATGAAATCAAAAAGTGAAGTCCCTACCATTTTCAAAGACTTTCACATGCATGTTAAAACACAATTTCAATCAAACATTAAGGTTTTAAGGTCAGATAATGGCACTGAATTTCTATCCAACAACATGCTTCAATACATAAGTTCTCAGGGTATCATACATCAAACCAGCTGTGTGGGGACTCCCCAACAAAATGGAGTAGCTGAGAGGAAAAATAGAGATCTTTTGGAGAAGACTCGCGCTCTCATGATTCACATGCACGTTCCAAAGAAATTTTGGTCGTTTGCCATCCTTACTGCCACTTATCTCATCAATCGACTTCCAAGTCGTGTGCTAGGGTTTAAATCTCCCTATGAAGTTCTCAAGATGAGGAAAATAGATTTGACACATCTCAAGGTGTTTGGTTGTGTTTGTTTTGTTCACATCCAAACCTTGAACCGTGACAAACTAGATGCCAGGGCAACCAAGTGTGTGTTTATGGGATACTCGACCACCCAAAAGGGATACAAGTGCTTCAATCCAGTCACTAAGAAGTGCACAGTTTCAAGAGATGTGAAGTTCGAAGAAGACTGTCCCTATTTTACAAGTCAGGGGGAGGATTTAGTTGACATGTTCCCACTTCCTCAAAACTTTAATCATCCAATGTTGGAAAAGAGATCAGTCATTGTGAGTCCAGATTATGAAGAAGTTCAAGCTGACCAAATTACTGCCAGTGAGAGTGAAGACGAGCCCTATTCTGATCATTCTCAGCCCTCTACAGAGTCTCAGGTGATTAAAAGAAACCCTCCTCGAATCAGAAAACCTCCAGCTAGGTTGCAGGACTATGTTAGGTATGTCTCACGGCATCCAATCACTGAATGTATCAGCTTTAGTAAGTTCTCAACATCTCATGCTGCATTTCTCAGTGAAATTGATAAGCACTATGAACCAAGAAGCTTTCAAGAAGCTTATATTCTCCCACAATGGAACCAAGCCATGACAGAAGAGATTCGTGCACTTGAAGAGAATTGCACATGGAGCCTAGTTCAACTACCACCAGGAAAAAAGGCTGTTGGAAGTCGTTGGATTTACAAGACTAAATTCAAAGCTGATGGATCTATCGAGAGACACAAGGCTAGACTTGTTGCTCGAGGTTTCACCCAAACCTTTGGAGTAGATTATAAGGAAACATTTGCACCGGTGGCCAAGATGAACTCAGTCAGGGTTTTACTTTCAGTTGCAATCAATTGTGGGTGGTCACTCTACCAAATGGACGTGAAGAATGCTTTCCTTCATGGCGAGTTGCAGGAAGAAGTGTATATGCAACCTCCTCCAGGCTATGATGGTATCAAAGGCAACATAGTTTGCAAATTGCACAAGGCAATATACGGATTGAAACAATCACCAAGAGCTTGGTATGCCAAGCTCAGTTCTGTTCTGGAAAAGGCTGGATTCGTGCGAAGTAATGCTGATTCTTCGTTATTTGTAAGAACTGGCACCAGTGGGAAGTTGGTGGTCCTCATCTACGTTGATGATCTTATCATCACTGGAGATAGTATCGTGGAGATTGAGGCACTAAAACTCTCACTACATCAAGTTTTCGCTATCAAAGATTTGGGGAAGTTAAAGTATTTTTTGGGGATCGAAATGGCAACATCTTCAAAAGGACTGTTTCTACATCAACGAAAATATGTATTGGACCTCCTTCAAGAAGCAAAAATGCTTGACTGCAAGCCTGCTATCACTCCCGTTGATTGTAAACTGAAGCTCAGCATAGAAGGAGAAGCCATGCATGATGTAAGCTACTATCAACGATTAGTAGGCAAGCTCATATACCTCACTATCACTCGTCCAGATATCACATATGCAGTGAGCCTGGCTAGTCAGTTCATGCACTCTCCCACTGTTGATCACCTTAACATTGTTAAGAGAATCCTTCGTTATCTTAAGGGTTCAATAGGGCAAGGAATTACAATGCATAACAATCAGTCCACTGTCATTAGTGGCTACACAGATGCAGACTGGGCAGGTAATGCAATTGATAGGAAATCAATCACAGGCTATTGTACATTTGTTGGTGGAAACCTTGTCACATGGAAGAGTAAGAAGCAACAGGCAATTGCTCGTTCCAGCGCAGAGGCTGAGTATCGAGCCATAGCAGCCACTGCTTGTGAACTCATTTGGCTTAAAGGGCTTCTTTCAGACTTAGGGTTTCCTAGTTCTACTCCTATGTCGCTTATGTGTGATAATCAGGCAGCCATGCACATTGCTGCCAATCCTGTGTTCCATGAAAGAACAAAACATATTGAAGTGGATTGTCATTTCATTAGAGCTCAAGTTCAAACTCAAATCATCCGGACCATGTTCACACGAAGCCATGATCAACTGGCAGATCTCTTTACAAAGGCACTGGCATCCGCTCAGTTTCATCGGTTATTGGGCAAGCTTGGATCAGTGAACCTCCTCGATCTAGCTTGAGGGGGAGTGTTGAAAGTAATGAGTATATTTTCCTTGATTTAAGGGAGATGTTTTTCCTTGATTTAAGGGAAATGATTTAAGGCTTAGACTAGGCTAGGTAGTATAATTAGTAATGAGTGGCTAGTTTGCTTTTGCTTTTTCTTAGTCTTTGTCGACTACTTGCTTTCTTCTCTTTTCTGTCAGCTGTTTTTCAGCTCTCTTTCTTCTCTCTTTCTTTCTACCTCCTTCCTCATATATACCCGAATCATTGTACATTGAACTTATGAAAATATATCACAAATTAAAGCCATAATTTCTATAATAGTAAACACATTAGTTTGTAACAAAAATTTTGAAACCTAAAAATTCTAATCTGCTACTAACAATTTTGCTGACGGCTAATAATTCACAATTTCACACAGAAGAGACACAAGATATATTGAGATGCTCAGCTTCATCCTCTGTGAACCCATCTAAGTCATTCAACTGCACACGAACTCCGAATTAGCGAGTAAACAAATTCCTCGAAAACAGCATCTATTTTCAACCCTAACACTGTATATGGAACACCCATTGCTTAAACTCCCTAAATTCCCAGCTCAAAACAGACTCGCAGAATGGCAACAAATCGAAAAATTTCCCCAAAGAAAAAAACCTCCTTTCAACCCTAAGACTGCACATAGAACACCCACTTCCTTAATTCTCAAAATTTCCAGCTCAAACCCAACCCCAAGACACTGGTAACGAATCAAAAACCTTCTCGAAACCAATATCCCATTTCAAACCCTAGGACTGTAATGAACACCTATTGGTCAAATTCCTAACATTTCCAGCTCAAACAACCAAATCCCAAAATTACAACTTCTGAATTTCAGACAATATTAATCCTTAATCTCTGCATATTATAGCATATCTCGCTCAAAATCAATCCAAAAAGGGTATTTAGTATTTACCAATTTTAATTCTTAAAACCAACCCCAAAAAAAAAATATATATATATATATATATATATATCTCAACAAACAATACAAAGAAAGTAGCTAACTTCTGGTATTCGAACAAACAAAGGGCAACATCAAGAAGAATAAATCAATC
Organism: Heteromeles arbutifolia; assembly: GCA_024362995.1. NCBI lineage: Eukaryota > Viridiplantae > Streptophyta > Magnoliopsida > Rosales > Rosaceae > Heteromeles > Heteromeles arbutifolia. The sequence continues at coordinate 34,880,758 of JANCRC010000004.1, forward strand.
ACCTGAAAAAATCTGAGGGCTTCGGTGGTCAGATCTATCCGGATAATCCAACTGCGGTAGACAAGGGCATGAAAGCCGTTGAATTTAAAGAGCTTGTAAAATTTGAAACAATTCTGCCTGATTTAGGAAAGTTAATCAACTCGCTGAGTCGACTCGGCGACATTTTTTGGTTTTTGAGGAACTGCATGGAAACGACATGGCGTTTGGGATTAATATTATCGATGACTGGCGCCGGTTTGGACGATTGGACAAGGTGAGTCCCAAGTCTAGATTCAACACAATGTGATCAATAATCACTTATTCTTTGTTGCTTATATTGGACAGTACTTTCTTTCTATTTTTTGGGCCGTCAACTAGTCACAGATTCGGGATTTGAATCTTGAAGTCCTAATGTTAAAGGTTTAAGTTTTTTAGATAGAAATATAGCGCGAAGAGCACAAACATATATCAGTTTACTCATGGAGGCGTTTCATCGAACATGTAGGCTAGTTATTGTCAGCTGAACTATGTTGCGCATATGTCAATAGATCGATATTTGCTGAAGCAATCTGATGAGTGTTGAGCATTTGTCGAGTGTGATCAACGCAACCTGTCGAATGCTGTCCATATATGCCTAGCATTACATCAAACACTTGGTGGGCTTAAAAGAGACCCGTACCAAACATTCGGAGGTCTCCAGAGGACCTTCACATGCTTGTTCCGGCCTCTAGGTACACCTAGGACCATCTTGGTTGCAATGTTCATCCGCCCTTACCTTCAACCATCTCCAATTCTTAACATTAGAAAAAAAATGTCTGTCAAGTTTGGTAGTGAGAGCTTATTACTAAATAGAGCATTAAAGTAATTGATAATGATAGAGCTCAAACTCAAATGTATAAAAGTATTTGAAAATCTATTTTACCGCAATTGATTTCATATTTGAAATCATATTAAGCACTTGATTTCGTAAGGCATCCCATTGCCCTTGGCAAGGACAGGTTGAAACCGCAAAGAAAGAAAGATGCTATTTTTAGCTAGTTCTTACAAGTAAACACTTACATTTTTTGTCATGTAACATAATTGATGAAAGAATAATGTATAAAGGTATCTTCTAATTGTTAAGACGTCTTAAACTTAATTTTGTATACTTATGGGGAACATTTTATTCTTGTTCTCTAAATCAAATAAAACCGACGTAAATATAGTTACATTAGCTAGATATTTAGAACGAATATGCGCACTTTATACACCTGAATTCAAATTTTATCCGCAATTTATATTAGTTTAATCGTATAACTAATTGATTGTATTAAAAAAAATTCAAACATATTCTATTTTTATGGATTTATTACCATAATGATTCAACGTGAAAACAGATTGTTAGGTCTTGACCATCTAACGTCCTCCTCTACTTATTTATCTAGACTTGGAACCGACAGAAAACCTCACTTAAAGAGAGAAGATTTTGTTATTTGCATTTTATTTTTATTGTCGAGTTTGTAGTAAGTTCGTCATACATTTTCTGAACTAGAACTTAACTCTCTCTCTATTTCTTGTTCGTTAAGGCAAGACTGAAATGGAACAAATACAGCACAAGTACATCACCGTACAAGGCCTAAAGCTCCACGTTGTCGACATCGGGACAGGTCAGTATATCTTCCTCCCCACTTCCTCATCTGTACGCCGTACTTATTATTCTTAGTAAAATCGAACACGAACACAATCGATCAATCGCCGACTTTCTCTGTTTTTATATAGGTCCCAATGTGATCGTGTTCCTCCATGGTTTCCCTGAAATTTGGTACTCGTGGCGGCACGAGATGATTGGTCTGGCCCACGCCCGCTTCCGAGCCATTGCTCCCGACTACCGCGGATACGGACTCTCCGACCCGCCTCCCCAACCGGACAAAGCCTCCTACCGCGACCTCATCAGTGACCTCCTTGGAATTCTCGATTTCCTTGCTATTCCCAAGGTGCAAACTTTTCAGACACCCTTTTTTGTTTTTAATTTTGGCCATTTTTTATTTTTAATTTTGGCTAGAAATTGAGCTTCAAATTTGAAACTTGGTTCTTTGTTTCATTAATCATTGTTTGCATGGTTGTTATTACAAGTTTGATTGAAAAAGCAATTTGTTGTAATTAAATTTAGATGACATTTGTGATTTATGAACTCTCATTTTTCTACGCACGTTTGTTCATACTACTTAGGTAGAATAAATAAAAGAAGAATTAAGGATATAAAAAATGAGAGAGTGTTGACACACCCCAACCCAAAAGATGGACGTGCTGGCCGTCACGTGAGAGTGACGTGACCATGTGCACAATGCGGAAGCAATAAATGATAGAATTTACGGGTCAATTAAAACCGAAATATTAGCAATACTAGTGTAAAACAAGTGTGAATTCCACTAATACAGAGCATAAAAGTCTACGTGCAGTCAAGCAGAAGTACTAAATAGAAATAACACCCAAAGGTGGTCCTACATAAGTGAATTTTGTTAGAACGTCCGATGAGCTCATCATATGCCACCAACGAACGCTACTTAATACCTAGAGGGGCAAAAAACAAAGTTGAGTGGGTCAGAAACAAATATTTTCAAAACCTTTCTTTCCTCAAAAGTTATAACCCCTCGCCGTAAAACCTGTATAATTTCCCAGAAATAAAGTATATACTTATATATATAATTCTCAAAATCCTGCTGGAAAATATGTATGTATGAAAGTATGTATGCCATGCCAAAGTATCATAACCGAATGTCAAAGCATAACTCTGTGAATGTGATTAAATACTAAATAATCATCTCAGCCCTCGGCTGTATATAGCTCATAACAATCATCATATCATATAGCTCATACTCATCTCAATCATATCATCATATATATATATATATATACCCTACACACACATCAATACCACATCTAGTGGTCTACACAACATCACTGAATATAAACTAATATGCTTCAGTGCTACGATCACGTGAAGACTGAGCGATAAATCACGGGTCACCTACGAGTCGAACCCACCTATAGTGGCCTATTCGACAGGACTGAGCACCTAACTTGGATCCAAGGCGAGCATACGGTGCGGGAGGTGAACATCACGTGAAGGACTGAGCCCCTCTCTGGGCGGGAGCACTAATATCAGTGTGCAAGTTTATGAGCTCTAATCATATCACATCACATCACATCACATCATTCATTCTCAACAACTAGTAAATAAATTTACCTGCCACTTACCTGTGCGTCCTCAGCACCAACATTAATATTAGCAATCAATAACGCATAATAAATAAATAGATACTTTGCATGGCATTTCATATCGCATTTCATATCACATTTCATATAAACTGATTTTCTGGGAAAAACTCATTTATATAGGTATATACGGAAAACAAATGCCCACTCACTGATAAGTAGACGGGTCGTAACCCCCGTGCCTAGCCTGGCTACGCTTGTCCTCCGGATAGGTCTCGCCTATATGAGAAGTAACTGAAATAACGTTAATTAACGCACATAAACGAAACCTTAGAAATAACTTCTCATACATTGCTCAATTTGGGTATATGAATATACCACTGTGATCTACACAAACTCAAGATCATCCCCATATTTTTAGAAAAATTTTCCGACCACCCACGCGTCGCCACGCACCGGCCAAGGCACGGCCAGACGCGCCGGCCACTCGCGACCACGTGCCTGGCAAGTGTAACGGAACAGTAACGCCGTTAGGAATATTCCATTAACTAACTAACGGAAACTGTTAACTCTAACTGACAGCGTCAGCGTATTCCGTCAAAACTGACGGAATATTCTTCGTCTTCTCCGGCGAGTCGCCGGTAGCCGGCGACTGTTCGCCGGTTTCTGGGTAAACTTCCAAACATGGTTTCGCACTCATTTTTGCACCATTTTCTACGTACTTTATACCAAAATGAAGATCTCACAGAGATGAACACATCCATACCTGACTCGACCCCCAACTCGTCGGGGATTCGCCGGAAAAAGCCTCGATAATTCCGGCCAAAATGAAACTTCCCGATCTCGGTATTCCAACGTCCAATTTCTTCCAACGAAGCACTCCGAGCTTCCTAAGGACCTCCTTAAGCTTCGTATGAACTTGAAATCTCCAAAAACACAAGTTTTTATGTGAGCATGAATAGTGACAAAATTGGAGATTGTGGGAACTCGGGTTTTTGAAGGCTTTTTACCTGGAACGGGTACCAACGAGTTCGTATGGACCTCAAGAACACGATGGGGTACTTCACGTCCTCGATCTGCCAGGTTTAGGGAGGATTTGTGTTTGTCCGTATGAAAATCGAGAAGGAGAGAGAGAGAGTGTCTATGAGGTAGAGAGATAGTGCGGGAGTGAGAGGGAGGAAAAGAAGTGAGGTGAATGTGTGTGTGTGTGTGTGTGTGTGTGGTCCAAGTAGAGCCAAACACTCAAGGTAAAAACACACACGTACCTTATTTTATGCCTAGAGGCATTTTCGTCATTTCACGTCTGCTATACGAAAACTCCGAGACGGGCTGTTACAGTGTAGCAGGAGAACACGAAAGTGTGAAAATTACTACAAGTGCATTTATTCTGCTTTTGCTGGTTTTGTTGTTTATCTTGCAATTGAAAAGCTTATTGTTTGAAGGATTATAACATTTGCTATGTGCCAATCATATTATGCAGTGAGAGCATAAGAGAATTGCAATGTAACACGTTTGATCATAAATTTTAGGGTTGTTTAGATATAGACCCATACAACTCTTATACCTCAAGTAAAAACCTTTCTATGAATAAACATCCAATAAAAACCCAAAATTTAAATAAATTGCCACATAAAAAATAAATAACCTATTAATATAAGTTATTTACAATTTATGACACAACTTTCTATAACTGTTCTTATACAACCATTATTAGCCAAACATTATGGCTAACGTTTTTTACAATTTCTTTTACCAATCTCATAATCTCTGTATATTACAGCAGATCTCGCTCAAAACCCAAAAGGGTACTTAGTATTTACCGATTTTAATTCTTAAAACCAACCTAAAAAAACAAAAATTCTCAGCAAACAATACAAAGAAAGCAATCAAATTTCTTGTATTCGAACAAACAAAGGGCAACAACAAGAAGAAAAAATCAATCACTTGAAAAAATCTGAGTGCTTCGGCGGTCAAATCTATCCGGATAATCCAACTACGGCAGACAAAATCATGAAAGCCGCTGAATTTAAAGAGCTTGTAAAATTTGAAACAATTCTGCCTGTTTTAGGAAAGTTAATCAACTCGCCGATATTTTTTGGTTTTTGAGAAACTGCATGGAAAAGACATGGCGTTTGGGATTAATATTGTCGATGACTGGTGTCGGTTTGTACTATTGTACTAGGTGAGTCCCAAGTCTAGATTCAACACAAAGAGATCAATAATTCAGAATTTGATGAAATGCACTTGTAGTAATTTTCACAAGTGCATTTCATCAAACACTTCAGCTTGTTGTCGTCAGTTGAACTATGTTGCATAATATGTCAATAGATATCGATATTTGCCGATGTTGGAGCGAAATTTCCTACGGGAAGAAATACCTCCACAGATTTGTTGACCGCAATCCTCATGTTCGCCGAATCCCTCATAAGAGGTGTCCCCAAACAGTCTTTCTCCGTAGCTTGTCTGGGCGGCGTACCTGCAAGAGATACTCCGACGCTCAAGTCAGTCAATTGATTTTCTTCCTCTGGTTTCTCTAGGGTTCTGATTGCGTACCTTGCTCTTTGGCTCCTCTCCATATTTATAGGACTACATGCTTAGGGAACAAGTACCACAACCTGTCTTCCTCTCCCTCTTCCTTAGTGGTCCTCCGTAGTGGAGGTAGTTATCTAGACACGGACTACATGCTTGAGAAACAAGTACCACGACCTGTCTTCATCTCCATCTTCCTTAGTAGTTCTCCGTAGTGGAGGTAGTTATCTAGACACATTTCCTTTCTCTTACGTCTGTATATTTCTTGTGGGCTTTCCTCACAGTTTATCTTGCACAACATCATCTCTTTGGATGATTAGTATTGGCCCATGAGTCAAAACCAGAATTTATCCTCCCACAGTGCCCTTTTTTTCCCATTTTTACGTATGCAAAATAGGGGAAAACTGAGTTTTTCGATCGCATGAGGCCTTGAAACTATATTCTTTAAGCCAAGCTAAAACTTCAAGCATTTCTTTCTAAAGCCCAATTTGTGGAAGCCACTTTTTCTAAGGCCTAATTTACTTTAGCCTTTACCTAACTCTCGAATGCTCTGACATCTTTGCAAAATTTAGGAACTATCATCTTAGCATAATTTACAAGTGTAAACTGACACCTAAACCATAATTCATGAAAGTTGACTGTTGCGTAACTTGCGAAAGTTAGTTAACCTCTTCGTATAATTTATCGATATCACAGCTTAACTTACAAACTTGGAACACCTTCGCATCGTTTACGAACGTGGACTATCTTCGCATGACTTACAAAAGTGGATTGACTCTTTCGGTAACTTTATGAACGTGGACTATCTTCGCATTGACTTACGAAAGTGGACTGACTCTTTTCATAACTTTACAAATGCGGACTATCTTCGCATGACTTACGGAAGTGGACTGACTATTTCCAATAAGTCTAGTTTAGATAAGATAGCCCTGATCGGTCGATTAGTTAACACCATAATGATGTGTGCCTCGAAGTACTGATGGAGCTTCTTCTTTGCGGTTACTAAGGCCAACACTAACTTCTCAATGGGAAAATACCTCTTCTATGTATTAATTAAACTTTTGCTCATGTAAAATATGGGTTGCTGAACTGCGCCTTCTTCTCTGAATAACGCAGCACTTACTACCCCTTCGCTTACGGCCAGGTACATGCACAACGACACCCCTTACTTAGGGATAGTCAATAACAATGGGCTTGTGAGATACTTCTTCAGTTGTTTGAAAGCTTCCCTATGCTTATACCCTCACACACTTCATCTCCTATTTCGTATGGCTTGAAAAAAAGGTTTGTATCAATCGAATGATCGTGAGATGAAACGGCAGCAATTCGCCCAGTTAACACTTGAGTGTCTCTAGGTGTTACTGGATCTGGCATGTTACACAAGGCTTCAACTTTCGCTGGATTTGATTCAATGCCTCATTTGTTCACTATGTGCCGTAAGAAGTGCCCAGATGATACACCGAATGCACATTTTGCCAGGTTTAGCCCCATGCGATATCTTTTCAATACTTCGAAAGTGTTGTGTAGATGATTGATGTCTTAGCACCTTTCCCGACTTTTGACGACCATATCGTCATTGTATTTCCAATTTGATTTTTAAAAATCCTGTTCACTAACCTTTGATAAGTCGAGCCGGCATTCTTGAGTCTGAAAGGCATTACGGTGTAACAATACAACATATGCTCAGTGATAAAAGCAATTTTTTTCTTGATCTTCAACAGTCATAGGAATTTGGTTACAACCGGAATAAGCATCTAAGAAAGATAATAGTGCGTACCCGGCCGTAGCATCCACCGTCTAGTCAATTTTTTGAATTGGAAAACAGTCTTTTCGACATGCCTTGTTTAGGTTGGTGTAATCCACACATACGCGTCTTTTTCCTTTCTCTTTCTTGCCTACCACCATGACATTCGAAACCCAAGTTGGGCACCAGACATCACGAATGAATCCAACTTCGAGGAGTCGAGCTTCTGCGCTGATAATTTGATTTCACTCTAGCCCAAATCTCCTTTGCTTTTGTCGGTGTGGAGGACAACTCGGACAAACGTTCAGCTGGTGACATACCACCTCCGGGTCAATCCCCGTCATGTCCCTATAGGACCATGCAAAAACCTCCATGTTGCTCCTCGAAAATTTCAGCAACTATTTGACTTCCGCATCAGATAAAAGGGAGCCCACCCATATTCGTTTCTCAGGATCGGTTAGATCCAAAACCTCTTCCTTTAGTGGTTCTATACTCGGGGGTTCTTGATCGTCACTTTTCTGATCCTGTTGTGGTGGGTCATCTACTAATTACTATAATGGTTTATTCTCATGCAAGTCCAAGCTCTATTGCACTTTCTTGGTTGTCTTGACGTTTGTTGCCATGTTGTAGCACTCTCTGGCCTACAGCCGATCCCTCTTGATGTCGATTGTCGTTTGATCATCCGTCAACAAACACCTCATCACTTGACATCTGGTTGACACTTCCCCATCCATTCGATGAATCCAGTTCCTTCCCATTATAGCGTTATACGCACTTGGTGCATTGATAATGACAAAAGTGAGGAAAAGAGTCTTACCTGCTGCGGTGATGGGAAGAGTCACGTCTCCAATAGGTCGGGCTTTAGTTCCTTCAAACGCATAAATAGGAGTTGGATTTGGCCTTATCTCTTTCTCGTCTAATTTCATCCTTCTAAATGTACTCCAGAATATAACGTATGTGCTGCTCCCCCCATCAATCATTATCCTTTTCACTCTTGAATTGGAAACGCGTAGGGTCACGACTAGTGCATCATTGTGAGGGAATTGAATTCCTTTGAGGTCTTTTTGGCTAAAGGAGATGACTATAAGATTCTCTAATGCTTTAGACGCTTCAGGGGCTAATGTTATGTTGTGCACTCGTCTAGACTTCTCGGCTTCTCATCTTTACGACTGAGAGCGTGTTTCTCATCCCTCAAGGTGTTAGGGTCCACCATGTATGACATTGATATCTAACAGCCTCTCATTTACCCCCGATGTTTCCTGTTATTGCCTTTAAGTCCTCCGTCATTCTTATGTTCGTCTCTTGATTTTACGCGGTACTGTGACAACATCCCCTTCTTCAGCATAGTTTCCACTTGGTTCCTCAAGCTTCGACCATCATTGGTGGTATGACCAAAGTTATTGTGATGAGCATACATCTTGTTCCTGTCTAGCTTCTCTAGCGGCACTCGAATCGGTGCTGGTTCACAAAAGATTCCCTTTCCCTTGTTCTCATGGAAAATTTTGCCCAAACTCATTGTCAGCTTAGTGTGTGGGCGATTAGGTCTGGATCTTTCATTAAACCCATCTTTTGGATCACGTAAGAATCTTCCTTCTTGCCTCGGTTGAGTTGTGGGTTTCAAGATAGGCACGGTAGTGCCTGCTAAAGATGCAACAATAGTGGTTGTAGCCCGCTTTGATTGAATAAGTTCCTTTTCCTCTAGTATGACGATTCCATCAGCTCGGGCCATCACCTCCTTCATGTCCAGTGGTGGAGTTTCGACTAATGACCTACGCATCTTCGTTCTATGCAACACCCATTCTCGGAATACCAAAGACGCAGTGTGAGAATCACATTCTTCTAGGGTGGACATCTCTTCCATGAACCTAGTCATGTAGCTTTTGAGGCTTTCGCCAACATTTTGTTTAGTGCTGAACAAGATCATAACATTTTTTCTTGGCTTTGATTACAGACATACTGAGATATGAATGCTTCACAAAGCTCCGTGAAACTTCCGATAGACCTCAGTTTCAGTTGTCTGAACCAAGTTAAAGATGATCCTGAACTACTTAAGGGGAACAACTTGCACATGAGGGCCTTGTCGTCTCCTTTAAGCTCCATCTGTTGTTGAAAGTGGTAAATATGCTCAACGAGATCAGTTGTGCGTTTAAACAGCCTAAACTTTGGTTGGGTGAACTTGGCAGGTTTTTTAGCTTTCAGATTGTCCTCTGTGAATGGTGATTTGCAGATCCCTCTGGCCGTTTCTAAGGCAAGTTCCGCCAGGGTCTGTGGCTTGTATCCCTTCACATTCTTCTCAATTTGTTCCCGCAAATCAACATCTTTTACCTTCTTCGATCATTTTCCCTTGTGATCCTCTTCGCCCTGATTTTTCGTCACCTCAACACGATTGCTAGATGGCGCACTTCAAGAGATGCCCTCCTTATCTTCTTTTTATGCACGCTGTCTCTTAGTACCGGTCACATCTTCCACTACATTTCTCGCCTCAGCCTTCTTTAAAGCCTCTTCTACTATCTTTTTTGTTTCATGCAATTCCTTCATTAGCTTTCTAAATTGTTCCATGGCAAGACTGGGTTCACTATTTTGGGATTGAGACCTAGCGTGCACTGATTGAGTCCATGCGTCTTCAGACGGATTCAAAACTTCTTGTATGGATCCAGTCATGTTTGTAGCTTGATTTTGTTTCGTTTCCCATAGACAACGTCAATTGTTGGAGCAAAATTTCTTACGGGAAGAAATACCTCCACAGATTTGTTGACCGCAATCCTCACGTTCATCGAATCCTTCGTAAAAAGCGTCCCCGAACAGTCTTTCTACGAAGCTTGTCTGGGCGAGGTACCTGCAAGAGATACTCCGATGCTCAAGTCAGTCGATTGATTTTCTATTCTTTGGTTTCTTTCGGGTTCTGATTGCATACCTTGCTCTTTGGCTCCTCACCATATTTATAGGACTACATGCTTGGGGAACAAGCACCACGACCTGTCTTCCTCTCCCTCTTCCGTAGTGGTCCTCCATAGTAGAGGTAGTTATCTAGACACGAACTACATGCTTGGGAAACAAGTACCACGACCTGTCTTCCTCTCTTTCTTCCTTAGTGGTTCTCCGTAGTAGAGGTAGTTATCTAGACACGTTTCCCTTCTCTTGCGTCTATATATTCCTTGTGGGCTTTCCTCACAGTTTATCTTGCACAACATCATCTCTTTGGATGATTAGTATTGGCCCATAAGTCAAAACCGAATTTTATCCTCCTACAGCCGAGCAATCTGATGAGTGTTGAAGTGTTATCGACGCAACTTGGCGAATGCTGCCGAGATATGTCTAGTAAGCATTACATCAAACATTTGGTTGGCACAAAAAGTATTCATATCAAACACTTGGTGACACAAAAAGAACTCGTATCAAACATTCAGAGGTCCCCAGAAGACCTTCACATGCTTGTTCCGGCCTCTAGGTACATGGACACCTGGGACCACCTTGGTCGCAATGTACATCTGCCATTGCCGTCAACCATCCCCAATTCTTAGACATTAAAAAAAAATGTATGTCGAGTTTAGTAGTAGGAGCTTATTACTAAATAGAGTATTAAAGTAATTGATAATAACAGAGCTAAAACTCTAATGTATAAAGTATTTAAAATCTATTTTCCGCAGTTGATTTATTATTTTAAAATATATTAAGCACGCTCTACGTTACTTGATTGAGTAAGGCATCCAACTTGCCAAGAGCAAGGATAGGTTGAAACCATAGAGAAAGAGAGAAAGATGCTACCTTTAGCTAGTTCTTACAAGTCGACACTTCATTTTTTGTCATGCAACATGATTGATGAAAGGTTCCCAGAAGACCATCACATGCTTATTCTGACCTCTAGGTACACGGACACCTGGGACCACCTTGGTCACAATGTACATCCGCCCTTGCCGTCAACCATCCCCAATTAAATAATATGTACATTATTACTCCACAAATTTGTGTTGTAAAAATTAAATAATAGGTACATTATTACTCCACAATTTTTTGAAGATACATTAGTGTTGTAAAAATTAAATAATAGGTACATTATTACTCCACAAATTTGATATGATAGATAAATTATGGAATAAATTTATAGTTGGCAAAAAAAAATTATAGGTACATTATTTTATTGATAAATATTTTATAAGATAGACTATTTCACTAAAAAGAATATATTTAAATTGAAAAATGTTGTTAAGATTAAGAAAACTTGCCAAATTAATTCCTATATCAAATGAGAAGCAAATTTTATGGAGTGAGAGAAACATGAATCGACCAAATTAATTACAAAACGTGGAAATCCTGAATTCTCATATAACATGCAATGGATTTAGAATATTTGTGCTTTTTTTTTTTTTTTTGTAAAATCATTAATCCTCCTTAAAATATGCATATGTTAAACTGTGCACATTAAACATGCAAAAAGGGGTATTTTAGGCATTCGAAAAATTTAAAATGTGTAAAGTCAAACATAATTAATTTAATTTGTATATGTGGAGTCTTGTCATTGGGTTTTATTCGAATAAAAAAGGTTATGTCGGGTTTTATAAGAAAGAAATTGAGTTTGAGGGGTTAAAGTCATATTTTCAGTAAATTTTAAGTAGGTTTTCCTTGTCGTAAAGGACTTTGGAGCTCGGCCAGTGTACTTATCTGCCATTGCGTACCAGAGAGGGTCTTGGGAGTTGTAACAATCTGAGTGCCAATCATGCCACCAGGCCCTCTAAAATTCGATAAAAACCTCCCTGAGGGTTTCTATATTTCAAGATGGCAGATGTGCATTTTCTTGGTCTTGTTATCCATATCTATGCCATGACTAGCTCGCTTACAAGTTACAACTTACTGTTACCTCTACTATAGGAACTTGGCCGAGTAGAGGCTGATTTTGGGTGCTTTGATGCGAAAACAGTTGTTCGGAACATTTACATCCTTTTCTCCAGAAGTGAAATACCAATAGCTGTAGAAAACCAGGAGATCATGGACTTGGTGGATCCATCTACCCCTCTTCCCCCTTGCTTCACCGAGGAAGATCTTGTGGCATATGGAGCTTTGTATGAGAAATCGGGCTTCCAAACTGCACTGCAAATTCCGTATAGGTAACGCACTTGATCTTCGATTCACTGTAATTTCCGCATACTAGAAGAGTTAATGAAAAAAATATTATTATCGAATCATCAGACCTATCATTGGAAATTAGTTTTACCCTGCTAACTTGGATTCAAGTTGTAAGTACATGTTAATGATTTCTTGAACTTTACATTATGTATTGGTAGGGCACTTAGAGAAGAATCCGGCTTGACGAATCTAATTGTTAAAGCTCCGGCACTTTATATAATGGGAGGCATGGATTATGTAAACAAATTTCCAGGGATAGATTACTACATCAACATTGGGAGGGTGAAAAAGTTTGTCCCCAATTTGCAAATTCAATTCATGTCAGAAGGTTCGCATTTCGTTCAACAAAAGTCGCCGGACGAGGTTAATCAGCTTATCATTACCTTCCTTGGAAAGCACGTTTGATTGCTAATGCATGCGTGAAGATTGCCAGAGACGAAGTATTATTTATAGAAGGCTTTACAGAGGTTTTATGTGAACCACTGGGAAATTATGCATGTGATTCGATAATCTGAACAATATTTTATCTTAATTTATACAGAAGATTGCCTTGTAATTTTGACATGTAATGTTTCTCAAATACTACAGTAAGACTTCATTTGTTGCACGCTTAATTGATATAGGAATTTGCGGTTAAAGTCACGCAATATGGCAGTAATAATTGAATATTGAACTTGTCATTCATGTAAGTTAAACATTACCGTCTCAACCACATGTGGAAAAGAGAATTACAAATTATAAAAAAGGTGAAAACTCATATTTTTAAAGATTATTTAACCAAAAATCAATAACAATATGTTTGGATGAGAAAAAAAAACTTGAAATTTGGATTGAAGTTAGAATTTATAAATTGACATGCACCAACTCCCTTGTTTGGATTCATAAATATAGAAATTTAGAATTTCATGGAAAAAAAATTGGAATTTGGAACCTCTAATTCCCAGGTTTAAATTTCATATAAATAGGTGTCATTTCCCAATTTTGATGATTGAGAATTTAAAAATAACAAATTTCGTATTCAATTCCATTGTTCTTTTAGGTTAACCAAACAAGAAAATTCACAAATTCTAGAAAATAAAATCCCGTCATTTCAATTTCTGTTATTTTAAAATTTCTTAGTAATCTTAAATTTCTTCATCCAAACATAGTGTAAGATCAAGAGATAGAAGTCAGCCAGAGAGAGAGTGAAATGAGCGAAATGAGTGAAAGACAAGAAGTGACTTGTATTGAGTTGGAGATCAGGAAAAGACAAAAAAGGTACTCTATCATTTGTCATATGGATGACACGTGAACGTGAGCAATATTAAAGAAAAACTTAATGAAGCTAACAGTATACGATAAAATGAGACACATTTACATATATAAGAAAGTAAGTAAATTGGATCAAAATAAATTTCAAGAGGCAGAGTGAGATTTTTTCACACTTTCAATGGTGCACCAGTAATTAAACCTTTTAACTATTGTCTAAATAAATTTGAAACGGATATATGAGTTAGAATATATTTTTTTTCAAGATGCTTATAGATTTTCATGTACATGTTAATTTTTTCATGACAATTAGGACCCTCATGCAGGTATAGTTGTATTTCCTAAAATACCACTCATGCATTATGATGGAGTTGCATGGTTTCTGCTCTTCCTTGTTAATAATGCTGCTCAACTCAATGCCAGCAACTTTATTCAGTCAGAGGATTAACTTTCTTGTTAACTGGCTGTTTAAAATTCTACCAGTGTTTTGAAAAACTTGCCTCAAGGCGGCTTTGGAGGCGGGGTTGCAGAAAAATTGCCTCTGTTTTGTGGGGGTGGGCGAAAACTCGCCTAGGCTGTTGGGGTGCGCCTCAAGGCGTTTTATTGGGCGTCAATGTTGCCGAAATTTGAAATTTTTTTTTCTTGAAATCTGGGTTTATATGACACACCCTGACCCCGAATGCCCACTTGGACTCCGAATCGAGCTGTGTTGGCCGACACCTGGAAGGTGACTAAGCCATAAAGTATAGTGTAGTGGAAAATGTCAATAAATTTAAACCTAAAACTGCCTAAATATAAGAGTGCGCTATGAGCGAGAATGAACCCATTTCACACGTGATGACAGAGCATAAGTACAGTAGGTGAGAATTATACCATCGAAGGTAATCATCTACACCAAGATTTGCCAAGAATCCTCGTCGATATGAAAGCTCAACTACTAAAACCTGGATAGGCGAAAAACAAGGGTGAGTGGGCCTAGAAACAAATCTTTGTAAAATCCTTTTCGAAAAGATAATAACCCCTACCTGTAAAACAAGCATAGTTTCCAAAATATACATACTACGTATAGTAAGAAAATACTTACCGTAGCCTGCAAAATCTCAAGAATTCATTACGACACAATATCTTGTAAATAAGGGCATGACATCCATAATCACAAAATCTCACATAAGGAACATATCATATCCGGTGCTCATCGACACATGCTGACACACGAGTTTATGCAGAGGTATTCTGACATGAACAGGACTGGGGTAATAATGATATACGCTCTAGTACTACAATTGTAACATCCTACATCGACCAACGGAGAATGAGTGATGTGCCTTATATGTACATGCCCACCTTCATATAGCACAAGGCCTTTTGGGAACTCACTGGCTTCAGATTCCATAGGAACTCCGAAGTTAAGCGAGTTCGGGCGAGAGCATTCATAGGATGGGTGACCCACTGGGAAGTTCTCGTGTGAGTTCCCATAAACAAAACCGTGAGGGCATGGCCCAAAGCGGACAATATTGTGTTACGGATGAGCCAGTCTGGGATGTGATAGAATGGTATCAGAGCCACTCTGGCGTGTGGTGCGAGTGTGCCGATGAGGACGTCGGGCCCCTAAGGGGGGTGGATTGTAACATCCCACATCGACCAACGGAGGGGGGGTGATGTGCCTTATACGTACTTGTCCACCTTCATATAGCACAAGGTCTTTTGGGAACTCACTGGCTTCGGATTCCATGGGAACTCAGAAGTTAAGCGAGTTCGGACGAGAGCATTCCTAGGATGAGTGACCCACTGGGAAGTTCTCGTGTGAGTTCCCAAAAACAAAACCGTGAAGGCATGGCCCAAAGCGAACAATATCGTGCTACGACGGAGCATGTATAGGATGTGACCACAATCACGTGAAGTCTGGCGCTATGCGCAGCACATACGAGTCAAAGTTGCCTATTGCAACCTGTACGACAGGACTGGCACCTACAATGGATCCAAAGTGAGTGTACGGTGCGATGTGCACATACACGTGAAAGATTGGCCCTGGCCGGGGAGAGTACCAACACCGGTGCAGCAAACGATGAGCAGATGACATCAATATAGTCATGCCATATTAATTCCATAAATCTAGTCAACATAATAGTAATAAATAAGATATTACTCATGGCTAACCCCATAAAAGTGAGCATACTTGTGCATCCCGTAAGATTTCTGATAATTTCAAAAATTTTCCGGTTTTTCACTAATTCTTATAAGCATTAGTCTAATCTAGGCATGCATAGAAGATTCTTTTTCAAATGTATAATTGGAAACTAAATAGATATATAATATTTAAAAGTAAAGACCCACTCACAGATCATGTCATCGAGTCGAGCCCGTTCAAACTAGAATAGATGAAGTCACCGATAATAATCGCACCTAAGCATAATATTAGGACCCATTAGTAAAACTCCATTAAAACAATTAAATTTGGGAAAACAGAGTGCGAATTTGGAATTGGAGCGTCGAAATACGCTAAGGAGGGTCCACAACCCTATACAAGTCAATCTGGAACATCCACCCATGGATTTCCGATTCGTAACTTTCCAAAGTCCACACTATGCTTCTAGAACAACATGCTAAAACTTCTTTATGATCCAACAGTCGAATCTCCGCCAATTGCTAGAATTAGGTTGCTATCAACGTTTGTTTTACAAACTTAGAAATTCAATTTGGGAATATCCATATGTTGGATTCCTAATCCTTTAGTTCCTATGGTCCTCAATTATTACGTACTATAACATATTAAAGTTTGGTGACGATCCAATGGTCAGATCGTCGAATCATAAAATAGTCAAGTGGCGTAGTATTCCATACTAGGTTCGAACTATCAAACTATAACAAACGGTTATCAAATTAAAATCAGAACATCGAATTTAACTTAAAAAGGCAACGTCGACCCACTGGCCATGCGCCGCACGTGGCGGTCGGCCACCCCGACTCGCCGGAAAATCGAACAACTCCAAAAATTCTCAAATTTTACAAGAATGAAGATCTCAATGAGAGGAACAACTTTCATACCTGGGCCGAAGTCCAATTCGGCCAGGAAGTGGCCTGAAAATGTCTCAATCCACCGGAAACCCTTGAAATGGGTGTTCTTGATTCGTCTTCTCTGCTACTCTGTCACCTCCAAACTTTTTTGGGGTTGCTGGACTCAAGAGAAGGCTAATGGTGGTGGTGTTCAAAGGAATCACCTTCAAAAATGGCTGATTTCCGCCAATCTCCCCCACGGTGTCGCCGATGCTATCCCCACGAAACTGAGACAAAAAACTGTCCGGTTTGGGGTGGAACTTGAAGAAGGAAGGTCGTGGAGTTGGTTTTTGGGTAGTGGCAACGGTCATTTCGCTGGGAAAACGCCAGAATCAGCGTCGGGGTGTGAAGGAATCGGGTCTGGTCACGCAGGTTGGCTAAGGGTAACTGGGTCAACCTGGTTTGGGTTCCCTCATGTTCTTCTTCTCTCCTTTCCCTCCTGTTCCCTTTTTTTATTTGTTCCTCACTTCCCTCTCTCCTCCTCATTGGCCGCCCATTTCCCCTCATTTCTCTCTTGATTGGGCAAACCGTCCACCCCCCATCTTTCTTTTCCTTCCTCCTCTCATCCGTCCCTCTCCCTCATTTCCCTCATTTCTCTCAACTAATATTAAAATAATAATATAATAACAAAATAATGTTAAAATAATAATATAATAATTATGAGAAATATATAAAATAATAAATAGTAATCTTTACAAAAGTACTTTTCGGATTTGTAGTTCCGTAAAACCCCTATCGTAACTCCGGTTTCGATTCAGATTACGCTTACGCGATCGTCCTGTCGAGAACTTCGAGAGTACGGTAAAATAGTAACTTGCACACGTCACTAAATGACGGTCAACGAAAATCAACAATCTCGCCAGTAGGGGCATTTTCATCAATTCACTCTTTTAAAAATTAATAAAATCGTAAAATTAGGAACGGATTGTCACATTTTAGTTGCAAAAGTTACTAGACTTTTTGGTTGCAGAGCTCGAAGAAGAAAGATGAAGAAGACGGCAAATATTTTGCCTTATTTTTTGTTTTCCTTGAATTTTTTCTTTCTTTGTTGACAGCTGGATATTCTTTTTTGTTGTGTTTTTGTTTTTAATATTAATTTTATAAATATTATAAAGACTAACAGATAAGCCCAATACAAAATGATTTTTAAACTTTTTAATATTATTTTATAAATCTTAAAAAGCCAAAAGACTTTTATTCTTTTAATATTAGTTTATAATATTCAAAAAATCCACTTGGCCAATAGGAAAGAAATACTGACACAACCATTTTGGTTTTATTATTATTTTTGTAATGTTATATAGTTTTCTTGTTTTTTATAGGAAAATTAATGAAAAGGGTTTGAAAACTTTGAGTTTTAACGATAAGAACAAAATAAAGGGTAAAGTGAATAGTACCAGGATTGACTTTTTAGTGTAAAAATATGGTTTTTCGTTAAAGTGAACAGTACTGAGAGTTTTTCGTTAAAGTTCCATTTTTTATTTTAAGACCTATGTATCCCACTAAGATATTATACACACACACACACACACACACACACATATATATATATATATAATTATATTATATATTAAAAAATTAGCCTCACGTCTCAAGACTTTCTCCTAGGCAGGGCTATCCGAGAAACGATTCGCCTACGCCTTCGTCTTTTAAAACATTGAATTCTACACATTTGTTTTAGTTAATTTGTTAGTGTCAATCACAACCTGAAATCTCAAAGTTACAATCTCTTTTTTCGATGGGCTAAATACAGACTATGCAGATGCTGGTGGTCTGTTACTCCGAGTGTTAGAATTCCACCTTCCAACCGAAGAGTGGCATAGGCGCAATATGTACGGTGGGCGCCGGCTTTGGTCTGATCCAAATGATATGGGTCCTCAAGATGATAACCCCAAGGTATGCAATTCTTTAGATCCACCTAATTCAGGATCTTCGGAAAGTTGTGCTTTTTATTATGGAGCCCATGGCCTGTTGCCGAGGAAGCACAGGATGTCTAAAAGAGATGCAGCTTGATTTTGCAAGTGGTGGGTCTGGGGGGCGTATCTTGCTATAATGGGATCACGGAGAGATATTGTTACGCATTTCATTTACTTACAATTGACTTTGCAAGTAGTGTATTATTCTGGTGAATAGAATATTTTTGTCTAACTATGTTCGTTTCAAATTTATTTCTTCTATTCTCATAATATAGCTTAAATAAGTAATATCGATTGTGAAAAAATGTACATTTGAAGTCAATAGGTCAGTTGTTTTGATACAATTTGAATTTTCAACATTCTAAAGTATGAGCACAAGTAAATCCAATGTTGTTGGGCATATGTCATGGTCATTCTTCAACTGTTAAGGTCATCTCCAAACGAAATGGCTAAACATAGTTCTACCCGGAATTATACCCCTGCAAAAAATTGTTTTTAAATATACAGTGTCATGCCATATTCATATACCATCTTCAACCCCCTTCGGAAATTTATTAGTTTTAACTTTATATTTTAAATTTATTGTTTAATTTAATTAAACTACCGTTTGATGCTTTCAAATCTAACCGTTGAATTTGAATTAATTATTGCAATTGAGGAGCTGGGCCCCAGAAAAGGGGCTGATATGAGGGCTACATTTGACTAGCCCGATGCCCCTTTGGCGAAATAATAGTCTGGTGAGCTCTATAGAATTATAGTACAGTCATCGGTTGGAGATAAGTTTTTTGACAAATCAAACCATTTTTTGGCCTTTGGACCTTTAGCCCATTTCAATAGAGACCTAGGGCCATCTCCAACCAATGGCTAGCTAGAGGGCTCATTTTAGCCCTATGGCCCTCCAAGATTCTTCAAGATATTAATATTTTAATGAACAGTACATGGCCATATTTTCCTTCGTCTCCAACAGATGGCCAAAGGGCCAGAGGGCTCGTTTTAGCCCTGTCACAAAAAATCATCTCCAACCGAGGGCCAAAGGGCCAAACATAATTTATTATTTAAAAACTACAACTTAAATGTTGTTTAAGTTTCATGTTGTTAAATGTTTTTTTTATGTTGGTTAATGTTATTTAATGTTGTTTCATATTGTTTAATGTTACTTAATTTAATTTAATGTTGTAAATGGCTTAGGAAGTTATAGGAAAAAAAATAGAATTAAAAAAAAATTGTGAAATAGAAGTTATAGGAAAAAATAGAATTTAAAATAAAATGAAACAAATTTTGTGAAATAGAAGTTATAGGAAAAAATGGAACTCATATGAAACAAATTTTGTAAAATAAAAGTTATAGGAAAAAAATAGAATTAAAAAAAATATGAAAAATAGAAGTTATAGGAAACATTTTGTAAATAAAAAATAATAATAAAACTGTAAAAAAAAAAATTCAAAGCATTCCTGTCGGTTATAACCGACAGGAATACATTCATATTATTTAGTATAAACTTATTACTGTCAATTATAGCCGATAGTATAAACGTATTCCTGTCAGTTATAACCGACAGGAATTCTGACACTTTTAAACAAATTCTGGCCAGCCCAGGGCTGGCTGGCTGGCTGGAAGCGGCCAACCCTTTGGCCCTCCAGCCCTCTCTGATTTCGTGGGGCCCTCTCTGATTCCACAGCCCTCTGGCCTGGCCCTTGGTTGGAGACGATTTTCGGGGCTATTTTCGGCCCTCTGGACCCTTCGGTTGGCCAGCCTTCTGGCCCTCCAATAAATTAATATTTTAATGAAGCCATATCGCGTACCATCTCCAACCGAGGGCCAAAAGGCTATAGGACCAAACATAGCCCTGTGACAAAAAAAGGGTCTCCAACCGAGGGCCATAGGGCCAAACATAATTTATTATTTAAATTTAAAAACTACAACTTAAATTTAAAAACTACAACAACTTAAATTTATGTTGTATAATCTTTATGTTGTTTAATGTTATTTAATGTTGTTTAATATTATTTAATATTGTTTCATGTTACTTAATGTTATTTAATGTTGTTTAACGGCTTAGAAAGTTATAGGGAAAAAAACAGAATTTTAATTTTTTTTTTTAATTTTGTAAAAAAAAAAAAATCAAATATAACAGCTAGCTGACGTCAGCTAGCCGTTACATTCAAATTTGTGGCCCGGCCTGGAGCTAACTGGCTAGCTGGGTTGGGCCAGTCGATTGGCCCTTTAGCCCTTTTTTGTCCCGTGGGGCCCACGAGCCATTTGGCCTAACCCTCTGTTGGAGACAGTTTTCGGGCTATTTTCGACCCTCTGTGTAGTATCCCACATCAGCGAGCTGAGGGTTGGTCCCTGGGCTTATATGTACATGCACATCTCTTCCTAGCAAGACGCGTTTTGGGTAGTGAGGTTCTCTTGCCCAAGAACAAATCTGTGAAGGCATGGCCTAAAACGGACTATATCTTGCTACGGCAGACTGGGATGTGACACTCTGGACCCTTCGATTGGAGATGGCCTAAGCCCCAACCCACGCCCTCGATTAGTGCGTAGCATCTTTTAGAACCTTGCAATAAAGGGGTGCATTTTTGCTCACCACTGTATTTACCACTTTTGGATGAGTTTAAATTTTGAAATTTGTGTATATCCACTGCACATATTTCTAAATTTAAACTCATTTACCGGTGATAAATAGGGTGGTGAGTATCACTATCACTTGAGTGGTACGACCAAAAATATTCCCGTCTATAAAGTAGGTAAGTAACTGTATTCTGAAAGATAAGA
The DNA here is from genome assembly GCA_024362995.1 of Heteromeles arbutifolia. Taxonomy (NCBI): domain Eukaryota; kingdom Viridiplantae; phylum Streptophyta; class Magnoliopsida; order Rosales; family Rosaceae; genus Heteromeles; species Heteromeles arbutifolia. The sequence continues at coordinate 34,902,319 of JANCRC010000004.1, forward strand.
CAACGTGTTGGTGTTTTATTTAAAATATAGTTGCTCACTTCCGTGAAGTGATGGTAATAATCATCACTCTATTTATTACTATTGTGTAACTTTAAATTTTGAAATATGTGTAGTGAATAAATACAAATCTTAAAATTAAAATTCTTCAAATAGTAATAAGTAAGATTACGAGCATGGTGGTGAGAGATGACAGACCATGTTTTATTGGTTGACTCTACGTATAGGGGGCCCAACGATATGGAACAAGTGGACGTACGATAACGACCGCATACTTTTCCACAGTGATGTACGATCAGGATTTAAACCCTGTAAAATCAGGTGAAAAGCCCAAACGGGGTAGATAATCCAGGTCCGCAATTATTCGATATATAAAGCAATGGAACGCTGAACTGTAGTAGTAGGGCTTTGTGCTTTGTGACTCCGGGAGGTTTTACAGATTCCTTCTTGTTTGCTTCGTCTAATTGCTTAACAGTCAGTCTCGTCCTCTCCAGCAACAACAATGGCGCCGCCTCCTGGACCCTATTCTGGAACCAGCACCCTCGCCTTGGTATTAATTTCTCTTAAATTTTCTCTTTTCATTCCGGATCTAACTAATTTTTTTTTTTTATTTAGTATATATTTTGGGAAAAAAAAATTTAGTGTTTGGATTTTGGACCAATTTGGTAGTTGTTAATCTAATTGGTGATCTGGGTTCTTGGTGATTTGCAGGTGGCTCGGGCTTCCGCATTCTCCTTTGGACTCGTATACGGAAGCATTAAGCTCAAGTATCTCCAGGTACCTCCTTTCCTTTTTCTTATTCTTTTTCTTTTTTCAATTGACGCACTTTTTTATTTTATGAGTTAATTTTGTACATTTTATTACAAATTAGTATTGGGTTTGTTTAAATTTTTGTAGATTTTATTAAGTAATGCGGATTTTAATCGATGTTGGTCAAATCGATTCCAAAGATTAATTTTTTGTATTCGTTTGGTTCCATTTTCATACGAAGAATTCGTGTATTTTCTTTGTATTCATGGAAGAGTATAAGCACCATTTGGTGAGCTGATATCGTAGACATCAACCTTGTCTTAAAATTTGTGTGAAGTAGCAAATTAGGTATGGAACTCTTCTATTTTATGAAAAAGGTTGCTTGAAATAGGAGAGATTGTTAATTAATGCTTAAAGCATACTTCATGTTTTAAATGATTGGCGGAGTCTTAAGGTAACACCAAACATCAAAAAATTCAGTTGTGCCAGAGGCATGCGAAGCTGAAATCCGACTTCTTGGCTCCAAGAGTAGTAATAATCGAGAAATAGTTTGTTTAACTTGTACAATGTACATATGTGTTGTCTTCTGTTATTCTTTATTATGTTTTCTTGATGAGTTTTTATTTTTCTTTAGTCCTCTCCTTTTTCAGTTAGGGTTGATTTACGTATGTGATTGCTTAGTTGTAGGGGCATTCGACCATGTGTCAATCCGAGCATGTTGCAATTATGTGATCATGTCAAAAATTTGGAAATAGAACTAGGCTATAAATTTGGTCTATTAATTTGGCTGTATGCAAGCAATGAACTCTTCTTCACCTCCAAGTATGCTCCCTATCGCAAGGCTTGGATGGAAGTGTTAACTTTCCTTCAACAAAACTGCAAAACGCATATAACAGATATTGGTGTATAAGGATGTTTTAGAGGGGCTCTACGAATAAGAAATAATGTCAATGCCGAGATTATTGGCTATGCTTGTAAAAAGCCTGATTCTTTAGAGCAATGGTCAAGCATAATAATGCAGCCCACTATGTTAAGATGAAAGAATTCAATTGGAAGTGTGTCTAAGAAAGAAATAAATGCACGTTGTGCATGGAAAATTCTAGAAGTAAACTTAAATATTCCAACTGCAGCTTCGTTTCTAGCATCAAGTCATCCATTGAAATAAATAAATGCGTTTCTAAAGTTTCATAAAAGTGCATACAAAGTCTTTTAAGTGAAAATAAACTATTCATAAGGAAACCAAGCTGTTGTAAACAGTTTAGTGGTTCTATTTTGAGTGGCTTGGACTTTGAGCGAGTTCAGATTGCTTGAGCAGTGTATTCACAAGATCTTAACTCAAGCTGCATGCAACCAATCCAATGTCTTCACTATAGCTTCTTAGTGGTTTAACTGCCAACCCACAAACACAACTTACACAAACTCACTATCAAAACAAAAGTCTTCAATGCACGGTGTGATTTGACAGCAGAATTAGTCAATGCAAATGTGACTAGTAGCATATGTTTTAGAGAAACAATTACAAGTGTGAAGGGAAAAAGAAAAATGACGAGGCGGCATAGAGTTTTGTGAGAAAGGAAGGGTTTTAGCTAAAATGTTTGCTAACCATTTGTCAATGTGTTGATAACTTGTTGTCATATAAATAAGCACAATGTCCGAAACTATGCTCGAGTAAAATGTGAGAGAGAAATAACCCTTTGTGAATTGCTGGATTTTAAGGTGATAATTAATTGCCTGAAGTTAGGGGCAAAGCTGAGATTTATCTTCAAATGTGAAAGGAAGTCTAGCAGCAGTGTCCTAGAAAGGAACTGGGGTTGCTCCAGTTTCCGAAACTGGAAATGGAGAATGAAAGTAGTCATAGGGTTAACATTTTTAACCACCTATCAATGTACCATAATATACTTCATTCTGATCATGACCAATCAAAACTTCACCACAACTTAATATGTGTATATATGTTATAACTGTCAACTTTTATGTTTAACATGTCAAGACATTATAAGGATACGGGTCGGGTATTTGACCAACTAGGGCTAACTAATGGAATGGGAAATGTAACCTGAAGCTGTCCCCTTTATTTAAATTGTTAAGCGGTTCAAGCCAAAGTTGATGCTAGCATATAATGCAATGTGAAATTATGTGTTATGTTGTTTGAGTTGTGTGACAGTCTTGCGCCTTACACCATGTCGTTTTATTTGTGCCCGAGTGCTTATTTCCTTTTTTTTATCTCCCCACTAAGGCAAAGGCTAAATCTGAACAAAAGTCTGCGGCAAAGGCTCATCACTGAAGGAGATGTGTTTTATCAGAAGTTGTGAATGAAAATGAGTTGGTATTCAGATAGAAATAATACGAAAGGGTGGACTGTACCAATAGTTCGATTCTTAAAGCTGTTGTGCACCATGAAAACTTTGCTTAAGTTCCAGGTTTTTGTTTTTTTTTTTTGAATTGAGAATTATGAATTTGGTACTTAGGATGCTTTAGATTTCCATTTCATAGCGAACATTTTGAGGGTAATGCTCCCATGATGAATAAGATGCTTATCGTTTTCAGTCTTCAATTTCGCTATTAGGTGATTTTGTTATAATGGTTAATTATCATTGGATGTCAGCCTGTTGCATGATATGGATACCTGGGTGACTGAGATACAGTACTCATGTGCCTATGTTGCATTGCATATCAAATTGTAGACATAAAACCTGGAGATTTTGGGCTCGTTTGATATGTTGAAGGTAGAAGTGAATAATTTTTCAGTTGGCCGGGATTAGAAGAGAATTATACGTGAAGAAAACTCGGTCCTTCTAATCCTACCATTTAGAAAAGGATTGGGATTGATAAGTTTCCTTCATGAGTAATTGTATTCTACCCTCTAGTTAGACAATGTTTTTATTCTCCCTCAACAGACCTTTAAATTGAAGAGTTATCCGTTCTAATACGATCTTACATATCAAACGATGCCTTTGAGAGCAATGGAAAATGTCAAGTTAGGATTTGTGGGGAAATTGGAATTATGCTTCCATTTGAGGTTGAAAAGCTTGTGTAGTATTTGCCTAAGGCTCAATTTCATCACGTAAATTATTCAGAACCACCAAAAATATATGCATTAATAATATTTGTTGATATTATGATATTGAATAGTTCGGTTAGTAGAGAAATTACTTCACAAGCGATATGGGGGAGGGTGGTAAACCTTGAGGCAGCTTTGAAAGCAAAACCAAGCTTCTTCCTTTTGTTTCTCTACATCTCTCAAGTTTTTAATATTATTTGAGAACTGTTATCAGCACTCCAAAAATCTCATTATACACTCCTCATAAGTGTATTTTTCTTTCTAATTATATAAAGTTTGGAGTGCAAAATGAGATTGTTGGAGTGCTAATAACAATTTCTTATTATTTTTTAGCAAATGGCGTTTAACCACAATGCTAGAAAGTAATAATGTTTATGCACTCTCATGGGTTCGAATTTTATTGATCTCTCTTCCCTTAACAATTTAACCCACTAACGACTATCATTTGTATAAAATAAAAAATAAAAAAAGAAGATTTTTTTAACAATATTGAAGGAAAATTGGGACAAAAATTGAGTTTGAGAGTGTTAATGGTGAAATTTGAGTTTTAGGGGGAGAGTGAGATTGAAGTCAAGTTTTAGCAGCATTGCAAAAAATAAGCTTTTTTTTTAGGGAATTGTTATTGGCATTTCAAATTTTTCATTCTACACTCTAAACTTTCTATATTTAGAAAGAAAAATACACTTGTGAGAAATGTAGAATGAGATTTTTGGAGTGCCAATAACACTTCCCTTATTTTATGAGTAATGGTCATAATGTTTTCATTTCTCACCTTAGACATACATTGAAATTAAAGTAATTTCATTCTAATCTAATTCTACGTACCAAATGCCTATAGATTCATTTCTAGTGAGAGACCGAAAGCTCAAAAATAAGGTTGTACCAGTCATTGGAAGCTGAAATTCATCATAGAAGACAGTAAAATTGCTTGCTCCAACTTTCGTTGAATGTCTTTGGAGACACATTTGTAGGGCATACAACTTGATGTGATGCTACACGTCCACTCAATTATAATGACTTGAGTTTGGAATTTACATTAGCGATTGCAGATGTGTTAAAATTCGCATAAACTTGTAACACCCCGTCATCACAAGACATAGTGGTGTGACTATATCTCTAAAGGGGTAGATTTACTTTTCCGTTTTTTTTGGTAAAAGCGGAAAATTTATTGCCGAACCACATTAAAATTTACAACAGTTGAGGTCCAATTACAAGAAAAGCCTAAAAGAAAATAAGGTAAATGACAAAAAACTACCTCAACTATTGGTGTCACGACATTTTCATACCGCATCTTTTAAAATTGACAATGCCATACCTCATCTTACGAATTTGTACCAAAGTCAGATCTCCGTCAGTTTTTCTGTTAATTTCTCAGTTAAGTGCTGACGTGGCTACATTTTTAATTAAAAAATTAAAAAAAAAACAAAAAACCAAAAAAAACCCATCAATCCGTGTCCCATCCCCAAAAACCCAGATTCCCTTCTCTCCCACCCAACCCTCTCTCTCTCTCTCGCCTTTCTCTCTTCTCTCTCCCTGCATCCCAAAACCCAGAAACCCTTCCCACCCGACCCGTAATGCTCCACCCTAACCTGCCCCTTCTGCAAGCTAGGGCACACCAGCACCAGCGACCCCCTCACCACTGCCATTTGCTGCACCAACATCCCACCACCCCTACCCGCCACCGCCACCAGCCACAGACCCATTTCTCCAAGCTCTCGCTTTGAAGCTCTGCCTCAGCGCCTCGCTCGACCGGGTCTCCTCGACCCAACTCGCCGACGACCCGCCCGTTTCGAACTCGCCAACCAGCGAAGGCAGCTCGAGAATTACCACCTCTACCACCAGCTCTCGCAGCAGTCCTCGATCTCCGCCATTAAAGTTGAGCTCCAACACCTGATTCTATCGATTCTCGACGACCCGGTCATCAATCGAGTCTACGCCGAAGCGGGTTTTCGGAGCTCCGAAATCAAGCTCACAATTTTGTGCCCTTTTCCTCAGATTCTCAGATACCCGCGCTCCAGAGGCCACCATCCTCTCTTTCTCTGCAACTTAGCCGATTACCCAGGGTCGTCCGACCCGAACCATTTTCACTGACGAGGATGAAAATTTGAGGAGAATAAGAGAGGTTCTCAAGAGAAAAAAAGGGCGGAACTGGTGGCAGTGTTGGTGGTGGCGGGTTGGGGTGGTGGGTTTGGGTGTTGTAGCAGGTGGTGTGGGGGGGAGATGTTGGGGCGGGTGGGATCTGGGTTTAGGGTGGTTCTGGTTTTGGGTTGGGGGAGGACGGAAGGGGGAAGAAAGGGTGAGTGGGATAAGGGGTGGTCCTATGCAAAAAAAATAAAAATAAAATGATTTTATTTATTTTTAGTTTTTAATATTTAATTTTTTTTTTAAATATTTAATTTTTTTTTTAATAAAAAATCTGGCCACGTCAACACTTAACTGAGAAATTAATAGAAAAACTGATGGAGGTCTGACATTGGCACAAATTCGAAAGATGGGGTATGACATTGTCAATTTTAAAAGATGAAGCATGAAAGTGTTGTGACACCAATAGTTGAGGTAGTTTTTTGTAATTTACCCAAGAAAATATGGATCCCCAAAACAAAGCCCAAACCAAAAGTTTGAGCCCAAAAATGTAAAACCTTATCTTCCTTGCAACCGCCGTCGATGCATCGTCGAAGAACGTTTGTCCAACAAAAGTCAAAAATCCAGCCAAATAATTCCACAAAAATGATGGAAAGGCAACTCCAACAACCTTCACAAAGCACCATAGATGACAGATCTGTAGCGAAACACAAGAAGCTAGCAAGCTGGCGAGAGAACTCATCAGCAACATAGTCACCGAAGGCAAAAAAGTCGTCAAAGACAAATCCATGGGAGGTGGTGCTATAAACACCCGAACCGGAGCAAAACACACTTCCCAATCCATGAGAGATGGTGATGAGATCACCTGCACCAGAGCTATATGCACATCCCCCAAAAATCGCAACAAAACGCGTTTAAGGAAAGTAGCTACAAATCCGAAATCAACTAGGTTAGAGGAAAGCCTAGGAGGTGGAGGATGGGAAAGATGGTGAAAAGAAATTGGAATTGATGGCATAGGATTTAGAAAATTAAAGCACAGATTGGTGACGATCAGCAGAAATATTGCCGGAGAACTAAACCCGAGACCTACCGACCTAGGCCATGGCAAGGGCCAGCAGCGGAGGAGATGAAGTCTGAAGAAGGCTTAGCACACAGGCTGAAAAGGATCTCACGGGGGTGGAGAGAAAGACTCTCACAGGGGGAAAGAAGTTTCTCGAGAGTAGGGGTAGATTTAGTTTTGCACCGCTAGAAAACTCCATTTATTCATATTTCATCCTTGCCTCTGCTCGTCACATCATACATCATCCTAAACTTCTAAATCCAAACCCCGTGGATACTGAATCTTCTTTTGCAAATCATACATTATTAATTCCCAGCATGGGGTAAATAGAGTCCAAGGCTCGTCGACGTGCTAATGATAAATTTTCAGTTCTGTCCCGGTAAACTGACCACTGGACGAGAATACGAGCTAGTGCTGCGGCATCTTATTGACCACAAGCATCAGTAACTAGTAGGTGATATCGGTAGGTAAGCGACCCTAGTAGAACAGACACAGCAGAATATCACAAAGGCAGACAGGTTTATAAGAGAATTCCATTCACATCATGTGGATTGTCAACTTCGTGAACTATCTAGTACTATAAATACCACAATTTCTGCTTCTGGTTTTAGATAACCAAAACAAAAAGCAAATCACAAGCATACCTGAAGAAAAGAACGGAAACATTATTGGTAATTTTACAAGGTGTGCCATGGTTGAAGCTCGTAATTCAAATGATGGGGCTCCAGCCGTGAAGAGTTTTTCTGTCTAGGTTAGCGTTGTGACTTATCATGCTTGCCTGCATCACGGAAAGTAAATGAAACATTATACACTTCTTCTGAGCATAATAAAGTTTATTAAACGTGCACAATATTGTACCATCACAGGCAGTCCCAACTCCCACAACAAACCCTCTGGAGTGGGAGGTGTTCAGAGATCAAACCTTGTACCTTAAAGTTGGCCACTCTGTGTGTCCGTACCAAAACTCCTAATTCAATCATAGTACGCTAGTTTTAATCCCAACATCATCTAAATTCTAATCAAATACACAAACACAATACTAATCCTTCCTAAAGTTGATTCCAACAACTCATTGATTGCACCTAAATAGACCAAGCATTGTCAAACCAAATTGCAGGTAGTCCGCTTCATTTAAACATATAGACTGCTGCATCAAAGAAAGTGAGGAAAATGAAACAAACCTGTATACAAGCAAAGCTAAGCCTCAATCGAGATAGCATAATGCTCAGGAACTAGGGAGAGTAACTATTTTATGTATATAATGTCTTCATCAGGGTCATCAGCCTCCCAATCTCCGTCATCCTCAGGTGCCTCGGATGATTCCAATTGTTCCTCATCTTGAATTTCCTCATCTTTCTTTTCATTCTTTATCTTATCTAATATTGCAATCACCTGAAATGGTTCACCATTGACATATTAGCATATATTGACACCCACCTCAAAAGCAATTTTACAAGTACACAAATCAAACCTTGATAACCAAGTCTTGTCAACCTCTATGAGCAATCACAATTGGCTTTACTTTTACCAACTTATATCTTATCTTTACCTCAATTAATGCAAGAATCACCCACACAAAAACGACTTAAGTACTCTCATTACTCTCATGGAAAAAGTTGGAAGAAAGTCAAGAGAAACAAATTGTAGTGCTTTCCCCGGTTATATAGATAATCATATGAAATAGTATGGTATTAAGTTTACCCTGCTTCCTCTCTCTAATGACTCATCTTCTATGAAGCGTATCTCAGGAGTCAACCGCAGCTTCATACGCCTTCCCAATTGACCTCGGACATATTTGGCTTTTGACTTTAGCCCAGCAAGGGCAACCTCCTTCCCTCTCTCATCGCCAAAAATAGAGACATACACTTTAACAACCTGTAGGCAAACATATAAACTATAGTTAACTAAAATTTTAGCGCCACAAGATTCGTCAAATGATGAACATTGCCATCTTCGCGGAAACATTGAAGGAAGCTACTCTCAGAGACAACCAAAACTAAAGGTAAAGAAGGTTTCCTTCGTATCATTAAATGGGAAATGTACAAGAAGCCATATAATTTGCACCCACGAAGTGTCAAATATGCTACAGAAGTTTACTAAGAATGAAAGGCCAAACAAGATAGCAAACCCACAAAACCCAATACTACAAATCGAACAAAAAACACAAAAACAATGTCAAAATATCAGAATCGAAATAAAAAGAAAGCATACGTAATTACATATGCAAGCAACTATGTACCTGCAAGTCGGTGGAGACTTCAACATCGCTTATGGTGGTTAGCGACGAGAGGAAACGGTCAGCACCCAAAGAAACCTCAGGAAGAATAGCGTACTGCAAGACCTTATCAGTTATGAGCATGTCAGACAGCTCCCTCCTTATCTGCTTGGCCACCATTGCCACTCTGCGCGGGTTCGCCATGCACCTGATGGTGTTGGGCCGCCAACGGAGTACAACCGCATCATTTTTTGGGGGAAGCGAGGCCGATAATTTCTGTGTCCGAATTGGAAAGCTTGATGATGATGATGATGATGATGATGGGAGGTGGGAAAGAAAGGGGGTGAGTGGTGGTGGGTGATGGAGGACCAAGTTTGGCATTGTTGATTGCTGTATTCTATCCCAGTTCTTCGCCTCTTTGGATTTTATTTTACTGTTTGTCTTGAATTCTTACTTTGAAGAATTTGCCTTGAGTCGAGAGCGAGGGATTGCAAAGTTGCAGGAGGCAAGAGCAAGAGGCACGATTTTTTTTTCAAGAGGGGGAAGATAATTTGTGGGACAGGACAATATCCGGCGTTTTAAATCCCGGCTTAAATATTTCATTCATACTAGTAATAATAATTTGGTTTGAATTTTCCTTCAACAATAATCTAATCAAATGTCTTTTACTTATAATTGAAAAAGAATATCACTAAACTGAAGTATTAAGTGACAACAAGGGTTTAAGGTTGATTTCTATGAATAATGAGTTTGATATTGCATTATTATTGTATGTGCATTTTGTTGCTCTTAAATTCTTATTATTGCACGTGTGCTACAATTTAATAATATTTCTCTCTATTTATATACATGTTGAATGTCTTAAATTTGACTGCAATGGATGACACATTTGATACCTAATTATGATTGATAAATTGTGTGTCTTTTCCAAAATTCCTCCTCATTTAGTTTTATAAACAAAACAAAGGATACTAACTAGCACTACGTATTAGGTTCTCTTCACCTACAAGAGAGAAGTTTCAAATTTGACCTGCATGAATGAGCAAGATGATTTAACATTTTTGTTAATAGTAGAATATCATTGTTCTGTTCAAATTTTCCATTTGGCCTGGTAACTTTTGTAACTAGACCGAATAAATTTTTTAGCAAAAGTACCTAAAAACTAGCAGTCATTGAGGATTTTTACAGTGTAAATAAAGTTATATTTTACCACCTCAATTTTGGATCACATAACAAACTCATACCTCATCTTTTGAACATTGAAATGTTACAAATTTGTTGCAATGTCAGAGCTCGTTTCCTAGTCTGTCAATTTGTTTGTCAACTGCAGACGTGGTAAGCGCGGAGCCCACTCCCTCACCCACTAGAACTCCACGATGCTGACATATCCACGGTAGAGTGTAGCTAATCCCATACGCTAAATATATCCAAAATATCCCCCATGTCCATAGATGAAATGGGAGATGGAAGCATTAAGAAGGCAGGAAGCGAAGAGAAAGCAGGAGGAGAAGAAAAGCTCGTGGCAAAATGATTCCCAGGTGGAGGAGTAGCCGACGATGAAGAAAAAGAGAACGGAGACAAATGTGAATGTGACTTTGAATTTGAGCAAAGGACAAATGAAGATGCGCTACCTAGTTTAACAATAGTGTGGAGATAAGATGACCCATTCATGTATGGAACAAACTAGAGCGGCATGTATGGGTACTAACCCAGTTGTTGAACCGGGTAGCGCAACTCAATTTGTTGCTCAAATTCATATTCACATTCACATTCATCTTTGTTCTCTCGGTTGGTCTTCCACTTAAGAATCATTTTGTCCTGCTTTTTTTCCTCCTCCTGCTTCCTGCCTTCTCAACGCATACATCTCCCACTTCGTCTGCAAATTCAGAAGCGCACTCTCAACCACCTCCTCTTTCAATCTCGCTTCAGAAACCTCCACATTTTTATGCAAAACTCAAAAATTAAAAAAGGATCATGTTTCAAGTGTTTTTTTTTTCGTTTGCTCTGAAATTCTTTAGGGTTTTTTAGATTTTCTAGGGGTGGGAAAAATAGGAAGGGAAAATAGCTAGAGATGAAAGCGAATGAGGGAGCCACGTGGTGAAAAATCAGAAGAAAACAAGGATGGTAGGTGGACAAAAAGGATATTTTGGATATGTTTAGCGAATGGGATTAGCCACACTCCACCGTGGACATGTCAGCAACATGGAGTTGTAGTAGGCAAGGGAGTGGGCCACACACCATCTAACACACCCCGACCAGAGTCGAGGCATGTTGGCCGTCACGTAAGGGTGACGTAGCCATGTGCGCAACATAAGTGATAATAATAGAAAAATGAGAATAAATAAAAACCAAACTAAACCTATTTAGACTAGAGATGGAATATAAGTGTGTAAAAGTGATTGTAAACACGGATTTTCCTGCGATGAATGAGACAAGAACACGTGCACAAAATAATATTTTGTATTAATTTTGGGGTTACAATCTCTTTTACAATTTGATCCTTTGATTCTAGCTTCGTATGGTGTAGATCTGTGGATGGGCTGTTGATCCAAAAGGCCGTCGGGGCTTGGTCTAGGGATAAACAATGGTGTAGATTTGTTGATGTTGTTGATCCAAAGGGGGTGAGTGGTGGTGGGTGATGGAGGACCAAGTTTGGCATTGTTGATTGCTGTATTCTATCCCAGTTCTTCGCCTCTTTGGATTTTATTTTACTGTTTATCTTGAATTCTTACTTTGAAGAATTTGCCTTGAGTCGAGAGCGAGGGATTGCAAAGTTGCAGGAGGCAAGAGCAAGAGGCACGATTTTGTTTTCAAGAGGGGGAAGATAATTTGTGGGACAGGACAATATCCGGCGTTTAAATCCCGGCTTAAATATTTCATTCATACTAGTCATAATAATTTGGTTCGAATTTTCCTTCAATAATAATGTAATCAAATGCCTTTCACTTACAATTGAAGAAGAATATCACTAAACTGTAGTATTAAGTGACAACAAGGGTTTAAGGTTGATTTCTATGAATAATGAGTTTGATATTGCATTATTATTGTATGTGCATTTTTTTGCTCTTAAATTCTTATTATTGCACGTGTGCTACAATTTAATAATATTTCTCTCTACTTATATACAAGTTGAATGTCTTAAATTTGACTGCAATGGATGACACATTTGATACTTAATTATGATTGATAAATTGTGTGTCTTTTCCAAAATTCCTCCTCATTTAGTTTTATAAACAAAACAAAGGATACTAACTAGCACTACGTATTAGGTTCTCTTCACATGCAAGAGAGAAGTTTCAAATTTGACCTACACGAATGAGCAAGATGATTTAACATTTTTGTTAATAGTAGAATATCATTGTTCTGTTCAAATTTTCCATTCGGCCTGGTAACTTTTGTAACTAGACCGAATAAATTTTTTAGCAAAAGTACCTAAAAACTAGCAGTCATTGAGGATTTTTACAGTGTAAATAAAGTTATATTTTACCACCTCAATTTTGGGTCACATAACAAACTCATACCTCATCTTTCGAACATTGCAATGTTACAAATTTGTTGCAATGTCAGAGCTCGTTTCCTAGTCTATCAATTTGTTTGTCAACTATAGACGTGGTAAGCGCGGAGGCCACTCCCTCACCCACTAGAACTCCACACTGCTGACATATCCACGGTAGAGTGTGGCTAATCCCATACGCTAAATATATCCAAAATATCCCTCATATCCACAGATGAAATGGGAGATGGAAGCATTAAGAAGGCAGGAAGCGAAGAGAAAGCAGGATGAGAAGAAAAGCTCGTGGCAAAATAATTCCCAGGTGGAGGAGTGTCCGACGATGAAGAAAAAGAGAACCGAGACAAATGTGAATGTGACTTTGAATTTGAGCAAATGACAAACGGAGATGCACTACCTAGTTTAACAGAAGCGTGGAGATACGATGACCCGTTCATGTATGGAACAAACTGGAGCGGCAGGTATGAGTATTAACCCAATTGTTGAACTGGGTAGCGCAGCTCAATTTTTTGCTCAAATTCATATTCACATTCACATTCATCTTCGTTCTCTCGGTTGGTCTTCCACTTAAGAATCATTTTGTCCTGCTTTTTTTCCTCCTGCTTCCTGCCTTCTCAACGCCTGCATCTCCCACTTCGTCTGCAAATTCAGAAGCGCACTCTCAACCACCTCCTCTTTCAATCTCGCTTCAGAAACCTCCACATTTTTATGCAAAACTCAAAAATTAAAAAAGGATCAAGTTTCAAGTTTTTTTTTTGTTTTCTTTGAAATTCTTTAGGGTTTTTTAGATTTTCTAGGGGAGGGAAAAATAGGAAGGGAAAATAGCTGGAGATGAAAGCGAATGAAGGAGCCGCGTGGTGAAAAATCAGAAGAAGACAAGGATGGTAGGTGGACAAAAAGGATATTTTGGATATGTTTAGCGAATGGGATTAGCCACACTCCACCGTGGACATGTCAGCAACATGGAGTTCTAGTAGGCAAGGGAGTGGGCCACACACCATCTGACACACCCCGACCAGAGTCGAGGCATGCTGGCCGTCACGTGAGGGTGACGTAGCCATGTGCGCAACAAAAGTGATAATAATAGAAAAATGAGAATAAGTAAAAACCAAACTAAACCTATTTAGACTAGAGATAGAATATAAGTGTGTAAAAGTGATTGTAAACACGGATTTTATTACGATGAATAAGACAAGAACACGTGCACAAAATAAGATTTTGTATTAATTTTGGGGTTACAATCTCTTTTACAATTTGATCCTCTGATTATATCTTCGTATGGTGTAGATCTGTGGATGGGCTGTTGATCCAAATGGCCGTCGGGGCTTGGTCTAGGGATAAACAATGGTGTAGATTTGTTGATTTGTTGATCCAAATGGCCGTTGGGGCTTAATCTTAAGATGAACGAGGATGAACGGTTCTTCAAGGGGCCTTTGGGCTTAATCTTGACGAACGATGAACGGATCTTCAAGGGCCTTTGGGCTTGATCTTGATGAACGAGGATGAACGATTCTTCAGGGGCCTTTGGGCTTGATCTTGACAAACAGTTGTGTGGATTTCTTCAAGGATTTGGCGAAAAATGAAGAGAGTTTTCTTGATCCTTCGGGAATTTGGGAGGTTGGATGCTTGAAAGCTTTTAGAGTTTCAAAGCTTTCAAGGATTGGGGAATTCTCTTCCAATTTGGGAGTAGAGAAATGTATATGTGAATTGGTCTCCTCAAATGCATGAAATGGCCTTGTATTTATAGAATTTTTCAAGCCCTAATTTTGAATATAATATTCAGATGAAATAAATCATTTCTGCTAGGTGTTGACACGTGTCATATTTGATGACTTTTCTGATTTCTTTCGATTTTTCGTTGAGTCACAAGCTACGTGTAAAATTTATGTGATACGTGGACGTTGAAATTTTAATGCTTTGGTCGACATTTATTTCACCAAAATTTCAATGTCTACAAATGCCCCTACTTCAGGGCGCGTCATATACATGTGCTTGTCACGTGTAGAAGATGCGTTTTGAAGTCCCTTAATGTAGATGTCGATCCAATGGCCGTCGAGGCTTGATCTTGAATTGGGCTGGAAATTTCTTCAAGGGCTGTCGGGGCTTGATCTTGAATTCGACTGGAAGATTTTCCGGTTTCCTCCAATTGTTGATTTTCCACAAGCTTAATCTTGAACTAGGCTGGAAGGTTTTCTGGTTTCCTCCAAAGGTTTGAATTTACTCCTCTTATCTGGAGCTGGATTTGATTCAAGGGTGGTGGACACTTGATCTTGATTTGGACTTGTGATTCCTTCAAGGGCCATCGAGGCTTGATCTTGAATTTAAATAGGACCACGAGCGGTTTCAGGATTTAGACACATGGCAAGCAAGCACGAGGTGGAGGTGATGGTCTGTTTCTTTATTCAATCTTTCCAATTCATATTGAAGAGGGTGAGGGGGTGAGGTCAGAGGCTGCAAAAAGTTTTCTCTGAAAGATCAAGTAAGTTCGCGGCATTTTCATATGAACCCTGAGCAGTTTGGTTAATGGTATGATCTTCAAGGGTGGCGGACAATTGATCTTAAATCGGACTTGTGATTTCTTCAAGGGCCATTGAGGCTTGATCTTGAATTTAAATAGGACCACGAGCGATTTTACCTGGCAAGTGAGATTCGGCTTTGTTGGGGATGAATCAGCACGTGCAGTTGTTGCATTTGTTGATTATCCACAAGCTTGATGTTTCATTGTCACTCATCTTATCTATTCTCCAGGCAGATGTGGTATCTTCTCTGGAAGTACATCAATAGTTGAAGATGAGTACTCGAGCGCGATGCTAGGTAAGCAATCAGGGAAGGGGTTCTAGGCAGTCGGTTCATGACTGGAAGCTTGATTCCAAGTGCCGACTGATTGCTCTCTTTCTCATTGGCCTGCGGGTAAGAACAAGGACAAAGAAAATGACTTACCCATCCAACATTTTCTTATATTTGAGTCTTATGAGCGATACAGGCGCGCCGCGTCAAGGTAATATATGGCGCCCATCCTTCTTATCTTCTAATGGCCTTTTTACAGTTGAAGACTCCGTGATGAGGAATGCAACAACGGCTACGGTAGTAGCTATGAACTTCCTTACTCCTGGAGATAATAGCCTGCTTTCAAGACGGTCTGATGAGTTGGCTGGTCCAAGACTCCCTGGCTCTCAGTGTTCAGTGTGCAGGCTCCGTGTCCAATATAGGTCAACGCTTACTTGCTCGAACTTACCAAGTTGAATCATTGACAGCCGAGGTAGCAACTCTTAGACAAGAGATCAGACGGCTCAAGCGCGAGAATAGAGAGTTGCATGTGCTTGCAAATAATTATTTGACGAGCATGAAGAGAAAGCTCGATCAGCTGCAGAACTCCGAAGGTCGGATTCAAAGTGACCATTAGAGGTTTGTGGCTATATTCCAGAGGCACTTTTTGCCTTCGTCATCTGGAGTTCGACCAAGTATTGAGGCTCCGAATAATATATCTTCAGTGCCTCCCTCTTCTAAGGTTCTGTCGAGCACTGAGGCTTCACACAAGTGACATTTGTGAAGGCTCCCTTTTTTTCTTTTTTCTTTTTATTTTTTTGTTGTACATATTTGTAATTCCTCATAGATATTAATAGACATACTTTATTTCATTCAGTGTATTGTGCTAAATACAAATAAAGCATATATCTCACTAAGATATGTTACTTCCCCTTTTTTTTTTTAATCATTATTTTTTAGACGGTGCCTGATGCACCATATCCCCCTTTTTTTTTCTATCCTTCAATGATTTTGTCGCCACCAACCCCTTTTCTTTTTCCCTTTTGACTTGCTAATAGTAGTAGCATGCATCTTCTTTTTTTTGCATGGTGCCTATGCACCAAGATTCCACCATTTTTTTATATATTTTTGTTTAACATGGTGCCTGAGGCACCACCGACGCACCCTCATATTATTATTATTTTTAGATTAATACATACATAATATATATATATATATATATATTATTATTATTTTTAGATTAATACATACATAATATATATATATATATATATATATAAGGGATGGAATGAGAGTTTTCAGAGAAGGATGAAGACGGACGGAGAGCATGGAGTCGAGTTTGGAGCCAGGAGCGTGTGTTAACAGTATATAATGGATGGTTAGATAGAGTGCCATGTGTCAAGAGATTAGTAGGTTTGTTATAAGGACGTTAAGGTAGTTATAAGGTGACTTAGTGAACAAGCATATTAGAGAATATATAATAAATGTAATGTTTGTAATTCAGATACATAAGAAAATATTACAGCAATTCATTTTTCTCTCTCTATACTTTTCTCTCCTCTCTCTCTCTAAAACCTTCATCTCTGTGATAGTATACTTCTGCAACATAATCTATTGCTTTACATGGTATCATTCGCCGATCGAGCTCTTCTTGCTTGAAAGGTTATCTCGATCTTGGATTTCTTGCTTCCGTCGCTCAAGAT
The DNA here is from genome assembly GCA_024362995.1 of Heteromeles arbutifolia. Lineage (NCBI taxonomy): Eukaryota > Viridiplantae > Streptophyta > Magnoliopsida > Rosales > Rosaceae > Heteromeles > Heteromeles arbutifolia. The sequence continues at coordinate 34,919,464 of JANCRC010000004.1, forward strand.
CTTCTTCTTCTTCTCTGATTCTCCCGATCTCGGAACTTTCATAGTTCTCCGGTTCGCGATTCTGGGGATTCATCATCAAGAACTGAAATAGATGCATACAAGATCTGGAAGATGCATAATCGAGCTTTGATACAGCTCATTACTGTCACTTTCCCCATCGGCTGTTTCCTGTGTCATTGGAAGCACAAATGCTCGAGATCTATAGATTCGGCTCAAAGAACAATTCTCTATAGTCACTCGTGCAACCATATTTCAGATGAAGTCTGAGTTACAAAATATCAAGAAATGCCCTAATTCAATATCCCAATATTTGCAGATGATCAAGGAAGCTCGTGATTATTTGGCAGCTGCAGGACTGCATTGCGAAGATGATGATATTGTCATATTAACCCTTAATGGCTTATCGGGAGAATATAATACCATCAGATCCATAATTCGAGGCAGAGAGAGTGTCATCTCTCTCAAAGACCTGAGATCTCAGTTGCTTGCTGAAGAAGCAATGATCGAGAACACTGTTGTTACACCATTTCTCTCTATAATGGTTGCCAAGAATTCTGAATCTGGTTCCAAGAACTCATTTTTTTCATCCAATGTGTATTCTGGTGATCATAATCAAGGGGTTTCTGCCAATTCAAGTCATGGGTATTCAAGCAATCAATCTTTTGGTTTCTCTGGTGCAAATACTCAGCCCATATATTTCAAGAGTAACTACAACAAGAACAAGGGCAGAGGTAAATTCAACTATAATGCTAATTCTCGATTTGGGAATTCAAGAAACACCTACACTACTACTTCTTCTGGTATTCTTGGTGCACCTCCAACACACTCAACCTGTCAAATATGTGGAAAATTTGGCCACCTTGCTGATACATGTAGGTTTAGAAATAATGATGCTATTGTTGTTGAAGGATGTCAAATATGTGGCAAGAAGAACCACATTGCTCAGTTTTGCCATTTTCGAAATGCAAATATTTCTGGCACCACCCCTCAAATGACTGCAATGCATGTAAACTCTTCATCATCCATTCCAACATCAAATGCCTCATCTCAGCAGTTCTGGCTTACAGATTCAAGTGCAACAAATCATCTCACTACAGGCTTCCAGAATCTATCCTTGGCTACTTCATTCCCATCCACAGAGACAATTCAAACTACTAATAGTGCAAGTTTACCAATTTCACATATTGGTTCTTCTATCATTCATACACCTCAAAAATTGAAGCTTAATTCAGTCTTATATGTTCCCAGAATTACTCAGAACTTGTTATCTATGCACAGAATTTGTCTAGATAACAATTGTTGGCTAATCTTTGATGCTTTTAATTTCTGGATTCAGGATAAAGCCATAGGGATGATTTTGTACAAGGGGCAGTGCAGTAATGGGCTATATCCAATACCAATATCAAGACTAGCTGCAATTGAGGCTCAAGGATTTAAAGTTGCATTTCTTGGACAGCAACTGGATTCCAATTTATGGCAAAGCAGACTAGGTCACCCCTCTAATTCCATTGTCTCCACTATACTTAGAAAGTCTAATATCTCAGTACCTTCTGATATATCACCTTCTTTGTGTCATTCATGTTTACAAGGGAAATTCAGCAAGTTACCCTTCTTACCATTTGTGTCTAAATCTGTAAATCCTTTTGAAATAGTTCACAGTGATGTATAGGGCCCTGCTCCTTGTACTTCTATCGATGGTTTTAAATACTATGTGATATTCATTGATGAATGCACTAGATACTGTTGGCTATTTCCTTTGCATAATAAAAGTGAAGTTTGTTCTGTGTTCATTGGGTTATATCAGTACATTTTCAATCACTTTGCAGTTTCCATTAAAACCTTACAAAGTGATGGGGGTGGGGAATTTACAAGTAATGTTTTTCAATCATTCTTGGTAGATAAAGGGATCACTCATCAAATATCATGTCCTCATACTCCAGAGCAAAATGGGCTGGCAGAAAGAAAACATAGGCATATTGTTGAAACCTCAATCACATTGTTACATAATGCATCCCTTCCAGCATTTTTCTGGTCTTTTGCTTGTCAAACTGCAATGTATCTTATCAATAGGATGCCTTCATCAACTTCAAATAATCAGTCAGCATTTGGGTTCTATTTCAATATGTTCCAGATGTTCAACACCTTAGGATTTTTGGTTGTGCATGCTTCCCATTATTAAAGCCTTATACTAGTAACAAGCTGCAACCTAAAACCAAGATATGCATTTTTTTGGGATATGCATCCAAATACAATGGGTATATTTGTTTTGAAGTTAGCTCAAAGAGATTTTATATTTCGAGACATGTTATATTTGATGAGTGTGATTTCCCATATCCCTCTCTTTTACAAAAGTCATATGTTTCTTCCCAAAAGTCTATTTCTGAAATTCCAGTGAATTCTGTGTCTGTTACAAGTGAAAACACGATTGTTTGAGTACCATCAAATCCATATTTGTCTAGCCCTAGTGTTACATCTAGCTCTGCTAATGCCAATGATAGGTCTCACAATTCATCTCATGCAACTGATCTATCTCAGCCGACAGCAACAGAAGACACAAGATCACCCATTACTGGCACTTCACCTCAATGTACTTCCCCTTCAATCCCTGTGGCTCCTAAGTTCCATCCAGAAAATTTACAAGTAATTCTTCCTATACCTCCATTGAACTTGCATCCTATGCGAACACGGTCGAATAGTGGAATTGTCAAGAAGAAAGCATTCATTGACGTGACATCTGAGAATGCAGAAGTTAATCTATCTCAGATTGAACCAGTTTCTTATAATTCTGGTCTTAAATCTCCAGTCTGGTTTAAAGCCATGGAGGAGGAAATACAAGCCTTGCAATCTCAGAAAACTTGGTCCTTAGTTCCTTTACCATCAAACAGAAATCTTGTGGGGTGCAAGTGAGTTTTTAAGATTAAGAGACATGCAGATGGAACCATTTCAAGATACAAGGCTAGACTTGTGGCCAAGTTGTTCAATCAAGATGCAGGTATGGATTATGATGAAACATTCAGCCCTGTAGTTAAGCCTACTACAGTGAGACTTGTTCTTGCATTAGCTGCACAATTTGGTTAGGGTTTAAGACAGCTCGATGTAAAAAATGCATTTCTGCATGGAATATTGCAAGAAGAGGTATACATGGCACAGCCTCCTGGTTTTGTAGATTCTATCTATTCATCCTCAGTGTGTAAAATTCACAAGTCTTTATATGGCCTAAAACAAGCCCCAAGGGCATGAAATGAAAGGTTTACTAATTTTCTGCCTTCTCTGGGGTTTCAAACAACTTATGCAGACACATCTTTGTTTGTCAAACACACTAATTCTGAGATAGTAATCCTTCTTCTTTATGTGGATGATATAATCATCACAGGGAGTGCAACAACTATCATTCAAGAGGTAATTTCTGCATTGGCAACATAATTTGATATCAAGGATCTGGGACCACTACACTATTTTCTTGGTATTCAAATCACACAAACTGCAGAAAGATTGTTTCTGTCTCAGCATAAATATGTCAAAGACTTATTGACAGAGACAGAAATGCTTCAGTCAAAGTCATGTGCTACTCCTTGCTTGCTCTATAATCGATTTCTTAAGGATGATGGAACACCATTTGACAACCCTGAATTGTACCGCAGTATAGTGGGAGCTTTGCAATATCTCACTTTCACAAGACCTGATATTGCATTCTTTGTGCATCAAGTTTGTCAGTTCATGCACTATCCCATGGAGTCACATTACTTGGCTGTAAAAAGGATATTAAGGTATCTTAAAGGTACTCAACACTATGGTATTCAGTATGTGAAAGGAGAGTTGGAGTTAAATGCATTTAGTGATGCTGACTGGGCAGGAGATCCCAATGACAGAAGATCCACAACTGGATTGGTTGTTTTCTTGGGATACAATCCAATATCGTGGTCATCAAAGAAGCAAAACACAATCTCTCGGTCATCTACTGAAGCTGAGTGTAGAGCAATTGCTACAACAGCTGCTGAAATTGATTGGATAAGACAGCTTCTTACATTTCTAAAGATTGAAGTTTCAACTCTATTGACAATGTTTTGTGATAATCTATCGGCTATTGCTTTTACCTGCAATCCAGTGATGCATCAAAGAACCAAACATATTGAGATTGATGTGCATTTTGTTCGAGAAAGGGTTGCCAAACACTTACTTCACATGCAGTTTGTATCTTCTAATGAGCAATTTGCTGATATTCTGACAAAGGGGTTGTATGCACCATTGTTCCGTGCTCATTGCTGCAATCTCAGGCTTCGTGATCCTTCTCCTAAGCTTGAGGGAGGATGTTAATAGTATATAATGGATGGTTAGATAGAGTGTCATGTGTCAAGAGATTAGTAGGTTTGTTCTAAGGAGGTTAAGGTAGTTATAAGGTGACTTAGTGAACAAGCATATTAGAGAATATAACAAATGTAATGGTTGTAATTCAGATACATAAGAAAATATTACAGCAATTCATTTCTCTCTTTCTATACTTTTCTCTCCTCTCTCTCTCTAAAACCTTCATCTATGTGATAGTATACTTCTGCAACATAATCTGTTGCTTTACAGCTTGTTGCTTGTTGTAGTGCGTCACTTTTTACCGTGTGGTGCTGTGCAAAAGACTGCAGCAGAGTTTCGTTGTGTAGTGCCTTTTGGTCATCGTTTTCCCTCGGTGGTGCGCTACCGTGTGGTGCTGTGCAAAAAACTGCAGCGGGATTTTGCTATGTAGTGCCTTTTGGTCACAGTTTTCCTCGGTAGTGACGTTGCCGTGTTTTGCCACCGTTCACTGCTGCATGAGGGCTGCTGTACGAGGGCTGTTGCACTGCCGTTGCTGTTTGCCTGCGAAGATGAGGACACACCGTTGCCTAAGGATGAGCCGCTTTGACGACAAGTTGTGATGCCATTGTGAAGACAAGCTGTGATGCTTCTGTGACAAGAAGTTTTGACGCTGCTCTGCGTGTGCTTTGTTCAGCAATCATTTCAAACTCCACGCTTTTTGACGGATGTGTGGCAGCCACTGTGGTTGTTGTTCTCACGGCGGAGGACTTGGTCCGTGGCCACCTTCTTTTACGCTGTCGGTGAGAAAATGGAGCATGCTGCGTCGCTGGGCTCGCGGACAGGAGGTGAATCATGAGGGGAGCAAGTGCCTTGGGCTTCTTCTGGAGTACCATCGGAGTCGGCCGCTCGGCAGTGAATGGTTTCGACTGCTTCTTTCCTTCTTGGCATGGACGGAGAGCATGGATGGAAGGCACCGCTTAGGGGAGAGTGAAGCTGCTCGAGCTTCTCATTTTGATTTGGCCATGAATCAACTCGGCCAGAAGGGTCCGAACTACTGTTGGTGTCTTGGGTACTACCATATTCGCAAATCTCCCATACTCATTGCTAACAGTAGTATTTGAACTTGCAAACTGCGGCTGTTGTAACTGCAAATTATTGGAAGAAGAATATTGAGCAAGCATTGCAGATGCCACAGGATTAAGGGTTCACATGGCTCTCAGTTCCTCGATCAAGCACAGGAGAAACAGCATCAGTCAACACAGGCGGCTTTAAATAATTTGCAGGACCAGGGTGCGATTGAATACGGTTAGGGCAGCTCTCAAGTGGGTGGCGGATCACAGGGCGGCGATTGAAGGCGGAGATGACGCCTGGTGGAAGAGCTGTTGAGGTAATGGTGGAGAATAGTTTCGGCATTTGAAAACTGGAGTAGAGCAGAGAAGAAGGCCGACGGTGACCTTGATGTCGGATCCAGCTAGGGCCCGGAGCACAACCGGGTCGGAGTCGAAGACCTTGACCCGCTCCAAGCCTTGGGACTTCAGAAGCTGCACCACCTTGTACGTCAACGAACCACCGTCGCTCGGACTTGGTCTAGCCGGAGCTGAAGCTAGCGGAAGGGTTGGTGCCGAGAGGGAAGAGGTGTCGCAGAGGAAGGTCTGCCATTACTGGATCCGCAGGTCGAAGCCCAAGTCGAGTTGTGGTACACGCAGGGGGTCTCGGGGCATGTTCCGGCGGTTTGGGGATGGGCAGCAGCGATGTTGATGATGCCTGCCACTGTTTATGGGTTCTTCCGACGACGGGCGTGATAGCGAGCGAAACAAGAAAGGCTACCTTTACTTGCTGCAGTCGGCTGAGATGGCAGAGGGGAGAAGGAAGAAGATGGGCTGTGGAGACAGAAGTTGGTGGCCCCATGAGTACCAGAGCTCCGGGAATCCGTGGAGGAAGAGCACCGGTGGGCCTGCTCCGATTGAATAGAAACCCAGATCTTGTGGCGGCGATTTCTATGCAAATCACACCTTTGCAAACCCCACCGACGCCGATTACGGAGGAGTCGAACTGGATGTCTCAGAGACGGCGAGGCTCGGCGGCTCGTCGGATGACGTGCTTGGAGTCGTCGAGGTCGAGCTTACTTGCTATGTCAGAGAGAGTGTAAATCTCTCTGCACACCCACTCTCAGAAGCTTCCTCTGGGCGTTGGACTTGACCCAGGATTGGGCCTGGGCCGGGTCCTGGACCTTGGAAAGGTGTTCGGTTCTTGTTTGGAGTTTGACAAGCTGCCTCACAAATTCACAAATTCACTGATTCGATCCACTTTGGTTTGGGGACGGCATTTAAAGTGGAGAAAGACCCCACTTTAATATATATATATATATTTTTTTTTTTTTTTTTTGTACAAAGAAATTGTTTCCTTTGTAATAAAATTGACTTTACTTAGTCAAACCTTTAATAAAACCCTTATTTTTTATTTTGATGTGATTGAAATCGAAATTGAATGTTCGAGTTGTCTACGTACCCCTCCAAATAAGAGATAAAGTCGTAACGTAGTTCAAATGAGCGATGGATTTCTTTTGACGGTTTTAATGATGATTTTGATGATGATTTTGCCGTACATAGTTTATGCTCTTGCAGGCCAAGAGCGTGGCTTCTTCTCAGGCATAGTACCGCTTCAAGAACTTGTCGCTTATGGGGCCAATCCTCAAGCCATCTTCCGCTGTGATTAAGTAGGCGCCGTTGGTGTAGACCTCTTGTATTACGTATGGTCCATCCCACTTTGATGTGAACTTGCTTTTTGTCTTGTGAGTTGTGATGATGGGCCTTCGTAATGCCAAGACAAGATCTCCAATTTGGAAAGACCTTGGATGGACCTTCTTGTTGAATGCCTTGGATACCCATGCTTGGTAGCATTCCAAATGTTGTTGAGCTTGGAGCCTTCTTTCGTCGAGTGTTTCCAACTCTTGAAGTTATAGCTTTGCATTTTCCTCTTCAGTCAAGCCTTCTTGTATAGTCATCCTTAGTGAGAGGATTTGACTTTCAAGCGGCAGAACAGCTTCTACGCCATATACGAAAGAATAAGGCGTAGCTTGGGTATGAGTCCTATGTGTCGTCCTATATGCCCAAAGTGCTTCGCCTATTCTTTCATGCCAGTCTCTCTTTGTTCGGCTGATCACCTTCTTTAAAAGGTTGCACAATGTTTTGTTAAATGCTTCTGCAAGACCGTTGGCCGGAGTATGATACATGGAAGACTTGTGCTGCTTGAACTTGTATTTCTCGCAGAGCTCGTCCACGAGTCGATTGGAGAACTGTTTTCCGTTGTTAGTGATAATGTAGCGAGGCACACCGTATCGGTGGATGATATGCTCCTTGATGAAATGGACGACAGTTTCCTTCTTGACTTCCCTTAGGGGTATGGCTTCAGCCCACTTGGAGAAGTAATATGTTGCAGCTAGGATGTAAGCTTCTCCTGCAGATGACTTTGGTGTGATCGGTCCTACGACATCCAATCCTCATGCATTGAACGACCATGAAATTGGCAGGCTTAGCACCTATTAGCGTGGTCCAGGAAATCCTTCACCATGCTTGGCCAGTAGTAACCCATTCTTTTGAGCTGGAAATGTAGCTTTGGTCCAGACTGATGCGCCCCGCGTACACCTAGGTGTGCTTCTTCCATGGCTTGATTGGCTTCTTCCTCACCTAGGCATCTCAGAAGTACAGCTTCAAAAGAGCGTCAGTAGAGTGTTCCTTTGTAGTAGAGGAAGCGAGGTGCTCGTCGACGTATTTCAAAGCGGTGTCTAGGGTCATCTAGAAGCTTTCCATGCTCCAAGTAGTCAATCAGCGGCTGTCCACTCTTCAGCGTCGACTGTAAGTACTGAGATGACAATTGTATCATCCAGTGGCATTTTAGTAACGAGCGGGATCACCCATCTTTGGCAAACTGGCACGTCTGCAGCTTCGTCTTCTCCTAGTATCATACTCGAGGCTAGGTTGGCGAGAGTGTTTGTCATTTGATTTTCTTTTCTTGGCACATATTCTAGTGTCACGGCTTCGAACTTTTGTAGTAGTTGAGTTGCCAGCTGGAAGTATGGGACGAGATCATCTTTATTCACCTCATATTCAGTTAATAGTTGATTGATTATGAGCTTGGAGTCACCATATACCTCAAGGGCTGTGATTTCTATGTTGATCGCCATTTGGAGCCCGATGATCAGTGATTGGTACTCAGCAACATTGTTGGAGCACAATTCGCTTAGTTGGAAGGAATAAGGTAGTATTTGCCTTTGTGGCGACATGAATACTACTCATGCCCCTACTCCGTCTGCTTGTGCGAATCAGTCAAAGAACATTGTCCATGTCGGGAAGATGTCGATGTAGAACACCTCATCGTTAGGCAAATCGTTTGAGATTTTCCAATCAGCTGGAATTGGGTGATCGGCAAGGAAGTCTGCTAGCGCTTGTCCCTTAACGACTTTAGCTGGGACATAAATGATCTCATACTGATTAAGAAGCAATGCCTATTTAGCGAGTCACCCTGTCAAGACTGGTTTGGACATAACGTATTTGACCGGGTCAGCTTTAACAACCAGGTGGATGGTGTAAGCATGCATGTAATGCATGAGCTTCTGGATGGCGAACACCAAGGCGAGGCACATTTTTCTATTAGGGAGTAGTTCAACTCAGCGCCGATGAGAGTTCGACTGAGGTAGTAAAGCGCTCATTCTTTCTGGGATTTATTCTTTTGTGCCAAGAGTGCTCCAATTGAACTTTCCTGAGCGGCGATGTACAATATGAGCGGCCTCCCGGGCACAGGCGCCCCTAGGACAAGTGAACTTGATAAATACTTTTTTACGCATTCGAAAGCGTTGTGGTATGCTTCGTCCCATACAAACGGAACATCTTTCTTCATGAGTCGACTGAAAGGTTGACAACGCCCTGCAAGGTTAAAGATGAAGCGTCTGATGAAGGTTAACCATTCTTGTAGACTTTTCAGCTCGTGCAGGTTTCTTGGCTCAAGCATGCTTTGAATGGCCTTGATATTTGATTGGTCCACTTCAATGCCACAGTGCTCGATAATGAAGCCGAGGAACTTTCCAGAGGTGACGCCAAATGCACACCTTAACGGGTTCATCTTGAGGTTGTATTTTCGCAGCCTTTCGAACACTATTCGTAAATCTTTCAAGTGATCTAATCTTTTCTTTGTCTTGACTACCACATCGTCTACGTAACATTCTACGTTTTTGTATAGCATGTCATTGAAGATTTTCTGCATTGCGCGTTGATATGTAGCTCCAGCGTTCTTCAAACCAAAGGGCATCACCTTGTAGTAGTAGATACCTTTTGGAGTGCGAAAGATTGTTAGTTCCTCGTCTTCGAGAGCCATGCAAATTTGATTGTATCCAGAAAAACCGTCCATGAATGACAGTGCCTCGTGGCCAGTGGTTGCATACCATGATTTCGATGATTGGCAAGGGGAAGTCGTCCTTCAGGCAAGCATCGTTGAGGTCCCAAAAGTCTACGCAAACACGTATTTGTCCAGATTTCTTAAAGATAATGACGATGTTGGAGATCCACTTGGGGTATTGCACCTCTCGAATGAAGCCTGCTTCGATTAGGTTGTCTACCTCGACCTCAATTTGTGGGATGAGCTCGGATCGATAACGCATTTGAGTTTGCTTTATCGGTCGCGTTCTAAGCTTGACTGCAAGATAATGTACAACGATGATAGGGTCAAGGCCGGGTATTTCTTTGTAGGTCCAAGCAAAGATGTCTTTGTACTCTAATAGCAGCTGGTAATACTCCTCTTAGTAGTGCACTTACGAAGATAGGCTTCGGTTCCTCGCTTGTGCCTAAGTTGAGTTCCTTGAGATCATCAACTGTGGCCCCATCTTCGAGTTTTGGTGGTGCAGCAATGACATCTTCCTCGGGGATTTCGTCTTCTTTACCTTCTTGGATCGTGATGTGGAAGACATCTTGGACCTCATCTTCATTGTTGTCCTCTCGAGCTTGTTGGCATGAAGATTGTCCAGTGTGGATGATGGTGCGCTTTCTTACTTTCAGTGGTCCATTTATGTCAACCTCCAAGATTACTTGGCGCCTCATCCTTGAAGGAATTAAGCTTCGAACGTCACATTTTTCTGCTAGCCCGTCGAGCTTTTCTTCCTTTGGCGTTGTCTCTCTCTTTCTAGAAAGCTTCTTGTTGTCTTCAAGTCTTTCCAAAGCTGACCATTGCGGAGGAGAGCCAGTCGTGTTGCTTTGTCTCTTAGGTTTCGATAACCTTTCGAAAACAGAGCTTTGGGATGTTGGTGAGTTAAGCCTCTTGAAGACGAAGGTTCGGTCTTGACCACCAATGCGATTAAGTGCCAAAATTATGGGCCTTAAACGATTCATCATATTAAAGACTGACATCTGAGGGGCGAGTTTAGGTTCCTCTTGATCTTGTTCAATGCTCACGCTGATGTGTTGAGTGCTAGCGTTTTTCGCTTTGCTTGAAATCTTCACGGGTGCATTTGGTGTGAAGCCAAGTCCAGCCTTGTTGTTGTCAACTCCATAACCATGTTCTTTCAACTTCTTTTGAGTCTTGGTGAGGTCACGTTCTTTATCGTTGACGGTGTTTGAAACCTTCTTTCCAGGATTCGAAAAGGAAACGAAGTCGTACCCAGCCTTCGACATGAGTTTGTAGGCATTTGGATCAAAACCTTCTTCGGTCCTCTTGGTTGGAAGAAAGCTTTGTTCCACCCCCTTTGGCAAAGCTTTTATGAAGCCTTGTGGTAATCTTGCAACCTTAGCGTCGCCTAGCTATGTCAAAGGAAAAACTGCATTTGTCTTGAGCAACTTCACATTATCCTTGTGCCGCTGTGTGTCGGCTTTGATTGCTCTAGTTTCGAACGAGGATTGACCATTCTTTCTTCTCGACATCGGGATGTATCGGAAGACAGGTATGTTCGGTCATTTTGAATGTGTCCTACTCCCTTTGGTTGTTGCAGGTTTAGCAAGCTCATCATCGTTTTTGCTTGAAGATGGCATGGCTTCCCCTTCTTGCTTCTTGTGCATGGCTTGCCACTCCTACTTTTTAGGTGCTGCTTTGCCCGTGGATTTGATCTCCGCAGCATCACACATTACAATCCACAAGTATAACAATGCAATATTCAAATGCAACATATTTACAACATGGTAAGCAAAGCATAATTTCATATAAAAATGTTTCTGGAAACAATATATATATATATATATATATATATATATATATATAAAAAGAAAACAAAAGCCCACTCACTGATAAGTAGCAGGATCGTAGACCCCTAGCTTCGCTTGTCCACTCTCGTCTTCAGGGTACGTCTCACCTATATGCGAAATAACTAATTTAACATTAATTCAATAGCACATAAACAAAGACTAGGATTAATTCCTCATACATTGCTCAAATGGGGTGTTTGAATATAGCAACATGATATACTCGACAACACGAACACCCCCATATTTTTAGAAAAAAATTTGGACGTCAGACGCGCCGGCCATGCACAGGCATGTGCTTGGCACACTAACGGAACCCCTAACGGCGTTAGGGAATATTCCATTAAATTAGTAGAATATTCCGTTAAAATTACCTGACACCGTTAGAATATTCTGTTAAAGTTAACGGAATATGCTCCTTCTTCTCCGGTGACTCGCCGGAGTCCGCCGCCGGCCACCGTCTGGTTTGCCGGTTTCTGGAAAATTTTCTAAAGCTTATGACTCTGTTATTTCTCAACCAAAATCCATGAAATTTATATGGATTTGAAGATCTTGAAAAGTAGAACACATCCATACCTATTGGAGGTCCTAAAACCAACGGAAAATGATCGGAATTTCTTTCGATACCTCCGGCCAACCCTACAACTTCACGAACCTGTGTGTTCCGATGTCCAAACCACTCCAATTTCACTCCAAGATGTTAAGGGAGTTGTTTAGAGTCTATCCCGAGCCTTAAAATCGTATAAATCACCCACGATCACAACGTCCTAAAAACCCACTATGTTGGAGCTTCTGGTTTCTTATGTTTCCGACGACCGTTCGATGAACCAAAGGTGTGGATGAGTTCGTGAGGTTGTGAGGAAGATGATGGTAGTGTCCAAGGACTCGATCCGTGATGTTTTGATATGGTTTGAGTGTGGTGGTCTCATGGTTGTACAGACGGAAAGAAGAATCGAGAAAGAAGGAAAGGGTGAAGGATACGTGTGTGTGTGTGTGTACGTGTGTGTGGTCACAGATTGGCCATAAAGAAAAGAAGTAAGGCCCTGATTGGGTTGCCATGAGAAAGAGAAAGAGAGAGAGTTTTAGGGTCCAATTAGCCCAAGAAAAATAACAATTCAACCTAAAATCTGATTGGGCTAGCCATGACAGGAACTAATTGATTGGTGAATAAATATAGTCAACCCAACAATATATTTCTACCCTAACTCGCATCGACGTGCTCGTGATGTTGAGTATGATTGAATTACGACAGCAGAAATAATAATTTAAAATTGCATATTCACATCGACATCACTAAGCCAACGAGGGAATATTCGTCTCTTTACACACTCGGGAAGAAAAATATATAATAATTTGGGACGGGTCGTCACACCATCCATGCCAACAGTTAACAGACAAATTGATGGACAAGGAAACGAGGTATGACATTACAACGAATTCGTAAGTTAATGTATGATATTACAATGTTCAAAAGTGAGGTATGAGTTTGTTATGTGACCCAAAGTTGAGATAGTAAAATATAATTTGCTCTTTTTTATTTTTTAAAATTTGGGCGAGAGAGTGGGCCTCACGCTTACCACGTCATCATTTAACAGCCAAATTGACAGAAAATTTAACGAAGGTCTAACATTGCAATGAATTCGTAAGTTGATGTATGACATTACAATATTTACAAAATGAGGTATGAGTTTGTTATGTAATCCAAAGTCAATGTAATAAAATGTAATTTACTCAAGAAAAACTTAAAACGTTTCTGAATACCAGTGAAAAGGAAAGACCATAATAGAAGGGTGACCAAACTTTGATTTTTCTAACCCTTAAGTGCAGAGTTACTTGAGCATAATTGCATTAAGGTTGTGTTTGATATAAATAATAAATGGGCCCTTGACATCAGAACCAAAAATATGCAACAGGCTTTAATTGATTAGTTTAACCATCCATTGAGCTCTGAGGGGTTATTTGTTGCCACAAACGCAGGGTAGGATAGGATTAATACATTGTAATCCGATCTTTGGAGCTAATCAGATTCCATCATACTCTCTAAACATGGCCTAAACACATAGACCCAAACAAGTTTGTGAAGTCCCAAGCATTTCTCTTGGCCCAGCTTTGCCAAATTATGAGCAGCACAATCTATTGTGGGTACACATGGACAACATTACAGGCCCAAGTCCAAATGTATGAGAACCAAATTAAATTATAAAGGGGGTGATTATCAACAGCAACATAAAACACCTTGAGGTTTTATTTGTGTCGGAAAAGACATGAATGACACTAGTACATTATCGATGTGAAGTTTAGCACTAATAATACAACACTTTATGGAAATTTTTCTTTTAACAGTATTGTGTTAAACGAGATGTCACAATACTAATACCAATACTAATACCAACATACCTTTTTAAAGTAACTCTCGACAAAAATAGGTTTTAATATGTTTTTTTTTAAGGCTGAGATGAAAGCTTGAGGTTTGACTAGCCGATTTTCCATTCCAATTTTTATTTAATTTTTTTTGAACTTTTGTAGTTGAACTTTCAAAGATATCCTTTGACTCCATATTTACCCCAGCTAATTAAACACCCCCCAAATTGGAGCATATTTTCCTAAATCTTCAATATTGTACTATTTTAATCAATATTACTGTGATAAAAAGATAGTGGTCGACAAGAGCTCAATGGGGTTAGGCAAAAAATAAAAAGCGCCACAACAAAATTATATCCTTCCATTTCATGCTTAATTAATATATATTTGTGGACTTAAGCACTAAGCACCACACCAAGAATTTTCAAAGTATCTACTGATTAAAGTTCAAGCACTCATTTATTTATTTATTTAGAGTCGCATAATATTTCAGTTTATTGTTTATTAGGAGAGAGGCATCGAATCATTTTTTTTATTTTGTTTTTCAATTTTTTGTTTTTGTTTTCAAAACTCACAAAGTACTACGGTTTAGTAGTACATATTCTCTATTTACTTGTAAATAAAAAGTCTTACGGTTGAATCTCATGGATAGCGAGTTTGATATTAATTTATTCCCTTTAGTGTAAATATTTCATTGGATTCAAAAGCACAACAAAATTATCTTCTATGAAATTTGAACCTCAACCTCCTTCACTAAAATAATGTTTAATAAATCACTAGGTAAATTCATCTTTAGCTTGATTTTTCACTTCTTTGTACAAGGCTCTATTAATTTAAACTACACTAATTTACGAAAAAGAAAATATAAATTTGGGTGCAAAAAAAAAAAAAAAAAAAAAAGAGCGGCTGTATTGTTGTGATCAATTGGTCTAACCTTGATTTTCAATATTCCAAAATTGAATGTGTGGTGAAATGAGTATTAGGTATAACTCACTTACTACTTGTGCTCTACTCAATAAGTATGTGCATATAAAGTTTTGATACCATGTGGTCCATTCAACTGCAAACACAAAACAGTTAGCTTTCTAATCGAATCATATCAAATATAATAATGCAAAAAGAAATGGCTAGTCAGGAAATGATCTTTAATTTAGTGTTTGTCTTTGCACTTGTAGCACTGAGGCACTGCAAATTCAAAGGGAGAGAAGAAGGGTTTATAATTTTCGATGTACGTAGCAGGTATTTTTGCATTAAAATATTTATTTGATGCCATGCATGCATAAAGAAGTGTGTGTTGATTTTTGTTTGGGAGAAAATCTTGTTGATCAGAGCCTGTTGGTTGATCAGTTAACACTACAAGTTAAGACCGATATGTCTCATGTCATGCTCCTCCTCCTCCTAATAATTAAGTTGCCAAAACTAGCTTGAATAATTAATTAACTTACTAATTAACTTATTAATTAATTGGTATCTTATTATATTATTTTGTGGGTTTATTTATTTCATCATGCACATGGTATTTCCCAGCATAAAATCCTACACACATTTATCAAGATTAATAAGAGTATTGAATAATTGATTATTAATTTTTTTTTGTCAAAATTGATTATTAATTTTTCACTTGGAAATGATTAGCATGCACTTCATCAATTGTATTTCCTCGACACAGAAAATATAATCGGATCATATCATTACATAAACATGGGCACTATACAAAACAAACTAATTATCAAGCTTATAAATGTTAGCAGAATTGAAAAATACCAACAATTGTCTATTAAATTGAGAAAATTGAATCAAAAGTCCCTTAAGTACGACTCAATTGGAGGAATAATTACTGAACTTAAAATTCATTAAATTTGGTATTTTTGTAATTTTGGTTCTTCTTTAACAAACATTTTTTACAAAATGACTAAAAAGATTGATGGTAGACAAACTTAAAGATCACTTCTATCGCTTTCAAATTTCAAGGGCTAAAGAAGATCTTCAACTATGTAGTGTTTGTCTTTGCACTTGTAGCGCTGAGGCACTGCAAATTCAAAGGAAGAGAAGAAGGGTTTATAACGTTCTATGTACGTAGCAGGTGTTTTTGCATTAAAATATTAATTGATGCCATGCATGCATAAAAAAGTGTGTGTTGATTTTTGTTTGGAGAAAATCTTGTTGATCAGAGCCTGTAACACTACACAAGTTAAGACCGACGTCTCATGTCATCCTCCTTCTCCTCCTAATAAGTTGCCAAAGCTAACTTGAATAATTAATTTAACTTATTAATTAATTAGTTGGTATCTTGTTATATTATTTTGTGGTTTATTTCATAAGGCTCATTGGAATCGGATGCACTCATGCACATGGTATTTCGCAGCATAAAATCCTACACACATTTATCAACATAAATAATATTTATTGAATAATTGATTTTCAGTTTTTAGTTTTTCACTTGGAAATGATTAGCATGCACTTCATTAATTGTAAACATGTTCTATTTCCTCGACACAGAGAATATAATCGGATCATATCATTACATAAACATGGGCAGGAGGATACAAAAACAAAATTGTCAAGCTTATAAATGTTGGTAGGATTTAAAAATACCAACAATTGTCTACTAAATTGAGAAAATTGAATCAATAGTCCCTTAACTATGACTTAATTGGAGGATTGATCACTGAATTTAAAATTCATTAAATTTGGTATTTTTGTCATTATGGTCCTTATTTAACAGAGATTTTTCAGGAAATGACCACAAAGATTGACAGTGGACAAACTCAGGGACCACTTCTATCGATTTCAAATCTCAAGAACCAAATTGGGAAGTTATGCCAATCTCAGGGACCATTTTAGCTAAAATATCTACTTTAAATCTAATGATGGAATTATTTTTACTAAATTATATAGTCAACATACATTTACGTAGCGTTCAATTTTCTATTTCACATCTATTTCAATAGAATTGAACAGAAATTTCTCAAATATAAAACATGACTCTAGTCCAATTTAATTGAAGTACTCTAATTTTGACCACCAAACCAGACATAAATATATTTGATATAAAGTTCACATACACCTTCATGTTACTTGACTCCATACCCAATAAAATATTATTTTTAACCTTCCTAAACACATTGCATCTGTTAGTTGGAAGACATTATCAAACTTGAGAAAATCCAGTTGCATCTGTAGTTGGAAAACACCTTCTTTGTTCTTTGTTCTTTTCTTGTACTTAACTAGAGAAAATCCAGTTGCATATATTTTCTTGTTGGTCGCTGAACAAGCCCATGACAATGACATACTCCAAATCCGCCAAAAACAATCTTATTTCATTTCTTCCCCTCGTGCCCTACTACACATTACTAGTACATGCACCTATAATTTTTCGTTCGTTTTAGCCAATCGACCGAGGATGACTTATTTACATCAGACATGTCACTATAAAATATTTTATATCAATAACATAATTTTTTTTTAATCAGGATTAACACAAATACATTAGTTTTGATTTTTTTTTTCAGGGGTTAGCTTACCGTATCCTCTAACCAAACATGGGTTAGCATACGGTATCCTTTAACCAAATAAAAATGGTATCCGTACTCTTAAATGTGAACGTTTGTAGTGTAAACCAATTGCGTTCAAGTATCATAACCTATCTTGAAAGTGTAATAGAACGTCCACAAGTTACACACCAACCTTATTCCAATATTAACAACATCAATTTGTGTTATAAACTGTAACCTTATCTTCATTGTGTAACCATAGAGCGTCAATGTTAACGATTATAGTGTAACTTTATCTTTCTTGTAATTCAGACGTTGAATAATGTACTTCATGTTGCACCACTATAAGATATGAAGGTAAGTGACTAGCGATGATGTGTAATTACTTCACGACGTCTCTAATAATAGTCCACCTCTATAATGTAATAAGATGTCTATGATATAACCATCAACGTTGGTAGTGTAATGCAATCGAGTCTAAATATAATTATCTACATTAACAGTGTTATGGGAAGTCCATAACGTGAAGACCAACTTTATTAAAGTGATAACATCATTCTATATCATTAACTATAACTTTACCACGACTATATAACCTCAAAAAGTGTAAATTTTAATAATTACGTTGAAGGTTAACGTTATATTATAACACTGTTATACGTAAAGAAGAGTCCAAAACAAAAATATAATTTCGACATCTAATAATAATAACAAACGTCTATACCCTCGCAGTTCGTAGAGCCATAGCCGTGTAGGCAACTCTTTCCCCCCAATCAAGCATGTCTATATTTTCCTTTGTGAGGAGCCAATCAAGCATTTATCTAGTGAGATTCTCAAATAAAAGAATTTGGCTGCTAAAGAATTCGGCAGCAGTCGGTCCTGCTTACATCCAATCACATGTAGACATGTATACAAATTTTAATTTTTTTAATTAAAATTTAGACCCGTGTTCATTTGTGATTGGATGTAAGCAGAACCTGCTGCTGAATTTACAGCAGCGAATTACAGTTCATTCTCAAAGGCGTGGCACATCTATCAATAAACCGAAGACTTTAGTGCACTAATCCCATGTTATCATCTCAACTTTCCTTTCTACCCGTCACATGGCCTTGACAACAACTTTAACAACAGCCACAATCCCGTAATTATCTCTAACTCCAGGGCCATTTCACTTCTCCACGTCCCATATATCCCTCTCCCACCAACAAATACTCATACCCACCCCCGTTGCCATTATTAACTCCTTTTAAGCAACTCCCATTCTTTCCGACTCTTTCCGGCAATATGTCGCCGGCGATCAGCAAATGCAACAAACTCCGACGCATTGTCAGAATCCGTCAAATGCTACAACGCTGGCACAAGAAGGCGTGCCTCAAGGCAGCACGCGCGCCGTCCGACGTCCCCTCAGGACACGTTGCGGTCTGCGTGGGAAGCAGCTGCAAGCGGTTTATCGTGCGCGCGACGTACCTGAACCACCCTATCTTCCAGAAGCTTCTAGTAGAGGCCGAGGAGGAGTACGGCTTCGCCAACCAAGGCCCCTTGGCCATCCCATGCGACGAGTCGTTTTTCGAAGAGGTTCTTCGGGTACTGGCCATGTCCGAGTCTGGTAACTCCGGGCGATTGTTGAGCGTGGAGGATCTCCAGAGACGCTGCCACGCGGATGCTTTGAACCAGCTTGAGTATTTGGGTGAATCTCGGCCGTTGCTTCGCCCGCGGGTTGGTTGATAAATCTGTAATGTTAATTAGGTGCGGGGCTTTGAGTGGAGCGGGTCGAGTTGAGACGACTCGGCCGAGTTTCCGAGTTAAATGGACTACGAGTACTGACTACAGGCGACTACTACTACGAGTTAACTAATTATTTTTGGTAAAGACCGAATTAGGAGTAGTTAATTTGTGTATTATTGTAGAATTTCAGGATATAAATATTCAACAAATTAAATGTTTGATATCTAATCTATTATACTTGTAGTAATTCAAAGGTGGATTAATATGTTTTTGTTCTTATTAGTTGTTTCTAATTTCTATGGTCTTTAACATACTTTTATACTGGAAGAGATCTAGTTAATTTACGGGAGTTCTTTCATGTAATCCCTAAACTTTATCTCTACAGTGTTAAGTTCGAATCTCGTGAATAATGAGGTCGAAGATAATTATTCTCTTACTCTTTACCGTAAATAAAATTGTAGCACAAAATAATAATTTGAAAAAATTATAGCCATGATCTCTCAACTTTAACTTTATAGGAGCAATAGTCTCTCAACTAAAAATTCATGACCATTGGTCACTTGACTCATTACAACATGCAGCTGTGATCATTTTCGTCAACTCTATCAGAATTCTATCAAAACAAGTCATGTTGGAAGGACCACTGCTACAATTGGGTTAGAGTTGAGGGACTATTGCTCTAATTGTGTTAAAATTGAGGGACTATTACTACAAGTTTTCTCATTTGGTTTTCTATATTTGCCCATTGATTCAACCTCACTTGCGTATCATGTGACTTATTTTAAGGGAAATTCTAACGGAGTTGACGAAAATAACCATTGCTAAATGTTTTGATGACTTAAGGGACCAATTGTGATGAATTTTTAGTTAAGAGACAATTACTCCAACTAAGTTAAAATTAAAAGACCATTACTATAATTTTCTCTAATAATTTATACTTACTATCAAAAGCAGATGTGCTCAACGGCTCAAGTGCTAAGTTAATAAATTAATGGTGCTAACCACTTCGTAGGGTTGCAATTGAATCTCATGATGGAAGCTGCTCACATTTTTGTGTTCATTCTAAAAAAGTTCATTAAAATCATGATTGGTTAAACTATTTAGTTATTGTTGCAAACATTTCATCAAAAGCAAGCATATTCAATTGGAAAAATTGATCTATTAATACCCATCCTATGTCTTATATTAGGGTGTGGCTACAATGCCTCGTCATATTGAATGCTCCTAAATTTTAATATGATGATCAATCGCTTTTTGTAGCAATTCAATCCGCCTGTTTGGTGGAATGGTCGGAATAGGTTGGAAACAGTTAAAATGAACTTGAGTCTAGTTCATTATTTGTTGTGTTAAAATATGAGCTGAACGTGATATGTTATGAATCCATAATATAATAGGTTACGTTACCTATCCTTATACATGTGTTAATGTTACAAATCATGTCTTACAAAGTCTAACCAATCGTTGCCAATTCAATCGTTTCCTAAGGTCTAATCTCATACAGCCCACCAAACAGGCAAATTTTGCCATTGATTGGATAGTCAATGCTTTAATGCGCTATTAAAAAATTGGGTTAATCTCAGTTTACTATCCTAAAGTTTCTTGATTTTCAACATTTCATACATCAAGTTTTTTTCGTTCTAGTCTGATACCTAAAGTCATAATTCTAGGACACTTTCATATATTCGTTAAGTTTTTTGTCAAAACCTCTGTTAACTGATGACGTGGTGGTCACGTAGATATCAAAAATTTAATAAAATTTAAAAAAAAAAAATTATTTTCTCTCACCCTTTGATCTCCACCTCAGTCTTCCGATCTCCACCTCAGCCTTCCCCTTCCCTCCTTCCCTTTCCCTTCCCAATTCCCCTCCCCCCACATATCTCCCAGTCCTCCCTTGACCCAACTCCCAAACACCCACTCATGGATTTCCTTCAATCCCAATTATGATACATTAATTCGTAAACAGAAGAATCGGCACCAATCGATCATTCCCGAATCGTGAATGAATGACATTCTCCTCCAAGCCGGCCTAATCCTCCTCGTCATTGTTGCCTTCCTCTCCATCCACAACATCCCCAAAAGTTCCTCGCGTAACTCTGGTACCACTTCCGTAACAAAACTGCTGCCCAAGCCAAGCGCCACTTCGTCTTCGGCACCTAGCTCCTCGCCTAGTCCCGATCTGCCGACTCCCGCTCCTCCTCTGACTCCCTCTATCAGCAGGCCCTCGACGAGGTTGAAAAGGCCATCACACTCGACCCCAAGGATGCCGCCCACATCCTCAAATCCCTCGCCCTCGGCGCCCAGGGATTCAAGACCTCTGCCCTTGACGCCATTGACGTCGCACTGTCCTTTCTCTGCCAGAAGAGCCTGGCTGACGAGGAGCACGACGATGCACTCATCAAAAGGGCAAAGATGAAGCAGTTGATGAACTAGAAAGCCCAGGCTGACTCGATGATCGAGGATATGACTCGGGCAGTGGAGCTGAGTCCGGAGAATGTGAAGGCGTTTTGTACGTTGGCCACGGGGTCCCATATTGACACGTAGTATTCAATCATTGTCTACATAACATCACGTCATCAGTTAATAGAGATTCTAACGAAAAACTTGACAAATGTATGAAAGTGTCTCAGAATTATGATTTTAGGTACCAGACTGAGACGAAAAAAACTTAATGTATAAAATGTTGAAAACCAAGAAATTTTAAGGTAATAAATTAAGATTAATCCTAAAAAATTTATTTAGAGTCTGCTCAAAAATAAAAGAATGATTTTCGAGCTTCCAGTTGTTCTACACTCGGATGCTTGTTTATATTTATGGATGGTACCATAGCATGGCAGCTTTGTAAATCATGGCCTTGTTTGTCATGATCGTCATCACAAGGCTTTTAAATTTAATATATTTTTGTTACTCCGTTAGAGTAATTATAAAAAGGAAGATATGACTAAAGGATGGGTAAGATGAGCAAAATGAGGGACCACAATTGAGTGTTTGATACACTTTAATCATATAAAGGACCTTATGAATTAAGATGTTTTAGTTGTTGGAGTTTTACTCTTCTTGAATGATATGGTTTTGTAGTCATTGCGGGATTATGAATTATAAGCTAAGATTTAGGAGGTGTATTCAATTGAGAATTTGAGAGAATTTAATGGATTTATAAATTCATGAATTTTTATAAAGTTTAATTGATTTGTAAAGATTCCATATAAAATTTTGATTTAATTCCCTCGAAATCTCATGAAGAGATGTGAGATTTGTGGATGCTTAAAATACACTACGAAATCTCTCCAATTCCCTCTAATTCCTTAACTTTCTCAAATTCTTTAAAATCAATTTCTGATTGAATACACATGGAATGTTATAAACTTTTTTAAAATTCTAATTGAATACACCCGGATTTCTAAGGATTTTAATAAACTATCTTAAAATTATAATTGAATACACCTTGAATTTCGAATAATCACTTAAAATCCTGATTGAATACCTCTAGATTCATTAAAAAATTAAAATCCCTCAAAATCTCAATTGAATACACCCCCTTAGAGATTGTATTAGATTTAAGCTTGTGGTTTCCTAGTTAACATTAGATTACTTAACTAGAGGCTAAAGGGGTTCAAAGGGTAAACCCTAATTTTGACGTGGGAATCAAGTAAAGGGCTTTATACGTGAGCTTTAGGGTTTCGTTGTGGACGGGACACTAGAGCCACTGCCACCATATATAAATATGAGAGTTCCATGCACGTACTAATTAATTAACACACGCAACAAAGCATCCAAACTCCCCATTGAGTCGTTGCGTAAGATTAGTTGTTCTTCCAATGACTGCTCCACGTATGTGTTAGTTTATATGTTTTATTTGATTCAACTATTAGATTTTTACAGTTGGTATCAGAGCAGTAGTTAATCATATAAAATGATGATGTCTATATGTATATGTATTTACAAGACAGTAGTCGACACGAAAAGAATGAAGGAAATGATTTGTCTATGCTAAGTTCATGGAGCAATATATATGCATGTATTTAACAATTAAATTGCGAAAACATGCTTATATGCACTAAGCTCAAATCAAAAGGAAATGGTTGAGATTTCTTTATACCTTTAAAGATCATTTTTGCTTTGCAAAGGATAATCACCAAAGTTAGGCCCATTCTTCTTATTGAGTTGAACTCCATATATAGCCTTCATATTCATCATTTTGCGTTTGCCTCCTTGGATTCTTGGATTTGGAAGCTTGAATGGATTCTCCAAAGTTTCCAAAGTAGAGAACCTCTAAATTTCGACACCAATGATGATTGAGGGAGAAGATGAGTGACATGAGAGGAAGAATATTAGGGGTAGGTTCAAAAAACCGATTACCGAACCAAAACCGAACCGATTACCGAACCAAAACCGAATAAAACCAAGCCGAATGTATATTTCTTTATTTAGTTATTTATGTTGAGTATTTAACTTTCAAACACAATTTTCAAATCCAAATGTTTTGGAAGTCAAACTTCAAACCCAATTTTCAAAACCCAAACATTCATAGCTAATATTGAATGTGGTGTTTGGTGTGGATGCAAGAGCCACTGAGTCAGACCGATCAAATAGATTAAGCAAGAGTCAAAGCTGCAGAAACTAAAGGAGAAGAAGGAGAGCTTAGTCAGACCGATCATATGCTACAGCATGCATAAACGTTGAGAGCACAAGTCAAAAATCCATGAGATAGGATTATCCTATCCAGACCTTTACTTCCCTCAAATTTTTTCCAAAACCCAAAATTTGTTGCTTGAGGGGATTAAATGGCGCGGTGGAAGCATATTAGTGGGTGGCAAATTTTTCAAACTTCAAAAATGTACTCTTGTATATACGTTGATCCTCCAAGAGACAAGTAATACAGAGAAAAATTAAACCCCAAATTTATTTTTTTTTAAACAATTTTCAGATTTTTATAAAAAAAAATTCAAAACAAAAAAAACGGAACTGTACCGGAAAAATTGGAACCGAACTGTAATTTCGGTTCAATTTCAGTTTCAGCAAAAAATCAAACCGATTGGAACATAACCAATCCCTAGAAAAAGATGCTAGTATCTTCCCTCCCATGTGACCGGCCTCCTAGAGAGAGCTTGTGTTTTCTCTCTTTACCTCTTGGATGGAGCTATAACACTCCTTTAAAATTGGGCTAAACTACAAAATAAGTCAGTTTTAACAAAATTGTATTGAACTCGCCATTTATGTGAGTCAAACTTAAAACTATCCTGCTAACAAATGAAGAAAAATATTACTAACAGAAGTAAAAGCCTATTATTAATAAAACAAAATGTCATAATGAATTAATTGGTTTGGTTCGTTTTTTTCTTTATTATTCTGTTATGGAGTTTGGGGTTCGTATTTTTACCTAAGAAAGGTCGTGGTTTTCAAGAATCAAGATAACATTTTCGGCCTAAAAGTGAGTGAAAAAATAAGACAGGAAAAATGAAGGATAAAAAAGGTCGGTAAAGGTCCTACCATCGTGTGCTCTTACCAATAATTGCTACTAAAGTCATCAACAGTTACCTTATCTTTTTATCTAATCTTAATCTAAGAATTGACAACATAAAAATCCTCCATTTAGTTGAGAATCAAGTACGACTAGAGTCTTGAAAGAGGACGTCTCGTATGATACTTTGAAGTCTTATTTGGCGAAGAAGAATAGTGTATTAGTTACGATTAAGATACATCCAAGATAATTCCTTTCAGTATACAAAAAGAGCCTTTACATAGGTACGGCAGTTATGAGTTGGTGATCAAAATTCAAAATTATGAAATGATGTAGAAAACAACAACAATTACTAACCAAACATGTATTATTGTGGATTCAAAATATTTCTTAGCAAATCATGAACCAAATAGTCTTCATCAAGTTTCATGTACATGAATAAACCGAGGGCGTATTTACGTATCCGTAATCGGAATGAGAATGTGGAATTGAATTCCGATTACGGAGTACTCCGGTGTTTACTAAACATGGAGGAATCAAAAAAGCAGTGGGGCCCACACAAATTTTGGAATTCAATTCCTTGTATTGGTGGAATTGGATTCCCTAGATATAGGTGGTAATCCAATTCTGATTGTTTGGGCAATCAGAATGACACTTTTGTTCCCTTTATGCCCTCACTTACTTTTTTTTATTTCCAAGACTATCCTTTATAAACCCATTAAAGTATATAAAATATTTGATTTGGGACAAGGGTATTTTAGTAATCATACTGGTTTATATTCCGATTCTGCTGAATTAGTAAACAGCTTTATGAAATTCTATTTCGATTCCAGAACATTTAAGTAAATAGCTTCAACAGGAATCCGATTCTGACTTCTCCTCATTCCAGCTCCTCCTCAATTCAATTCCTCCTATTTTCATTATTGTTACGTAAACGCGCCACAAGTGTGCAATATTACTAATTATCGTGTTGATTATTTCATCACCAATTCAACTGTAAAGTGAGATAATTTATTTATTTGTATTCTTTTTGCTCTTTTTTTTTTTTAATATTTGAAAGTAAATGGAAGAGTGAAAACAAATCGGAAGAGAGAATGAAAATATTTGAACATAACGTAACCACGACTTTTAATTAATACATCCATAAAATTTGTGTTAATTACTTGTACATTGGCAATTGACTCTAATACAAAATCTTTTATACTTATATACTTTGACAATTCATATGTATTTATCTATACATACAAAGTGAAAAAGCAAAAATGACGAAGCTTTCAAATATCATAAAATGTTCT
Source organism: Heteromeles arbutifolia (assembly GCA_024362995.1). Taxonomy (NCBI): domain Eukaryota; kingdom Viridiplantae; phylum Streptophyta; class Magnoliopsida; order Rosales; family Rosaceae; genus Heteromeles; species Heteromeles arbutifolia. Next base: position 34,945,301 of record JANCRC010000004.1, read on the forward strand.
TGATTAATAAAAATATTAAAAGAAGACACTTTTTTTGAAGAAAAGAAGACACTTTAAAATTAAGGCAAAATAGTAAAATTACAATGTTTGTTGTTTTCTGGTAGGAGTATTTCTCATGGGACCCGCACGTGGATAGGATGCGCGTCAGATGGAGCGTTGATGACGGACTGTTCGTTCGATGAGAATTCTCATGGGCCCAGAAGTGAGACTTCTTGTAGGAAATTGTCTTTTCCTTATCCTTATCATTGAATAAAGGTTGTTTGATGCTTTTGATTAAAATTTGAACTTTGAGGTCTTTTTATTAGTTTTTTTTTTAAGATAAACATATGTATTGGCGCTTAAAATTGGTGAGCTCAGTAAAGACCAAAATAGTTGTGTGTTGCCCCTTAGTGGGTTTGGGGTTTGCGAATAAAGAAAAATCGACAACAAAATTTAAGTAGTTTATCTTTCAAAACTATCCAATGAGTCTCTTGAATATATTGAATACAGAGTTACAAACAACGCTCGGCTCAACACAGTATATTTTCTCTCACAATTCCTCCAACCTCTTCTAAGGAGTACTCGTTCTCCTTATACAGACCCACAATGAACCCCAAGTCCCTGGGCTCGAGTCTCCCACTACCTTTGCATTTAATGCGCATAATACATAGATTTGACATGCTAGTTGTCCCTCCATTCTTTGGCCGATACGCGGCAACGAAGTGATATTTGTGCATGTCCACTTGCATGCTTACTTGGGACAATGTATACTGAGCATCTTGCTCAGCTCTAGAGTTGGTAGAAATAACATCGAGCTCCCTATTTGTCAGCCTTTATGTCTCGTTATAGACTTCTGTTCACTTGGATAGCCACCACGCGCCTAGAGTTATTGGTTCGAATAGGCATGTCCCTCTGTTCTTGGGACCTTGTGCCATAAATCTGTCAGTGCACCAACTTGCACATTGGTGGTCGAACAGTGCTTTATAGGGAAGCCCTTGGCCTAGTTGATTTATAGTCAATCTGGATGCCATGTGCTCCTATAGCACTCGGGATCGTTCTCCTAGCTTCGTCGGGCCTTGACCTTCCTTTAGACCGATGTTTCTTTGGGCCTATTAGGGTTGGAAAGGACCCTGCGTTAACAATAGGTCTAGCGTTGTCAATGAGCTCATTTAAAAAATTAGGGAATTAGAACTAGAATACCCGTAATTTTATTAATAGAAAATGTGATTTTAGTCCTAGGTCAAGATTATAGTTAGAAAAATGTCTTATGCAAGATTAAATATTGATTATAGTCATTTGACTATACATCCATGTCAATATATATTATCCACGTCAGCGTTTATTTTTTTTGGTGGTTTTATTGATTCTATTTTTCTAACATTGCCCTTATGTGATGGTGGACAATAACAAATTTTAAATGCTGAGTTATGAGTGTGCAATTATTACTTCATATATTTTCAATTGTTTTCCATTTTAAACACAAAAGTTCAGTTGTATGAATCTTCCATCGTTCTCTTCTATGATGTTGTGCAGATTCGTTTCTTTGTCTAGGAAGTTTAGCATTTCCACTAAAATTGTGTGGGATTTTTTTTTTATTTAATTTTTTTTTTTTAAGATTTGTTGTTTGTTTGTTGAATACCTGATATATATTAGTGTGCAATTATTACTTCATATATTTTCAATTGTTTTCCATTTAAACACAAAAGTTCAGTTGTATGAATCTTCCATTGTCCTCTTCTATGATGTTGTGCAGATTCGTTTCTTTGTCTAGGAAGCTTAGCATTTCCACTAAAATCGTGTGGGATTTTTTTTTTAAATTTATTTATTTATTTATTTTTAAGATTTGTTGTTTGTTTGTTGAATACCTGATATATATTAGTTCAATATTTGAATATGATCTGCATATTTGTGCTGCACATGGTTTCAAATAATTATCATGCCATTAGCTCCTCTGTATTTTGGCACACTATAGAAATGAGGCACACTAATCCAACATAGGTACCATGGTTGAGGTACATTAAAATTTCATGTGAAAATTAACTTGATACACAAATTAAACCCTATTGATGACAATTGTAGTAGAGATGCAAGTAGTGATCGTTCTAGACTGGGGATTAACTAGGGATGCTAATCAACACAAATAAGACTCAAAACTGACTCAAAACAATAAAAACAGCAAGAAACAATCAAAAAGACTCAATTCTAGACCTAATAATTGGTTTTGACGAAAATAGAACTTAAAAGACTCAAACAACTACAAGAAAACAGGTTTTGACTCTAAAAACAAGATTTAATGAAAGGGGGATTGTTTTGACGAATTTGAAACTTAAAACAGAAACTTTGCATAAAACACTTTATAAAAATGAATTTGGTGAATTGAAAAGGATGAAAGGCTAGTTAGAGGGTTCCTTCTCCACACATGAAATATATGCATATGAATCGATTTCCAGTTATTCTTTCGACAAACCATGCAATGCCCCAAATTAATTGTATTGAACTAATTAATTCTCAGATTTCCCTAGATTCATTGAATTGAATGGATGACGCATTACAACCAAATTATTCTTTATTAAGCTCCCTAACTATGAAAAGCATGATAGAGACACGAAACAAAGATCATTAAGCTTTGTGAAAACCATAAGCATTGACAAGGCATTCATAACTATGAAAAGCATGTTACTCTTGCCTAGGATTTACTTAACACAATCGTGACTAGCGACTTTTACTACTCATGAATATAAATGATTAGGTGAAATTCCCTTATACTCTAGCATCAAATTCATGCATGCAAACTAAGTATGCATCCTTAATCAACACACAAGAACAAGTTCTCAATAAAACAGATAAGTTCACCACATTCACGATTCATGAAATCATAACTGGAGGAAATCAATTCATATATAACATATAATCATGGCTTCGAATTCACCTCTAACTATAAAGAAATTAGTTCCTCATGTTCGCAATCAAACAAAGAAAACTTAATTTAAACATTGAAAACAAAGGATAGAATACACCTAGAAACGTTCCAAATTTCTTCCTTCCTTCCTTTGCAAAGCTGCGGCACAATGAGTGTGTGGTGAATGGTGGTGGATGGATGCAGGTGAGTTATGGTAGAGGGTGGTTGTCTGAATGGTGAAGCAAAAAAGTGTATTTATACGCATACGGATTACTTGGCCTAGGTTGTCAAGGAAAAGGATTTAGGACTCCAATCCAACAAGGAAAAGGCCTTCTACAAAGGTTGGGGCGCTAGATTTTTAGGGCTTCTAGAAAGGAGTTTTGTGGCATGTTTCTAGAAGGAAAAGGCCTTCTAAAAACAGGTTTTAGGTGTCCTAATATGAAAAGGAGTCCCCCTTGCAGCTGGAATTAAGGTAGGATAAGATTAGGATAGGATAAGATAAGATAAGGTAAGATAAGGTTAGTTTGGATAAGATAAGGTTGGATAAGGTTTTGGATAATTCTCCTTCTTTGTAGCTGAATCCTTATCTTCTTTGACTTGAATTTATTTCTCCAACTCTTTTGCACATTCTTAGCCTCCTTGAACCTTCAAATTCGTCCATTCATCTTGCTCTATACTTGTGATATCCATTCTTGGCCCAAAACTGCTCTAAAATGCTCCAAATTGCATCTTTTTGCCAACTTTGCTTCTTGGACCTACAAACACATGAAAATGACTTAAGACACTATAATAAGCAACAAATAACTAAGTAAATGCAAGAAAACACACTAACTAAGTCGCATAAATATGCTCCTATCAAAATTCTAATAATGTCTTTTTAATTTGTAGGTACTATGTATTAGGTACTATGATATAGGTACCATGCTACAGATATTATGGTATAGGTACCATGGTTTAGGTACATTGTTTACTTATTTGGTATGATGTATTCATTAAAATTTGATTTCTAGAGTTTTGTTTCATTGTGATATGAATTTTTTTGAATTTTAATCAATAATTTCGTTTTCTTATTTGATATGTAATTGAATTTCTCATTTGGTATCTCAATTATTTTTAGATGTAGTTATCTTTTATAGGAGGAAATGAAGCACTCAAATCAAATATTAATTGCAGGGGTATTTTAGGAACTAAAGTACACATAAAGACATTAAATCCAATGAAATATGAGTTTTAACGTTAAACCTGAGGTGGACGTCCAGTCAAGGGATTAATTTAAAATTTTTATCTTACACCAGGTTTTTATGAAAAGTTGATCTCAGCAAAGGATTAAACTCCATTAATAACTGACACACCCTGACCCGAAAGTGGGGCGTGCTGGCCGTCACATAAGAGTGACGTAACCATGTACACAGTGCAGAAGCAAGATTAATCAGAAAGATACAAACAATTAAGATCATGCAACCAGCAACCCAAATCAAGATAGTGTGCTAGTGTGAGAATTAAGAAGGTTTACACAACCAGAGCATAAATGGTCTACGTGTAGTCAAGCAGAAGGTACTAAATGGAGATAACACCCGAAGGTGGTCCTACATAAGTGAATTCTGTCAGAACGTCCAATGAGCTCCTCGTATGCCACTAACGAACACTACCTAATACCTGGATGGGCGAAAAACAGAAAGTGTGAGTGGGCAAAAACAATTCTTTTCAAAACAATTCTTTTCTCAAAAGTTATAACCCCTCTCCGTAAAACCTGTATAATTTCTCAGAAATAAAGTATACACTCATATATATATATATATATAAATCTCGAAATCCTGCTAGAAAATATGTATGTATGCCATGCCAAAGTATCACAACTGAATGCCAAATCATAGCTCTGTGAATGTGATTGAATACCAGATAATCAACTCAGCCCTCGGTTGTATATAGCTCATAACAATCTCATCATATCATATAGCTCATAATCAACTCAATCATATCGCATATCCTGCACACAAATCAATACCACCTCTAGTGGTCTGCACAACATCACTGTATATAGAATAATATGCTCTAGTGCTACAATCACGTGAAGACTGTGCGAATGATTCACGGGTCACCTACGAGTCGAGCCCACTTATAGTGGTCTATATGACAGGACTGTGCACCTAACTTGGATCCAAGGTGAGCATGCGGTGCGGAAGGTGAACATCACGTGAAAGACTATGCCTCTAACTCTGGGCGGGAGCATTAATATCAAGGTGCAGGTTTATGAGCTCTAATCACATCACATCACATCACATCATTCATTCTCCACTAATAACCAGTATATAAACTTACTTGCCACTTACCTGTGCGTCTGCATGACCATCATTATTATATGCAATCACTAATGCATAAATAAAATAAATAGATACTTTGCATGGCATTTCAAATCGTATAATTCTTTAAATTCATTTTATGGGAAAAGCAAGTATATAGGTACATACGGAAAACAAAAGCCCATTCACTGATAAATAGCCGGGTCGTAATCCCTGTGCCTAGCCTGGCTACGCTCGTCCTCCAGATAGGTCTCGCCTATATGAGAAGTAACTGAAATAACGTCAATTAACGCACATAATCGACACCTTAGAAATAACTTCTCATACATTGCTCAATTTTGGTATTTGAATATACCAACGTGACCTACACGACATCACGAACACACATATAATTTTAGGAAAATTTTCCAAAGTCTCAAGCGCCGGTAGGGGCATGGCACCACGTGCATCACCTTCAACCTCCAGATGCCGGAACAGTGTCACCGGTGCCGGATTCTGGGCAAACCTGCAACTGCCCTTTTCTCGCTCGTTTTTACACCATTTTCCACGAAATTTTCACCAAAATGCCACAAATTACGAGAGGAAGAAGGTTATACCTCTTTGGAGCTTCAAATCCCTCGATAACTCGTCGGGAAATTCCTACCAAAACCGGCCACCTTCGAACCTCGTGATCCCGACGTCAAAACCGAGCCAACAAAGCACTTCGAGCTTCGTGGGGACCTCCTAAAGCTTGCTGTGAGCTTGGATTGTCCTAAAGCACAACCATTCAAAAGTTCATGAATAGTGCTCAACTCGGACCTCGAGTTTTCAACATGAAAACAAATGAGTTCATACCTGAAATGGGTACCAATGTGTTCGCATGGACGAGATGAACACAATGGTGGTCTTCACGTCCTCGATTTGTTGAGTTTGAAGGGTCTTGGGGATTGTCCGTACGAAATAGCGGAGAGAAAGAGTGATACGGGAGAGATGAGAGAAAATGAGTGGTGTGTGTGTGGTTAAACCTCAACCACCAATCACAAACTAAGGAGACTTAGTTCCTAATTGGGTCCAACTATTTAGGACACTAAATAATTGGCCAAATCTCATAAACCAAAATACCGACACACACCCCACGTTCAAGGGCATAAACGTCATTTCACATCCACCGTACAAAATTTTCGGGACGGGCTATCACAACCTACCCACCTTATAAAAATTTCGTCCCTGAAATTTCATACCACAATACAGCACTAGTAACCAAAAAACAACCTTGGATATATCTCTCTTATCCTGTCCTCGGTCTCCCACGTCGCTTCTTCGGCTGAGTGATTTCTTCATAAGACTTTCACTAAACGCACTGTCTTGTTCCTGAGTACCTTATCTTTCTAATCAAGTATCATCACCGACTCCTCATCGTAAGTCAAATCTAAACTGATCTCTAAGGGTTGATAAGGTATCACATGAGACGGGTCTGAGACATAGTGACGAAGCATCAAAACATGAAACACATCGTGTACCTTGGACAACTCTGACGACAACTCAAGCCTGTAAGCAACTTCACCAACTTGCTCGATGATCTGATAAGGTCCGATGAACCTTGGACTTAGCTTGTCTTTCTTCTCGAATAGTATTACACCTCACCACGGCGATAACTTCAGGAATACCCAATCACCAACCTTGTATACTCGATCAGTGGCATGTCTGTCTGCTAAACTCTTTTGGCGATCTTGGGCCACTTTCATATTAGACTTAATAACCTGAATGTTCTGAGTAGTCTCCTCCACTAACTCAGGGCTCACTAAAACTCGTTCGCCAACCTCTGATCAACATAAAGGTGTACGACAAGGCTTGCCATATAGTGCCTCGAATGGCGCCATACCAATACTCGAGTGAAAGCTGTTGTTGTAGGTGAACTCCATCAAATCCAACCGTTTATGCCAAGCGTCGCCAAACTGCAACACCGAAGATCTTAGCATATCCTCCAAGGTCTGAATCGTCCTCTCTGATTGTCCGTCTGTCTGAGGATGATATGCCGTGCTGTACAGTAATCTCGAACCCAAAGTTTCCTGGAATGCTGTGCAGAACTTAGAAGTGAATCGAGGATCGCGATCTGAAACAATACTAATTGGAACGCCATGGTACTTCACAATCTTCGATAAGAACAACTCGGCTAACCAGTTCAAAAAATACTTTTCCCTCACAAGAATGAAATGCGCTGACTTAGTAAGCTGATTAACAATCACCCAGATTCCATCATAGCCGTTTTGTGTACGAGGAAGTTTGTACACAAAATCCATGGTAATATTTTCCCATTTTCACTGAGGAACGGGAAGTGGTTGTGACAAACCAAACGGCTTCTTCCTTTCGGCTTTAACCTGTTGGCACACGATACACCTACTTACATACTCAACAATTTCTCTTTTCATACCCGACCAATAGTAAAATGGTCGAATGGTATGATACATTTTAGTGCCTCCAGAATGCATCGCATAAGCTGAAATATGCGCTTCGTCAAGAATTTCCTTCTTCAGTTCTGCAATATCTGGTATATACATCCTGTTTCCCTGCATAAGCATGCCGTCTGTTTCTCTAATTCGGAGGTCTTTCTTTTTCCCTTGGTTCCTTAACCGAATAAGCTCTTGAGTTTCTTCATCACTAATCTGGGCCTCGAGTATACGATCAATTAAGATTGGCCTAACTTGGAAACTAGCAAGCAAGGCATTTTCTCGATCTTCTTCCTCCGAATTTTCTAATTCAAGCTTTACTCTAGTCGATCTTAGATCTGCAAGAAGATGAATGTGACTCGCGTAGAAAACATTAACTCTGCCCTGAGATTTCCTGCTAAGAGCGTCAGCCACCACATTTGCACGACCCGGGTGATACTCAATCATGCAATCGTAGTCACTTAGCAACTCAATCCATCTCCGCTGACGAAGGATCAAATCTTTCTGCGTGAACAGGTACTGAAGACTCTTGTGATCTGTGAAAATCCTACACTTCTCGCCATAGAGATAGTGTCTCCAAATCTTCAAAGCGAAAATAATGACTGCCAATTCCAAATTATGCGTAGGGTAATTCATCTCATGAGGCTTTAACTGACGCAAAGCGTAAGCAATTACCCTACCATGCTGCATCAACACGCATCCCAAGCCATTCAAAGAAGCATCGCTGTAAATCTCAAAGTTACCACTATCATCAGGAAGAATCAAAACAGGAGCATGAGTGAGATAATACTTCAACTGCTGGAAACTCTGTTCACAATTATCATCCCACTCAAATTTAATTTCCTTCCTGGTCAACCTCGTTAGTGGTAAAGCCATAACTGAGAAATCCTTTACAAATCGTCGATAATATCCTGCTAAACCAAGAAAACTCTGTACCTCGGTGATGGTTTGTGGCTGCTCCCAATTCTCAACAGCTGCTATCGTCTGAGGGTCTACCTGAATACCCTGAGCTGAAACAACATGCCCCAAGAAAGCAACTTGATCTAACCAGAATTGGCACCTATTGAACTTAGCATACAATCGGTGTTCCCTCAGCTTCTTCAACACTAAAGTAAGATGTCGAACATGGTCTGCCTTCGACTTAGAATACACCAGAATGTCATCAATGAAGATAATGACGAATCTATCCAAATACTGCTGAAACACCTTATTCATCAAACCCATGAAAGTCGCTGGTGCATTCGTCAATCCAAATGGCATCACGAGAAACTCATAATGACCATAACGAGTCCTGAAAGCAGTTTTAGGAACATTGTCGCTCCTGATCTTCAACTTATAATAACCAGACATTAGATCAATCTTAGAAAATACGCAGGCACCTCTGAGTTGATCAAAAAGATCGTCAATACGAGGCAAGGGATAACGGTTTTTAATCGTCATCCGATTCAATTGCCTGTAATCGATGCAAAGCCTCAAAGTACCGTCTTTCTTTCGAACAAACAAGACTGGGGCTCCCCAATGTGAAGTACTAGGCTGAATGAAACCTTTATCAACCAATTCCTGTAACTGAATCTTCAATTCTCTACTCTCCGCAATAGCCATACGATAAAGAGTTAAAGAAATAGGATCAGTACGTGGAAGTAAATCAATGGCGAACTCCACATCGTGATCTGGCGGCAATCTAGGTAAATCATCAGAGAAAACGTCAGAAAAGTGTCTGACCATCTTGACATTCTCCATGCTAACAGGAGCATCATCATTTAGTACTACGTGAGCTAAGTACCCTTGACAACCTTTCTTTAGTAACTTTTTGGCTCTCACAGCTGAAATGACTCCATGCCTGACTCCACTATGTTCACCCACGAAAGTAACTTCAGGTAATCTAGGACGATGGAAGGTCACTGTTTTCCCGTAACAGTCAATCTTAGCATGATTGTAATGCAACCAATATGTGCCTAAGATAACGTCAAAATCGACAATGTCTAGCGGAGTGAGGGTAGCAGGCATAACCACATTCTCCACAAATACGGGACAACCTAGATACACATAATCTACATAACACTTCTCCCCTCTAGGCATAGCAAACTCCAACTCATACCTAAAAGGTGAAGATTGAGGTTGTGTCAATTGAGCAAACGTATGAGAAATTACTGAATGAGTAACACCATAGTCAATCAACACTTTAGCATAATGACCAAGAATATTTAACGTACCTATGATCAAGTCCGGATTATTCTAAGCATTATGCAGCGAAAGGTTGTTGATACGTCCCTGGGTCTGCTGTCTTCCTCTGCCTCTGTTGGCGTGAACTCCTCGCCCCTGAGAATTACCCCATTGTCCTGACTGACTGTGCTGTCTCGAAGACCCAGCTCCACTGGTAGCAGCATCAACCTGCTGAGGCTGTCCACCAGAATGCCACTGTGATCCACCAGCTGAATACTACTGCTGAGGTATATATCCTCCAGAGTATTGCTGTGGAGGCATATATCCTCCAGAGTACTGCTGTGGAGGCATGTATCCTCCTGAATACTGTCCATAACTGCCATGCTGATAGGGATTCTGGGGGTACTGGTACTGTCCCAAAGAATAAGGAACGGGATCCCCCTGATAGTGGTATACACCACCACGACCCGTCTGGGTATACCCACCCTGTCCTGAAAACTGCTGAGCTGGAGCTGGCAGTGGTAAATGAGGCTGCTGAAGCCTCTGCTGGCCTTGAGGACAAAACTTAGCTAGATGTCCCTCCTGACCACAAGTGTAACAACCACTACTACCTCTTCGACACTCCCCGAAATGCCGATTATTGCACCTACGGCACAAGGGTGCATTTCCTCTACCAGAATTCCCGTGCCTCTGGGATCTGGAACCTCCGAAGAACCTACCACTTCCTCTCTAACCTGTGGAACTGAAACCTCCATTGGAAGAACTAGAACTAGCCCCACTACGCTTAAAGTTCTGAGTCTGGTGAGGCCCCTGTGAGAAATAACCTTTACCCTTATCCTTATTCTGATTCCTATCTTTCTCTTCTTCTTCGCTGTCTGTGGGTAAATTCTCAGAATCCTCAATCTGAAGTAAAGCTTCATAAAACTCATGACAAGTGGTACATGGAATCGCAGTCGCAATGGTACGCCATTTCTTCTTAGTACCCAATGTAAAACGATGTAGCATCTCAACCAGATTAGCAGCAACTTCCGGATAATATCGAAATAGATCAGTAAATTTCCTGTAGTACTCATTAGCTGACATCTTCTTATGCCTCAAACTAGTAAACTTCTGTTTCTTAGGATCAATGTATGCAGGAGGAATGAATCTCTTATAGAATAACTGTTTAAATACCTCCTAATCCTTAGATTCCTCCTGGGGTAACTCATCGGCCAACTGCCCCTACCTGGATGCTGGTTCTTTACCCCAAAACCATGAAGTCGTCTCGACCCATCTGTCTTGAGATAGACTCCTTTAACTCCGCATCAGCCTAAAAGTATTCTCAATATGCATCAACCATTTCTCTAAACCCTCAGGCCCCACAAAAGTGGTTATTTTCAAATTATGAACCAACTCCAGAGAGGTCCCCTGTGGCGGGCGAATAACTAACTGAATAGCACTCGCTATAACTTCCCCTAACTGAGCTATGTCAGGGAAATTAGGTTCAGCTGAACGACGTGGCTCTCTACGAGGTGGCATAGTTCTGACAGAAACACCAAGATAATTAGAATACTCACAAGATATGCGGAACTACCAAACCTATACTCTGATACTAAACTGACACACCTCGACCTGAAAGTGGGGCGTGCTGGCCGTCACATGAGAGTGACGTAACCATGTGCACAGTGCGGAAGCAAGATTAATGAGAAAGATACGAACAATTAAGATCATGCAACCAGCAACCCAAATCAAGATAGTGTGCTAGTGCGAGAATTTAGAAGGTTTACACAACCAGAGCATAAATGGTCTACGTGCAGTCAAGCAGAAAGTACTAAATGAAGATAACACCCGAAGGTGGTCCTACATAAGTGAATTATGTCAGAACGTCCGATGAGCTCCTCGTATGCCACCAACAAACACTACCTAATACCTGGAGGGGCGAAAAACAGAAAGCGTGAGTGGGCAAAAACAATTCTTTTCAAAACCATTCTTTTCTCAAAAGTTATAACCCCTCTCCGTAAAACCTGTATAATTTCCCACAAATAAAGTATATACTCATATATATATATATATATATAAATCTCGAAATCCTGCTGGAAAATATGTATGTATGTCATGCCAAAGTATCACAATTGAATGCCAAATCATAACTCTGTGAATGTGATTGAATACCAGATAATCAACTCAGCCCTTGGCTGTATATAACTCATAACAATCTCATCATATCATATAGCTCATAATCAACTCAATCATATCGCATATCCTGCACACAAATCAATACCACCTCTAGTGGTCTGCACAACATCACCGTATATAGAATAATATGCTCTAGTGCTACAATCACGTGAAGACTGTGCGAATGATTCGCGGGTCACCTATGAGTCGAACCCACTTATAGTGGTCTATACGACAGGACTGTGCACCTAACTTGGATCCAAGGCGAGCATGCGGTGCGGGAAGTGAACATCACGTGAACAACTATGCCCCTAACTCTGGGTGAGAGGACTAATATCAAGGTGCAGGTTTATGAGCTCTAATCACATCACATCATATCATTCATTCTCCACTAATAACCGGTATATAAATCTACTTGCCACTTACCTGTGCGTCTGCAACACCATCATTATTGCATGCAATCACTAATGCATAAATAAAATAAATAGATACTTTGCATGGCATTTCAAATCGTATAATTCTTTAAATTCATTTTCTGGGAAAAGCAAGTATAGAGGTATATACGGAAAACAAAAGCCCACTCATTGATAAGTAGCGGGGTCGTAACCCTCGTGCCTAGCCTGGCTACGCTCGTCGTCCGGATAGGTCTCGCCTATATGAGAAATAACTGAAATAACATCAATTAACGCACATAATCGAAACCTTAGAAATAACTTCTCATACATTGCTCAATTTTGGTATTTGAATATACCAATGTGACCTACACGACGTCACGAACACACACATAATTTTAGAAAAATTTTCCAAAGTCTCACTCGCCGGCAGGGGCACGGCACCACGCACCCCCACGCGCATCACCTTCAACCTCCAGACGTCAGAACAGTGTCACCGGCGCCGGATTCTGGGCAGACCTGCAACTGCCATTTTCTCGCTCGTTTGCACCATTTTCCACGAAATTTTCACCAAAATGCCACAAATTACGAGAGGAAGAAGGTTATACCTCTTTGGAGCTTCAAATCCCTCGAAAACTCGTTGAGAAATTCCTACCAAAACCGGCCACCTTTGAACCTCGTGATCCCGACGTCAAAATCGAGGCAACGAAGCACTCCGAGCTTCGTGGGGACCTTCTAGAGCTCGCTGTGAGCTTGGATTATCCTAAAACACAACCATTCAAAAGTTCATGAACAGTGCTCAACTCGGAGCTCGAGTTTTCAACATGAAAACAAATGAGTTCATACCTGAAATGGGTACCAATGTGTTCGCAGGGACGAGATGAACACAATGGTCGTCTTCACGTCCTCGATCTGTTGAGTTTGAAGGGTCTTGGGGATTGTCCATACGAAATAGCGGAGAGAGAGAGTGTGTGTGTTCTGAGAGAGAGTGATACGGGAGAGATGAGAGAAAATGAGTGGTGTGTGTGTGGTTAAACCTCAACCACCAATCACAAACTAAGGAAACTTAGTTCCTAATTGGGTCCAACTATTTAGGACACTAAATAATTGGCCCAATCTCATAAACCAAAATACCAACACACACCCCACGTTCAAGGGCATAAACGTCATTTCACATCCATCGTACAAAATTTCCGGGGCGGGCTGTCACAATAACCCTAGAAAACTTCATTTTAATCATTGACAAAGTTGACTTTTAGATTAAAACCACGACTAATATCAAAATCTAATTTTAGTCCCATGATACATTAATAACCTCATTTATTAATTATATTATGATTTTTTAATTATTTCTCTTTTCTTCCTAATTTTTAATGTATTAATTTTATTTCATTATAATTTTCATTTTTATTTTATTTATCGTAATATATTTTGTTGTAAACATTTAGATAAATTAATTTTTGTTATACAATATATTTCGATGTACTTTGTCTTCTTCATTTGGGTACATTAAATTCATTATAATAGATTTCGGTGCATACATTTAGGTACATACATTTCGGTACATACATTTCGATACAAACATTTAGGTACATTAATTCAATATAATACATTTTAGTACTAATATTTCGGTGCATACATTTCGGTACACACATTTAGGAACATTAATTTAATATAATACATGTCGGTGCGTATATTTCGGTACATACATTTCAGTACTAACATTTAAATATATTAGTTCAATATAATACATTTCGGTACGCACATATCGGTACTAACATTTAGGTACATTAATTGAGTATTTCAAGTTTGAAGAATGTTAAATAAAATTAATAAATTAAAAAACTCTTTTTTGGTCAAAAAATAAATTAAAATTTGTATATTAATAAATTTAAATATCTAATGGGAGACATTAAATAAAATGCACATTAATTATTTTGATTTAAGTACACATCAAGGGATTATAATCAATATGTAATCTAACACCAGGTTTATTTTAAATTTCAATTTTCTTGAAGGATTAAAGTTAAAAAATTGCTTTTATTAATGAGGATTGTATCCCCCTGTAAAATGACTAACATACCTAGTTGAATTAGGACTAGAATGTCTTAATATTTTAAAAATAATAGTTATTAAAAAAAAAAGAGGGGGGGGGGGGGGGGGGGGGGGGAGGAGGAGGTGGGTGTTCCAGCCACCACCACCGTAATATCCAATTCTCCATCTCTCCCTCCCCGAGTTTGGTTGAGTGCCATGATTGTTTCTCCTAAAAGTTCGACCTGCTTATCTCTATTTCAATCTGTACATAGAACAACATGCATTCAAGTAATCTGCACATTCTGCCAAATGCACTGGACTGTGCTGCTCCTTTTTATTTGATTTGTTTTTTATTACAACTTTTTTTTTAACAAACGATATTATCAAAACTAAGGGGGGAGATGAGCTAGCAATAATATGGTTCAAGTTCATCTTTACGAGAATCGAACCTAAGACCTCTCACTTATAAGTGAAGAGGAATACCACTAGATCTAGTATTAAGTGGCGTTTTATATTTTATCTTTTTATTTTAAATATATAATTTGTTGTAGTAGGGTTAATTTAGGAAAATTTTAAATTCTAGTTGGGTGTCCAAAGAAACGGGGAAATTCATCTGAGGGTGTGCAAAGAAAAGAGTGTCCACAGAAACTTGGAAATTCCAGAAAAATTACATAGACGTCTAAAAAGCCCAAAAAGGAAATTTGTAGGCAACATATTGGATCTGATTTTGTCTAATGGCCCTATCAATTAGGCCCAAAACTAGCTTAGTATGATTACATTAAATTCTTTGTTCCGAATCGACTTAAATGGCAATTGTGGTCTTGTAGATTGGGCTCTTCCATGTCTAACTATCCTCTCATTGTATGGTTTATTATTCATAATGGGACCCTTTGAGTTTCATATTTCTTTCAAAATTTGGAAACGAAAAAAGAAAAAAGAGAGAAGAAAAATGTAAATTAAAATGAATGCTTGTTTGACCACTCAATACTACTGTTTAGTGATATTCTTTTTCATTTGTAAGTGGGAAGTCTTATGTTGAAATCTTGTGAATAAAGAGTTTGAAACCAATTTATTCTCTCATCCCTTAACATAAATATATTATTGTGTGTGTGTGTAAATCAATGCTTGTTTTCTTAGTTCTAGTTAGAATTATAACGGGTGAATAAGTCACTCATGCTATAAAAAGTAAATCAAATTCATATGCTAGTTATTATTGACACTTAAAAAATCATCTTGCTCTTCAAACCTGTAAAAATATAAATACTTCGAAAATTGGATAATAACTTTACTAGAATCCGGGTAACATCTTGTATATAATAATAAAGTAGAATTCACAAGAACATGTACACTGTCAAAGACTGTCAAGCCACATGGTAAGTATATTGCGTTCCACTTGTTTGACAGTGAGGGGGCCACGTGTAGGGCCTCTGTCACGCGCTACTCATCATCCCCTAGAGATACATACTGGACCCACAAGAGATATCCTATCATTACTCCCCTCCAGCTATATACCCAAGACCCAACTACATTTTACAACATTTTCTTCTCAACACTCTCCTTCTTTCGCATTTTACCCTTCAAGTTCTAGCCAAACATTGTGCCAAAGAGTAAGAAAGACTTGTGTGACACGGATATATTGTTACGGTGAGGTTTTATGTCTAAAAAAAAAAAAAATTAAAAATATACGTAAATTTTTATTATACACGTACTTTTATTTTATTAATAGATAACGGTACATAATAATATAAAAATTGATGTCATCGTTGCCTCAAAAAAATAAAAAAGAAGTGACACCACCAATCAAAGGTTTCGAACGTACTTTGGGCATTAGGGCTCACGCCTCAGCCCCTTGGTGGCCACAGAAAATAGTTGGGGACAGTCATGGCCAAAGAAAGAAAGAATATCTCTAATTTTGAAAATAACATATTCACATTGCCATGCCAACTTGGTATGGTAACCAAGATACCGATCCATCTATCACCCATCCAAGACGTACATCATATTTTGGATTTTATTTCTCTTCCTACAAGGCATTAATTTTGATTACGCTGTTTCTTTTTTGTTGGTAGATACATCATCAAACGTTTTACTTTAAAGTTAAACAATAAATAATGTTCAATAAAAATAAAATAATGTTTTTGGAAAATTAATGACCTCTGGACAATAGCTTGTAGGCTGCTTTTGGAACATGCTTTCACACAAATAATATTGTTTATCCTGTAATACCCTTATTAGTTTTTTTTTTTTAAATGACATTGGTTGTCCTTATGCACACATATTTTTCTCAATTTGGAAACATACCACTGCAACCACCAGCCTCATACCACCACCACCACCACCTCTACAACTGCCACCACCACCGCTGGTGTCACTGCCCCCACAACAATTGCTAACTCTTACCCCCAACCACTACACCTACTATTTGAACTACCACTGTACCCGGGCCCACAATGTCGTGTCATAACCACTACTGCTGCCGTCACTGGTGTCAATGCCACCACCGTACTTGTGTTTGTCATTAAACATAGTTATAGCCCTTTTACATTAGAACTTATCAAACGCTTTTATATTAATTTGCATACTTGCACCACTTTAAAAAATGCAATTTATCAAACGTGTTTTTGAGACTTGAATCGCACATTGATTGAGAAAGGAGTCCAAATCTTCTGTACTCAAAAACTTATGTGGCCTCTCTGTGCCTTTGATTTTATTGAGCATGTCGACAGTCATATCCAATCAAATCAAGCTTCAAGTCCCAAGTCCCAAGTCCTAAGACGTGCTCAATAAAATCAAAGGCACAAAGAGGCCACAAGGGTTTTTGGGTGCAGAAAACTCTCTCTAAAGAAAGGGACATTACATGGGCTTATAATTTATAAGAAATTACGTCACTCCTCATATTGCCAATTGATTTTATGGTGGAACCTTAACTTTCTTCATGATATCAAAGCAGGTTCCGACATGTGAAGCCCAGCAGACACACACGCTCCACCTCTCACGTGTTTGGCTTGAAAATTCACAAGTAAGGGGGCGCGTTAAGAATTGAATCTCACATTGATAGGAAAATGGACATTGCATGGCTTATAGGTAGTTGGGCTAGTTCCTATATAGTGTCAATTAATTTTATGATGAAACCTTAACTTTCTTCGTAATAAATTCATTTATCTGACAATTGATTATTCTTGAAGTATAAAAAAATTATTTTGTTTTTTAAATCACAACAATCTTGGGTCAGTAAGATGAGGTTGAAATGGCCATAAATATCCCTTTGTCATAGAAGGTAAAAAGTCACTTCACGGGACAAGTACAATAATTATGCATTAGCTGACGCAGTTGAGCATTTGTCTGTACGCCATTGTGCCATCCAGTTAATCAAAGACATTGCCAACTCATGATTTACGAATCCAGATTCTCGTCGGATTCTTTTGTGAAGATTATGAGGATTCGTGAATCGTGTATCTTTATCATAAATTATTTTAAATATTTTTATTTAAAATTAAACGCAAACAATATTTGACAAAAAACTGATCGCACGATATACAATAAACGGATACGATTCACGAATCCTCATGATCCTGTTGGATGATATACCTTTGAGTGGAAACTGTATATGTACTCATTATTGTAGGTACCCTATATATAGAAAAATACTTTGCTATCTAAAGATGAATATAAATTTTCACTCTAAATTGCTCATGATTGAAATTGATTATATTATAATTAAGTTACTATAAAAAAATTATAATTAAGTTACTTTAAAAAGAGATTGCAAAGGGACTTGAATTTTATAATTTTATATGTATTTGGACAGATGAATTGGGAGTACATTTGAAAAACAAGAAAAAACTAGTCACTAAAAAGGCAGTTCCAACACTCCAAAGAAAAGGGAAACCAAGCATTTCCACTGCACTTTGACAAAAAAAAAAACATTTCCACTGCACCAACAAATAAATTATGATATTTTTTACGTTTTCTGTATTTATATGTGTAACAGCCCGTCCCGGAATTTACGTACGGAGGACGTGAAATGACGAAAATGCCCCTAGGCATTTAATTGAGGTATGGGTGTATTGTACTTGGGATATTTTGATGGTTGTTTTTGAACCACACACTCACATAATCTCTCTCTTCCCTCACTCCCGTGTGTGTCTCTCTCCCCCTCAAAAACTCGACTCTCTCTCTCTTCCCTCACGTACGGACCACGCCCAAGGACGCCAAAATCTTCACGGATCGAAGCAGAAAAAGGTTCCATTGTGTTCCTGAGGTCCATACGAACCCATCGACACCAGTTTCAGGTAAGAACTTGTACGTTTTCACGTCGAAAACCCGAGGTCCGATTTGGGTACTATTCATCAACTTTTTATTGGCTTTGTTTTAGGACAATCCAAGCTCACAGGGAGCTTTGTGAGACCCTCACGAACCTCGGAGTGTATCGTTGGCTCGAGTTGGACGTCGGAAAACCCCAGTTCGAAGGTGGCCGATTTTTGACATTTTGCTCCGTCGTGATTCGAAGGTTTTTCAAGGTTTTGGAAGGTATAGCCCTTTTCCTCTCTTAATTTAGAGCACGTAGGAAGAAAAATGAGACGAAATGGTGAAGAAATGGCCGAGATATGGCGAGTTGCAGGTTTCCGGCGACCGGTGGCCGGCGCCGGCGACCCGAGGAAGAAGACGACACGCGCCAGCGCGTGCCATGCGCGTGGGGGCGCGTTTCACAGTACCTTTTTAGGCGCGTGGGGGCGCGTGAGCTACAGTTAAATTATTTTTAAAATATCACGACGCTCGTGACGTCATGTAGGTCTCGTTGGTATATTCATATGCCAAAATTGAGCTACGTATGAGAAGTTATTTGTAATTGTCGTTTATGCGCATTAATTAACGTTATTTCGGTTACTTCTCATATAGGCGAGGCTTATGCGGAAGACGAGCACAGTCGAGAAAGGCTAAGGGGTTATGACCCTTCGATATAACTGTGAGTAGGCAGTTTATTTCAGTATTTATATATACTTAACGTTTTCCCAGAAATCGATTTTTGAATGAAAGTATATTTTGAAATGCCATGCATAGATTTATATGAATCATGTGATTTGAAATGCCATGCATAGAAATTA
Organism: Heteromeles arbutifolia; assembly: GCA_024362995.1. NCBI lineage: Eukaryota > Viridiplantae > Streptophyta > Magnoliopsida > Rosales > Rosaceae > Heteromeles > Heteromeles arbutifolia. The sequence continues at coordinate 34,964,753 of JANCRC010000004.1, forward strand.
TATGAGATATGTGAATTGATATCTATATGATGCATATATGTGAATTGGTGCTGCGGACGCACAGGGGAGTATCAGGTGAGTTATATTTGGTTCATTGAATTGTTTGATGAGATTTATGTTGATAGCTCATAACCTGCACCCTGGTGTTAGTGCTTATGTTATTCACCCGCATCACACGCTCACCTTGGATCCAAGTAGATGCTAGTCGTACAGACCACTGGAGGTGGTTCCGACATGCTAGTCGTACAGACCTTAGAGACGGTTCCGACTAGTAGGTGACCTTAGATTATGTGCACAGATAATTGATGAGAGAAGCACTAGAGCGTATTATTACACCATCCGAGTCGTACAGACTACTATAGGTAGTTCCGACTCATGTGCAGCGTAGTGCCGTACAGGTCGCAGTTGGCGACTCCGGCAGGGCCGTACAGGTCACAGTTGGTGACTCCGGCTGGATTGGATAATGAGCTCTAGAATCAGCCGTACAGGACCACTGCAGGGTCTCCGGTTGATTTATTATTTCACCTGATTATTGTTGATGCATCCATATTATGTTTTTGGCTCATGGCATGGCATATTTCTATGAAAATGATGAATAAGGGTGTTGAGATTTCCGAAGCTATATGTATTTATATATGCTATTTTCTGAGAAAGTATACAGATTTTACAGTGAGGGGATATATATATGTTGATAAAGGAAAGATTTTGAAAGACTTATTTTACTGACCCACTCACCTTGTTTTGCGCCCCTCCAGGTTCGAGTTAGAGCAGAGCTTTGGTGGCCACGAGGAATCCAACGGTATTCTGACAGAATTCACAATGGTATTTTAAAGCTTCCGAACTGTGCAAATGGTTACGTCACTCTCACGTGACGGCCAGCACGCCCTCCTTCGGGACGGGGTGTGTCAGTTGGTATCAGAGCTTAGTTTGCAGTCCTGTACATCTTGAGAATTCTCTAGTGTTTTCTGTCAGAACTATACCGCCTCGTAGTGAGCCAAGTCGTTTAGTTGAGTCTAGTTTTCCCTATTTAGCTCAGTTATGGGAAACTAGTACTAATGTGACTCGGTCTATTATCCAAAGGATTTATAAGTTGATGCTGAATCACTTTATGGAAAATGAATGACCTGAGGGAGCAGGTCGATGGCTTAATCAGTTGGAAAAAGTGTTTTAGATTATGCAAAGTCAAGGGAATCTTTCTTTTGACGGTAGGTCAAGACGACTACCTGATTTCTGAGCATTGAATTTGCATCCTGATGGAGACAGGAGTCTTATATGATGTCACCGGAGGAAACAGCTGATCGAGAGTTATTTAAAGAATTGTTTAAGGAAAGGTTTAGTCCTCCGGCATATATTGATGGTGAGAAGCGATAGTTTACAATTTGAGACAAGGAAAGATGACGGCAAATGAGTATTATAGAAAGTTTACGGAGTTGTCTCGTTACCATACAGATATTGTTGAGAATCGAAGACTCAGAGCTTCAAAAGGAAATAAGGCTTAGTTCTTCCAGCTGAGGTTTTAGTGCCACTGGTCAGAGGTATGGTGGTAGATTCACTGGTGATTCAGATAGAGGGAATGTACCTTTGTGCCGTAGGTACAATAATGGACACTTTGGAAAGTGTAGACAAGAAAGCAATGGATGCTTTACATGTGGATAAATGGAACATAGAGCTGTAAATTGTCCCCAGAATCAGTAAATGCCTCCGTAGTCTTCTTTGCCACCACTAGCGCTGATCCATCAGGTACCTGGATCTAGTAATTATAGTAAGATGAGCCGTGGTGTACAGGATTAGAGTCGTACAGGTCACTAGAGGTGACTCCGACTTATATACTAGCATGGATCGATGGGTTATGAGTACAGCCGCACAGGTCATATTAGATGATTCCAGCTGGGTGGACGAGCTATAGATTCAGCCGTACAGGTCATACTAGCTGACTCCGGCTGATATAATTCTTGGTATTGATGATGTTGCCAAATAGAGTAATGATGGAGCACAATCGAGGCGTGTATATGTATTTCTAATGAGAGACAAGATGGTAATATTACACCCTTGGGGATTATTGCTTACTTATCGAGACAACAGTGAGTTATCGTTATTGTGGGCTGCAGACCGTAATATCCATAACTTATTGTTGGATTCGTTAAGCGAGTAAACAAGTAGGTCATCCTACGTTAATATGGTGTTATTCCATTTGTCCAGTGATGGTGAAAGATGTTGTTATGCCTATGAATCTTATCCAGTTGGATATTGTGGATTTGATGTGATTTTTGGCACAGATTGGTTGCATTATGATTGTGCCAAGATAGATTGCTACGGGAAATCAGTTACTTTCCATCGACTTGGGTGACCAGAGGTTATTTTTGGGGGATGCAAAGTGTAGTGAGGTATGCCGTTAGTTCTACTGTGAGAGCAAAAAGATTGTTATTGAATGGCTACCTAAGATATTTAGTTCATGAGGTACTAAGAGATATTGCTCTGAGTAGTGTGGAAGAGGTCTAGGTGGTTAAACATTTCCTGACGTTTTCCTTGAGAATTTACCTGGATGGCCACCAGGCAAAGATGTGGAGTTCTCTATTGATTTGTCTTCAGGTACGGACCTTATATTAGAGATTGGTTCATGATAAGTTAAGGGAATTGAAAAGTCAGTTGCAAGAATTGGTTGATAAAGGTTCCATTCAACCTAGTATGTCGTCATGGAGAGCCCAGTTTAATTATGAGGAAAAATGTGGACATTAAGGCTATACATTGACTATGGAAAATTGAATCGAGTAACGATTGGGAATCGTTGTCCATTATTGCGTATTAATGATTGTTTGATCAGCCTAGAGGTGCCTGTGTATTTTCAAAGATTGATTTAAGGTTTGGTTATTAACCAATTGAAGATTTAGTGAGGATGTCCCTAAGATAACTTCCAGGACTCGTTATGGTCTAATGAGTTTTTGGTAATGCCATTCGGATTGACGAATGCGCTTGCTGCTTTCCTGAGTTTGGTGAATGAAATATTTCGAGAATATCTCGTCAGGTTTGTGTTTGTTTTCATTGACGATATTCTGGTATACTCTAATACTAGAGCAGGACGTGCTAGACATTTTAAAGTGGTATTACAAAGTTTGAGGGGTCGTCGATATATTCTAAGCTTAGCGAATGCCAATGTTGGATGAATCAGGTGGCATTTCTGGGACATGTTATACCTACTTAAAGTATTCAAGTGAATTCTTTAAAGGTAGCAGAAGTTGAGAATTTGGAACAATCGCGAACCGTGACTAAGACTCTGAGTTTTCTTAATTTAACAGGCTAGTATGGACGGTTTGTGAAAGATTTTTTCAGTCTTCGACTTGCCATTGACGAGATAGACGAGAAAAGAGGTTAAGTTAGAGTGGGATGAAAATGGTGAATAAAGTTTTCGACAGTTGTAGTATTCCCTCACCTATGCACTTGTGTTAGCTCCCAGATGATAACGGAAATTATGAGGTCTATAAGGATGCTTCTTTGAGTGGTTTGAGATGTGTATTGATACAAAGATAGGGAAATTGCTTATTCTTCACGACAATGGAAACCTAAAGAGATGAATTACCCTGCTCATGATTTGGAATTTATGGCTATCATCCTTGCTTTGAAGTATGGAGACATTATATTATTGGTGAAAAGTGCAAGATTTTTACGGATCATAAGAGTCTCCAATATCTGTCTACTCTGAGGGATCTTAGTCTTAGGCAACAAAAGTGGATTGAGTTGCTTAGTGATTATGATTGCACGACCAGGGTGATCGTGCAAATGTTTGGGCTGATGTACTTAGTATGAAGACTCTCGTGAGAATAAATGCTTTGTATACTTGTTATGTTCCTCTTCTTGCGGATTTGAGATCTACTGGAGTAAAGTTGGAAATAGAAGAACGAGATGAAACCTCGCTTACTAGTTTTCAAGTTAGGCCTATTCTGATTGATCATATACTCGATGCCCAGAGGATTGATGAAGAAACAAGGAATTAATTGATGCAAAGAATATCGAGAAAAGAAAGACTTCAGAGTTCGAAAATCAGATGGCGTACTTATTCTTGAGACCTGGATGTAGGTGCCTAATGAGATGGAATTAAAGGAAATAATTTTGGACAAGGCGCACTGTTCAGCTTATGCAATGCATCCCGGAAGTACTAAGATGTATCATACTATTCGATCATTTTACCATTGGTTGGGTATAAAAAGAGAAATTGCTGAGTATGTAAGTAATTGTATCATATGTCAGTAAGTTAAAACGGAAAGAAAGAAGCCTTTGGATTACGTGTACAAACTTCCTCGTTCACGAGATGGGTATGATGGAAATTGAGGTGATAGTTGATCGGCGTACTTAGTAACGTATTTTACTCCAGTGAAGAGCAGCAACCTTTCCAGACAAGTGCAACGGTTAATTATTTGTTTTAATTATTTGTTTTATGGAAAAGAGATTTGGACTTACGAATCCGTTGAGCTTTTTGGGTATGTTGGTTATTTCTAAGTTTTGGTTAGCGTTGCACGAAGCTTCGGATACAAGATTACTTTATAGTGCAGCATATCATCTTGAGACAGAGACAGGACCATTCAGAATTTGGATGATATACTAAGATCTTCGGTATGGTAGTTGGTGACGCTTTGATTAAAAGTTAATTTTTAATGGAATTTGCCTACAACGATAACCTTCATTCGAGTAGTGGTAGGATACCACTTGAGGCATCTTATGAGAAAGCTTGTTGTACATCTTTATGTTTGGCAGAGGTTGGTGAACGAGTTTTAGTGGGCCCCGAGTTAGTGGAGGAGATTACTCAGAACATTCAGGTGATTAAGTCTAACCTGAAAGCGGCACAAGATCGACAAAAAAGCTTAGCAGTCAGGCATGCTACCGATAGAGTGTACAAGGTCGATGATTGGGTATTCTTGAAGTTATCGCCTTGAAAGGTGTTGTTCGATTTGAGAAGAAAGGAAAGTTGAGTCCTAGGTACATCGGGCCGTACCAGATCACCGAGCAGGTCGGTGAAGTTGCTTACAGACTTGAGTTACCGCCAGAACTGTCTAAAGTACATAATGTGTTTCATGTGTCGATGCTTCGACATTATGTCTCAGATCCTTCACATGTGATACCTCATCAACCTTTGGAGATTGGTTCGGATTTGACTTATGATGAGGAGCCAGTAACTATATTGGATTGGAAAGAAAAGGTTTTGAGGAATAAGACAGTGCAGTTGGTTAAAGTTTTGTGGAAGAACCATTCAGTGGAAGAAGTTACTTGGGAGACGGAGGATCGGATGAGAGAGATGTACCCGAGGTTGTTTTATGAGTACTAGTGGACGGATTTGGTTTTGGTTATGTAAATTTCGGGGATGAAATTTTTATAAGGTGGGTAGATTGTAACAGCCCGTCCCGGAATTTACGTACGGAGAACGTGAAATGACGAAAATGCCCCTAGGCATTTAATTGAGGTATGGGTGTATTGTACCTGGGATATTTTGATGGTTGTTTTTGAACCACACACTCACATAATCTCTCTCTTCCCTCACTCCCGTGTGTGTCTCTCTCCCCCTCAGAAACTCGACTCTCTCTCTCTTCCCTCACGTACGGACCACGCCCAAGGACGCCAAAATCTTCACGGATCGAAGCAGAAAAAGGTTCCATTGTGTTCCTGAGGTCCATACGAACCCATCGACACCAGTTTCAGGTAAGAACTTGTACGTTTTCACGTCGAAAACCCGAGGTCCGATTTGGGTACTATTCATCAACTTTTTATTGGCTTTGTTTTAGGACAATCCAAGCTCACAGGGAGCTTTGTGAGACCCTCACGAACCTCGGAGTGTATCGTTGGCTCGAGTTGGACGTCGGAAAACCCCAGTTCGAAGGTGGCCGATTTTTGACATTTTGCTCCGTCGTGATTCGAAGGTTTTTCAAGGTTTTGGAAGGTATAGCCCTTTTCCTCTCTTAATTTAGAGCACGTAGGAAGAAAAATGAGACGAAATGGTGAAGAAATGGCCGAGATATGGCGAGTTGCAGGTTTCCGGCGACCGGTGGCCGGCGCCGGCGACCCGAGGAAGAAGACGACACGCGCCAGCGCGTGCCATGCGCGTGGGGGCGCGTTTCACAGTACCTTTTCAGGCGCGTGGGGGCGCGTGAGCTACAGTTAAATTATTTTAAAAATATCACGACGCTCGTGACGTCATGTAGGTCTCGTTGGTATATTCATATGCCAAAATTGAGCTACGTGAGAAGTTATTTGTAATTGTCGTTTATGCGCATTAATTAACGTTATTTCGGTTACTTCTCATATAGGCGAGGCTTATGCGGAAGACGAGCACAGTCGAGAAAGGCTAAGGGGTTATGACCCTTCGATATAACTGTGAGTGGGCAGTTTATTTCAGTATATATATATACTTAACGTTTTCCCAGAAATCGATTTTTGAATGAAAGTATATTTTGAAATGCCATGCATAGATTTATATGAATCATGTGATTTGAAATGCCATGCATAGAAATTATATGAGATATGTGAATTGATATCTATATGATGCATATATGTGAATTGGTGCTGCGGACGCACAGGGGAGTATCAGGTGAGTTATATTTGGTTCATTGAATTGTTTGATGAGATTTATGTTGATAGCTCATAACCTGCACCCTGGTGTTAGTGCTTATGTTATTCACCCGCATCACACGCTCACCTTGGATCCAAGTAGATGCTAGTCGTACAGACCACTGGAGGTGGTTCCGACATGCTAGTCGTACAGACCTTAGAGACGGTTCCGACTAGTAGGTGACCTTAGATTATGTGCACAGATAATTGATGAGAGAAGCACTAGAGCGTATTATTACACCATCCGAGTCGTACAGACTACTATAGGTAGTTCCGACTCATGTGCAGCGTAGTGCCGTACAGGTCGCAGTTGGCGACTCCGGCAGGGCCGTACAGGTCACAGTTGGTGACTCCGGCTGGATTGGATAATGAGCTCTAGAATCAGCCGTACAGGACCACTGCAGGGTCTCCGGTTGATTTATTATTTCACCTGATTATTGTTGATGCATCCATATTATGTTTTTGGCTCATGGCATGGCATATTTCTATGAAAATGATGAATAAGGGTGTTGAGATTTCCGAAGCTATATGTATTTATATATGCTATTTTCTGAGAAAGTATACAGATTTTACAGTGAGGGGATATATATATGTTGATAAAGGAAAGATTTTGAAAGACTTATTTTACTGACCCACTCACCTTGTTTTGCGCCCCTCCAGGTTCGAGTTAGAGCAGAGCTTTGGTGGCCACGAGGAATCCAACGGTATTCTGACAGAATTCACAATGGTATTTTAAAGCTTCCGAACTGTGCAAATGGTTACGTCACTCTCACGTGACGGCCAGCACGCCCTCCTTCGGGACGGGGTGTGTCAATATGTTAATTACAAGATATAAATTTTTATTGGGGGCCCCTCCGAAGTGGGAGCCCTAGGCGGGCGCCTACTTGGGCTACCCTCATGGTCGGCCTTGAGTTTACATATGGTGCCAACCAATTTTAAACGTGTATAGCTACTTAATTTTTTATCCCTGAGGATAAATTACATGGACGTCTAACATGTTATGTTGTTTGGTTATTATTACTCGTATATATCTTTAAAGATCAAATAGTGAAATCTTCATGTCTATAAGTGATTTTGATTAAGAACTTGACAAAACTATGGCAAATAAATTTAGACGAGTGAATGTTGCTCTCTCTTTCCACTCCTTAGACACTAACTTTTTCTATCTCAAATTGTTGTTTCCTGGCTAATTTTGCGATGACATGAGCGTTTAAGCATTATAATTGGTTAGTAAGTTAATACGATACTCTAACACATGCATACATACGATGAAACTACATGAACCATGACTTCGTGGACAATGTGGTGCATCATTCCAGTAAAAGAAGTATTGTCCAATTAAACTAAAAAAAATCAATGTTTGGGGTTTTGGAAAAATTATTTGTTTATTCATAATATCATATTAGGACCAATGGGGGGTGGGGGTAATGAACATGAAGAACAAGAAGAGGACCATAATGAGAGGATATTTATATTTTATGAGGAGGAGATTTTGATATGGATTTGGATTTGGGGCAGCAAATGAAAGATATTCTTTTAGGTTGCAAAGGGCAGCTGTAGAGGCAGTTTATGGTAGAGATGCAAGTGTCGGAAAACTTTGTGTGGCTGCAAGAGATGCATACAAAAGATGCATTAATAAGGGAGAGGACGATATGCTATCCATATGCAGCCTTATTTGCTTCCTTTTTCCGGTCCTACTTTTCTCTGCTTTTTGATTCTCGGGTCCTGTTTTTCAAAGATGAAATTACTTAAGAGCAACTAAAGATTTCGTGAATAAACTGTTCGATGGGTTGAACGATTTGGGCACTTGTTACCAAATTGTCAGTCTCAGTTGAGAGAGAGCATACATGCATGCAATGGAAAACTTAATCGGTTGTTCTTTTCTCTTGGGGTGGTTTGGTATGTAGGATTGGATTGGATTGGATTGGAATGGATACTTTTTTTAATTTTAAGGCATATTAATGATAAAATTAAGTGAATGATTTTTCATTTGGAGGAGATTAAAAAAGTATTAGACATTAAGAACTCATTCATTCTAATCCTACCATTTGGGAGAGTATTGAAATATGAATAAGTTTTTTTCATGAGTAGTTCATCTTCTACCCTCTAGTTGATCTAATTTTTTCATTTGTCACTTCAACATATCTTAACGATATTGAGTTATCCATTCTAATTCAATCTTACGTACCAAACAAGCATTGTCTTGAAAACTTGAAAGCATATTAGTTTTAAGGCTTTGGGTGGTTCGCCATAGTCTTAATCATCAAGGTGGATCATATTATAATGTGATTAATTTGTTTGTTTCTAGCATGTGGGTGGCTCTTTGTCATCCCTCGGAGTTTTTTCCCAAGTGGCTTACCTGGTGCGAGATTTGTTCAGGGCCACTTTTTTAACCATGCTCTTTGTAACAGTTCATTTGATCTGATATGAAAAAAAGCCATTTTTTAAATGTGGTCCAAAGAGATGATTTTTCTAACATTTTCCATTTTATGTACGATATATACTAATTCGGTTGAATGTTTTGCGGTTTTATTACTAAAATGTTCAATAAGATGGTGAGTTAGAGTGAATGGGCAAACTCCGAAATGTTTACATGATGTGAGGGCATAGTGGGTAAAATTTATGAGTTGCTGATGACTTCACTTCAGGAACTAGACTATTACATCCTCAAGAAAATGAATGTCAAACTTAAAATCTTTTAAATTGAAGGTTGAAGATGGATTGGTCATGAAAGAAATTTGTATTACTCGCTACAAAAATGGTAGGACTATGATGAATAAAGTCCCTTTGTGATCAATTCATCTTCTACCTTCAACTTGGACATTTGGAAGTTGAGTCCACATCATGTATTCAATCAACACACATAGAATTCTAGTGAGTTCTCCCTTTGAATCCAATCCTCAACATTAAAATGAGGTCTTAATTAAGACCTTCTATCACAAAAGTATAAAAAATTTGTTAGGCTAATATAGCAATACTTCTAGTGGATATGAGTTTGTTCAAATTGTGTGAATACTTTAAATATCGATACATGCTCATGTAAAATTAACTAATAAATGTCAACTTAAAAAAATCATCATTCATTTCTTAAAGTGAAACTTTTACTGATAACTTTATAGAAGATGTGATACATGATGGTTGATGAGGGGTAGGAGATTGTCATGTCATGTTTTATGCCTAAATCAAGCGAGAGAGAGATTTACGGTTGAATTGCATATCATTCACTTACTTGAGATATGTACAATGAGGGGTAGGTGATTGTCATGTCATGTTTTGACGTCTAGTTGGCTAAAGAGTATCATTCGGTGGATGCACTAGGGAATTATCCTAAAGATATTATTAAAGTAATAATATCCTAGAATTATCCCGTAGAGTCCTTGATTGGATTGGATTGTTGTTCCTTTTTTGAAGGAAGTTGTCTTCAATAAGGAAAGCTTAAAGATAGAAATTAGTTATCAGTAATGCTATTCTTACCCAGTTTTCAAACAAGGAGTCTTATCCTTCCTTCCCCATTCAATCATGCTTCTTCTCCTGTTTCTTCTTCTACGCCAGTTCTTTCACCTAGTTTTTCCAGGTCAGTCAAATCCACCACAATCTAAATTAAATCTCATACGGAAAGGTTCATGTGCTCCCCTATTTGGATTATTGGTATGCATCTATCATTTTTTCTCAATGAATTTAATTTTTTTAGTCCGTTTATTTCTTTTTCTTTCTCTCAATCTCCATTGTGTAGCAAGATAAATTCTTCTTCGGTCTTGATCAGAGTTGACATTAGTGGTGTCGTGATGAAGGGATGAAGGTTTCCTGACGACACGTACTTGAGATTCCTTTAATTTGATTATAGGTTCATGAATTAGAGGTTATATGTTCTTGCTTGAGCTTTATATTATATGCTCACAGTGGCAAGAAATATGATTGTATGAAGTGCATGTAAGCTAGAGAAAGACCAGTCGCTTTGAAAGAAAAATGAAAAAGAATGGGAAACTGTAAGAAATCCAAATTACAAGTCAAGTTCCATGCATTTAGTGGTTACATTTCGTGGTTTGATTATTGTTTATTATGTTTTTTTTTTTTTATGAATGCCAAGATGGACCGGAGAAGAATTTTGACAAGGCAATATTATATCATATATTTTACCATATTCTTAGTTATAATTTATTAGTTATTTTGGTAGAATTTTGATACTTTGTTGTGTATTTTTAATGTAGAACATTCGACTTCTTCTGGAGCAAAAAATGATCAAACGGATGAATTTTGGAGTGATTTCAATTGGAGGATGTTCGTGAGTCTTTCAAGATGATTGTGTCAAAATTCCAGATTTTTCTACCAAGCCGTTTGACCATGGCGACCGTGATGAAGAAAAGAAGGCCCAGCGCGCAGCTTTCCCAAATTGACGTTTCTGGACGTTTTGGGTATTTTGGAGGTCAAGATGGCATATTTTGAGGAAGATTCCTTCTGAGGATTTGTAGGGGACGTCTTCAGCTTTCAAAAGAGGCATTTTGGGACCAAATCGGAGTTGATTTGGTCGGTCAAAAGTGTGATTTTCTGAAAAGTCCGAGTTTTAGTTTAAATAAGAAACCATTTATTTTCTGTTTTATTATTTTATTATGTTTCCTAGTTTTATTCTAAGACCATTTCTAAGAAGGATTTTATTTTGTAGTAGTATAAATAAGGCTTTTTAGCCATTATGGTTGAGGGGGAACGCACGCACTACTCTAAAGAGTTTTTGAAGTTTATTTTCTAGGTGTTTTCTATCTTTTTTCTATTTCAATAAAATTCCTTTTGTTTTATAGTTGTTCGTAGCTAATTTTCTTTTGCTTGGGCGATGTCTTGAGCCTTAGCATGAATATGTAGTTTTTATTTAATTGCTTATGATATTATACATGTATACTTTGAATTATTAATCACTATGCTTTAAATTGTCTCTATATCTTAATGCTTAGCTACCATTAGGATGTTTAGATAAGCAATCAGATGCAATTCAGTCGGAATACCACTGGGGAATTGAGTATTGCTTCGTGTGATTAATAGTTGTAATTTCACCTAGGATGAATACCACGTCTTAGGGGTTGCATGGTTTTTCAAGGGGTTTTCACAAAGCGTAATGAGTCATGCATGTTTAAATACCACGTCTTAGGGGTTGCATGGTTTTTCTTAGGGGTTGCATGGTTTTTCAAGGGGTTTTCACAAAGCGTAATGAGTCATGCATGTTTATATTTAATCTGAATACCATAGACAGATTGCATGTTTGATATATGTTCTAGCTTGAATACCACGAGTAGAATATGCATAAGGAAAACCTAACCTTCAAAGTTGCATGAGTAATTCATAAGTAATTAGTAAATCTACATAGGATTGTTAAGGGGATGGCAGAACCCTAGGCTTTTACAATTTGGTTTTCAAAATGTTTCCCTTTGTTTTCTTTACTTTGCTAATTTCTTTAACCATTTCAATTAAATTCGTTTTTATTATTTTTAAATTCAAAATCAACCTTTTTCAATCTCTGTTTTCAAATAATTAGCTATGAATTAGTTTAAATACATATTATTCATTCAATCCCTGTGGAAAACGACCTTACTTGAGCCGTTTATACTACAACTACTTTGTTCTCTTGCAAGCATTTTTTAGTGTTTTTTTATCGCTACTTTTGCAAGTGGTAAAAATACCTATCAAATTTCATTTGAAACATTACCCCGTACATGTATGTACTACATTTCTTGATATTGTGGGGTATTCTTCATCCAGTCTTGTTTATTTGTATCATTTTATAACATTAATGTTTCTGCAAACAAGTATTGAAGCCTTTGACGACCTCAACAAATCCTTCTTGTGGCCTTCGGAGATTATAGAGATGATGAAAAACAAACAAGAAGAAGAACAAGAACATGATCGAGTCCATATAGTAGGAACTAGGTTATATTCCTGAGATGACGAACTCAACCATTGTGTTTTCCTAACTGTCCCAAGTACAAACCAATTTATATTCCTGAGATGGAGTCCATATAGTAGGAACAAGATGGAGTCCTTAATGACTCAGAGTGTTAAACCTAGTTTTTTGGAATTTTTGGATGGTTATTTCAAAATGCAAGTATAATTTTGCAATTGTTACGATGGATTTCATTGAATAAACAATTGAAAGTCATTAGCTGATTCTTTATTACATAGTAAAGAGTTCATATAATCGTTTATCGTTGACTTACAATTTTCGTTTATGATTTGTTGTACGAGAAGTGGCATACAGTTTATATAACCGTGTATCAATGACTTACACTATCGGTCTGTGCAATCAAGGCCGTTGAGTGAGCATAGCTCTCAAATTGTCGGATGGAAAAGTGGAGATAATTTTTGTTATTATTAAAGGATAATATTATGATTTTTATCATGATAATTATCTTTTAATTATCCTAGCATCTTCACCAGATAAATATGATGTGAATTATATCCCAAACGAGCAGTACAGTTCGAGTTGATTTGGGATATCTGACGGCACATGGAAGCTAAAAATGAATTTGAAATGCATTCAGATAGGGTCAGGATGCATGCCACAGTAAAGGTGATGGCTTTGGGTGATGATGAGACAAGCCTAGAAAAGCTAGGTTTGTAATGATGACATAGGAAACCTAGGTAGGCTAGGTTTTTATTTTTGCATGGTGATGGAAGTGATCGAATGGTTTTAAAAGGGTTCTGATGGAGGTTTTTTTTTATGAGATCAGAAGCCTAGGTGGGCTAGGTTTTTGATGTGATGTGGAAGCCTAGATAGGCTTTAATTTAGAAGTCACGAACTACAATATGAGGATATGCTTGGCTTTTGACGCGGATCAATTTTAGGAATTAGAGTTGCAATTAAACTTTGCAACATTATCTGACCGTGCAAAGCAAGTACTTCAGTCCTATAAATACAGATGCAATAGCAACGGGAAATGCCCTTCCAACTCAACACACAAACTGCCCTGCGCAAACCCTCGCTCTAGGCGAAACCTCTCAACAACCTTGAGATTTTTATTTTCCTTTTCTGGCAACACATCTTCAGTTTGGATAAACAACACTATGAAGGCAACCGGCGAACATCTTCAGTTTGGATAAACAGCACTGTAGCCGTAGAATCAACCGACCGTAGAGCACCTTCAGTTTGAATAAACAGCACTACGTCGAGGTCGACTGGTTATCTATCCAAGTCTCGGTCGAGAAGGATTTTCGAATCCTTATTGGCAGATGTCATCTCATTAGCTTTCTCAGCGAAATGAGGTGTTACAGGTTACTACATTCGGCACATTGAAAACCGAATTTGATATTGAACTTCGCAAGACTAGCAGCCTTGTCTTTAGGCTATAGAACCCAAAGGCCGAGACGTGTTCCTTCCTCGGCCGCAATTGCAAGATCAAGAAGTCAGAAGCGCACCCAACGCCACCCATCATATTTTACTCCCTGGCCGAGCTCGGCCGACGAGTTGGCACACCCCGCACACAACTGAAAGACGTAGTTAGCTCATTAGTTACTCGACCTGCGCGCCACGTAGGCTTGGTAGTTTTTAGGGTCAACATTTTGGCATGTCCGGTGGGACCCAATCTAAAACTACGAAGTTCACATGATATATATCTCGAGCAGGCTTCATTAGACGAGATTTGTCGCCTATTAAAGGAGCAAGAAAAACTCCTTGACAAGTGGTGTAGAAGATGGGAGCAATTTTCCGCTCCGGCCACAATCAAAATTCGGCCTAAGAAAATTGTCAAGACGGCGGAAGAAAAACCTAGGCCACCTGTTTTTTCAGTCGAAACTGAAAGCGCGGTAGGCCTAGAAGAAAAAGTTCAAATTTCTAAGTCAAAAATTGACTCAGAGAATGATTCATCATAGTTCTCCAATGACGAACATGGCCAAGATATGGTATTAGACGCCAAAACCATGACAATCGATATGGTTATTGGTGATAAAGCCGATATGGCGAAATCCTGTTCGGCTAAGTTATTCGAGTTAGCAGCCGAAATTGGTGAAATTATTATGCCCGAGGGGTATAATAATTGTTCCACACATTCGGCGGTCGAAAATGAGAAATATTTCTCCAAGTCAAAAATATATGGAGATCATTTTTCCAGCTCAGTGCATAGTTTGATTAGCTATATGGGTACGAAAAGATCTCGGCTTGGAATAAAGCATCGTTGGCCTCCTCCTGATTATTGATTTAGTTGTTTTTCTTTTGTTTTTTTTAAAAAAAAAAAAAAGAAAAAGGAAACTGGGGGGCAAACTTAGCCGAACAGGATGAAAAAAGGATGAAAAATTATTTTCTTAACCATTCGGCCTTTCAGGCCGATACATAAGAAAATAAGGGGGCAACATTTTATATGAGGCAATCCAAAGGATGGCATCACACGGCTTAACTCGGCCTCATTTTCCTCGGCCCCATTTGCAAGTCAGCATCCACTTTAGGTGAGTCAGATGGCCCATCAACAACATCACATCACATGAGACAGAAGGAGAGATGGCAGTTCTAAAAAAAGAAAAGAAAAAAAAAAAGGGAGATGTGATGGAGATATGCATGGCAGACAAGATTTGATTTTATGGCTTTGGTTATATATATATATATATATATATATATATATATATATAACCAGTCGGTCGTTGGGTTATATATATATATAATTAGCAGAATCACATCAAGGATGCCACTACGATAATTTAATAATATTGGGGAATGGATGGCTGAATGACAGGCCATACTTGGCCGAGTTGTCTACACGTGATGGTTTCAAAAAAAGGTGATTACAACATTCATGATGGGTGACAGGCCAAGCTATAAGATGTCTCGGCCCCTAATTTTTATGGTTGGTGTTTGATTATTTGCCACATTGCTGCCATTGAATGGTGACAGGCCGAGGTACAAGATGTCTCGGCCCCCAATTTTCTTCACCTCGGTAGTAAAAAAGATGTCTCTCCTTCTTCTGCTACTCTGCTGCTCTTGGCTTCGCTCTCTGCTTTCTATGGCCGAGGATGAATGGTAGGCCTAGTTATTGAGAATCAAGTTTAATATTTCTCGGCCTTAATTTTATTTAAGTTGACTGGATGAAGTAGACGGTCGAAGTACTTATAAAGCTTATGAAGGAGAAGTCTCTGCCGAGCTTTGTATAGAGAATGGTGGTAGCCGAGAAAGACCACAACACAGGCAGAACAAGGGTATTATTGCCGAGGAAACAATTACTGGCTACAAAACAATTAATTTCCTTAACCATTCGGCTTACGAGCCGAAGCTTAGGGAAATTAGGGGGTAATGTTTGGACCTAAATTTTACACTATCAGCCTGTGCAATCAAGGCCGTTGAGTGAGCATAGCTCTCAAATTGTCGGATGCAAAAGTGGAGATAATTTTTGTTATTATTAAAGAATAATATTATGGTTTTTATCATGATAATTATCTTTTAATTATCCTAGCATCTTCACCAGATAAATATGATGTGAATTGTATCCCAATCGAGCAGTATAGTTCAAGTTGATTTGGGATATCTGACGGCACATGGAAGCTAAAAATGAATTTGAAATGCATTCCGATAGGGTCAGGATGCATGCTACAATAAAGGTGATGGCTTTGGGTGATGATGAGACAAGCCTAGAAAAGTTAGGTTTGTAACGATGACATAGGAAACTTAGGTAGGCTAGGTTTTTATTTTTGCATGGTGATGGAAGTGATCGAATGGTTTTAAAAGGGTTCTGATGGAGGTTTTTTTTTATGAGATCAGAAGCCTAGGTGCTAGGTTTTTGATGTGATGTGGAACCTAGATAGGCTTTATTTTAGAAGTCATAAACTACAATATGAGGATATGCTTGGCTTTTGACGCGGATCAATTTTAGGAATTAGAGTTGCAATTAAACTTTGCAACATTATCTGATCGTGCAAAGCAAGTACTTCAGTCCTATAAATACAGATGCAATGGCAACAGGAAAGGCCCTTCCAACTCAACACACAAACTGCCCTGCGCAAACCCTCGCTCTACACGAAACCTCTCAACAACCTTGAGATTTTTATTTTCTTTTTCCGGCAACACATCTTCAGTTTGGATAAACAACACTGTGAAGGCAATCGGCGAACATCTTCAGTTTGGATAAACAGCATTGTAGCCATAGAATTAGCCGACCGCGGAGCACCCTCAGTTTGGATAAACAGCACTGCGTCGAGGCCGACTGGTTATCTATCCAAGTCTCGGCCGAGAAAGATTTTCGAATCCTTATTGGCAGAGGTCATCTCATTAGCTTTCTTGGCGAAGTAAGGTGTTATAGGTTACTACATTCGGCACATTGAAAGCCGAATTTAATATTGAACTTCGCAAGACTAGCAGCCTTGTCTTCAGGCTCTAGAACCCAAAGGCCGAGATGTGTTCCTTCCTCGGCCGTAATTGCAAGATCAAGAAGTCAACAGTGCGCTCGACGCCACACATCATATTTTACTCTCCGGCCAAGCTTGGCCGACGAGTTGGCACGCCCCGCATACAACCGGATGACGTAGTTAGCACTTTAGTTACTCGGCATGCGCACCACGTAGGCTTGGTAGTTTTTAGGATCAACAGTTACAAATGGAAACATGAGACTGTTTAAGGTTCTTGAATTGCAAGCACAATGTAAATGACTCCGCTTTCAGTACAACAAGAATTAGAAGAGTAACACGTTTGCATACTGGCTGCTGTTACAAAATATTTGAAATGCATTGAAATATATGTTTAGAAGAAATATGATCCAAATCCACAAAAACTCAAACTACAAAAAGAAATTTCTTTCATTTTGCTTCCATTGCTTAGTTGAGCTCCTGGTCATCATTTCCTCTTGAAGTAGAGCCATGCATATGTACATACTATAACCTCCATTCCAGTATTGATATTGTTGACCAAAATAAAGAGAAACAAAAACCATAAGAACTACAAATAGAGCATTATACTATGTGATGTAAATAAATATTTAATTAATAACAACAAAAGAATTACATGCAACCTCTCAATATTTACCTAGACATAATTTCCATGCATAGTAGGATAAGTTATATTTCCAATCTCGGAATCTTTGTACAACGAGTTTGGATGACCACCTTGACTGAGTCCCAATAACAAAGCCATGTTTTCCTACAATAGGTAATATTTGTTCAATAGCTAACACAAAAGCAATTAAAAATCACTATCAGTAGGACAATATGCACAACTTACATTAGTATGGAGAAAAATAGGGTATTGGGTGGTAGGCATGCAAATTGGAACACCTTTTGCAGGATGAGAATGCTATATCCAAGAATAAAAGTAATTACAATTACAAAGAGTAAGTATGGTTATAATAGTAATTACAATGACAATGATTATTAACTAAGAAAAAAGATAACAAGAAGATCAATATATTTATCACATACCTTCACAACGACATTACTCTTTTGTGTTGCAACTATGTTATCACTTCTACAAGGAGGTGGACCATCAATATGGCATATTGCATCACTTTCTATGGATTTCTACAAAAATTGCAAGTGAAATATGTTATAATTTATCAACTTATTAGTTATATCAAACAAATATGTTTGTTACCTGTGTTCCTTCCTCATTTGTATTGTCCTTACGAGATGTAATCTTTTTCTGTTGTTTTTGTCTTCTTTTGATTACTTGCTCAGTGTTGGATTGTTTCCTTTAAGATGGTGGACAACCTTTACCTCTAGCCGACAATGGGGTAAGTATACGCTGACTTGGGTTAGGAAGATTGTCGATGCACAAAATCAGTGAGGACTTTGGTACAACAGAAAGTTTCAAGTTCGTGACCTTCGCTTGGTTGCTCCGGTCACTAGTGTGGATAAGTATGTAAATGGACTGAGACAGGGAAGCAAACAACACAAGATGTACGTGGTTCACCCAGATTGGCTACGTCCACGGAGTAGAGGAGTTCTCATTAATTGTGAAGGGTTTACACAAGTACATAGGTTCAAGCTCTCATTTTGTGAGTCCTAGTGAATAGTCTAGTACAAATGACATTAGAGATTATTGTGGGAGAATGATCCCTATTTATAGAAGAGAGTTTCTAGCTTTGTTCTGACATTAACACGTGTCATGCTGTGATTGGTCTCTGATGTTGACACGTGTCGCGCTGTGATTGGCCTCTGGTGTCGACACATGTCACCTTGTGATTGGCCTCTGACCTTGTGGGTCCTTGACGGTATAATGTTGACCGGTTCTCAGTAGTTTTGGGATTGGTCAAGTATGGTACAAACAGTGCTCCCCTAAGTTCCCGAGTGAGGGAAGCTCCTCGGTTGGGGACTTGCAAGTTCCAAGCCACTGAGTAATCCCGAAACTTCCAAGTACTGAAGCATGGTGTCGTTTTCACTTGCCTTTTTTTGTTCCATAGGTGGAAGTGGCATCTTCTCTGGAAGCATTTCTCCTCCATTCATGAGTGGTATCTCTAGCTGATGTTGACGCACAAGGTAATGTATCATTTTCACTTGAAGCTTACTTGTAGTTTCGGGCTTGGTCAAGTGTGATACAAACACTATAGTAGGAGTCCCCCAAGTCTCTGAGCGAGGAGATCTGCCGAAAGAGGTGACAGACAAGGTAAGTAATCAGAGTTCCAAGCGATCAGGTCTAGGTTGGAAGCTTGACTTCGGGTTCCGGCTAATTATTCTCATTCTCCTTGTCTCTTATTCAGCAAGAAGGATAAAGAGAAGAAAAAGGAGAAAATATGATATGAGATACTTTTGCTTTTGAAGAAGTAACTTTCCACAGGCTTATTCTTGAACTGGGCTGGAGGGTTTTCTAGTTTCCTCCAAATAAGCGAGCCAACTCAGGAATTTGAGGGTCAAAACAAGTCCGTCAAATCTAGAGTACGTTTGACCCTGATGATATGGGGTACTTTTGCTTTTGAAGAAGTATATTTCCACAGGTTTATTCTTGAACTGAGCTGGAGGGCTTCTTAGCAAGGAATATGAGACTTGATTGTGAATTGGACTTGTAATTTCTTCAAGGGCCGTTGGTGGCTTGATTTTTGAAGGAAATCGGACCATGAGTAATCTCACATGGCAAGTGATCCTCAGTTTAGTTGAGGATGAATCAGCACGTTGTCTCCACATGCTTCAAGGTATCAGTTTCATTTGCCTTATCTGTTCTCCATGCAGATGTGGCATCTTCTCTGGAAGCACAAGATGTTGAAGATGAGTACTCGAGAGCAATGCTAGGTAAGCAATCAGGAAGGGGTTCCAGGCAATCGGTTCCTGATTGGAAGCTTGATTCCAAGTGCTGGCTGATTGCTCTCTTTCTCCTTGTCTTGCAGGTAAGAGCAAGGGCGAGGGAAAAGACAGGGAAAAAGCATGATATGGGATACTCTTGCTTTTGTCCCTGATGATATGAGATATTCTTGCTCTGGTGTGGCTTGTTTGCAAAGGTATTATTGGGGGGAAAGAAAGCTAAGTATTTCGAGAGGCTTCGTTGGGAGTGTCCTCTCGGGTGTGAGGAGGAGTTGAACATTTTTGCAGGTCTACCTGGTTATGGAGGATGGAGGTCCACATATATTAGGAATTTCCCTAACAGCAAATGGTAATGTTGTTCCTTTACCCTTATCGGTCATATCGATGTAGTGAGAGCTGCGAGATTCACGTGTTTTAACTTTGTCAGAGATCTTGTGATAAAGTGTTCCGTGATATCCGGAAAGCTGATGTTGCTTGTGAAAAGTGCCGACAAATTATATCCAGGAAAATCTGGCTCTTCGAAGTTTGAAGAGAGGTGCCTCTTCGATTTCTGAACAAGCGGGTATGTTGAAGATCTGGCTCTCGAAGTTCGGAAAGCGTTGCCCCTTCAACTTTTGAACAAGCATATCTGTTGAAGGTGTATTCTCAGAGATGAGGAAAAATTAGGCATTCTTGTGGGTATGCTTTGCCATAGAGGATAGATTTGACTCGTATAGTGATTTTCCAATTAGCAAGTAGTGGTGCTATTCCTTTACCCTTGTGGGTAATAGTAGGGTAGCTGGAACTTCGAAATTCTCATGCCTTAACTTTGTTAGAGCACTTTGAAAAAGTGGTCCGTAATATCCGGAAAGCTGATGTTGCGTGTGAAGATTGCAGACACATTTTATCCAAGGAGATCTGGCTCTCGAAATTCGAGGAGCGGTGCCTCTTTGATTTTCGAACAAACGGCCCTGTTGCCTTTTCTTTTATAGGGGCACCAATTGTGTTCAAGAAGTACGCTCAGAGAGTTACTGCTTGTAGAAATCTTCCCTTCATTTTTGTGCTTCTGAGATTTATTGGACCTCATTTTTCCTTCGTCATTTCTGAAAATGTCTGGCCCATCCGACCGTCGTTTTGACTTAAATGTTGAGGAAGAGGCAGCCAGGTCTCCTCAAGACAACATATGGCGTCCGTCTTTCTTATCCCCTACTGGTCATCTCATCGTTGGGGATTCTGTGATGAAGAATGACATGACCGCTGCGGTGGTGGCCAGGAATCTTCTCACTCCCAAAGATAACAGACTACTTTCCAAACGGTCCGATGAGTTGGCTGTTAAGGATTCTCTGGCTTTCAGTGTTCAGTGTGCGGCTTCTGTGTCTAATATGGCCCAACGCCTATTTGCTCGAACCCGCCAGGTTGAGTCCTTGGCGGCTGAGGTGATAAGCCTCAAACAGGAGATAAGAGGGCTTAAGCATGAGAATAGACAGTTGCACCTGCTTGCACATAGCTACTCCACGGGCATGAAGAGAAAGCTTGACCGGCTGGGGGAATCCGAGAGTCAGATTCTAAGTGATCATCAGAGGTTTGTGGCTTTGTTGCAAGGGCATCTATTGCTTTCGTCTTCTGGAGCTTTACCGCGTACTGAAGCTCCAAACGATCGACCTCCGGTGCCTCCTCCTTCTGGGGTTCTGCCCAATACAGAGGTTCCAAATGACCACCCTCCGGTGCCTCCTCTTTCTGGTGCTTTGTCGAGTACTGAGGCTTTTCCTGGGCAACCTTTGTGAAGGTTCCCTCCTGTTTGTTTGTTTTGATTCTTGTGTATGTACATATATGTAATTTATCGATGATGTCAATAAACAAGCTTTACTTCATTCAGCGTATTGTGTTAAATACACTAAGGCATCCTCCACTAAGTGCTTTGAATTATTTCTTTTGTTGAAATTTGCATGTTGAAACTTCATGGGTGGATCCTGTAGGTTGAAATAGTGCTCCCCTAATTTCTCGAGTGAAGAAAACTTCTCGATTGGGGACTTGAAAGATCCAAGTCACTAAGTAGTAACGGAACTTTTGAGTACCAAGGTGTAGTAGCATATGATAGGAGTCCCCCAAGTCGTCGGTCGAGGAGAGTTGCCGAAGGAGGTGTCTTGCTTGTTACCAAGTTGTCAGAATATCGATGCCTTGCCTTGCTTCATTTGGTGAAGCACAATTCTTTCTTAGTGAAGTACAATTCTTTCTTGCTTCATGTTTGAGAGGTAGGGAAATAATAAAAATAAGACCCAAGGTCTCATCCCTTTGCCCATTTCTGCTTCCCCTTTTGTGGTGGAATTGCTTTTCGTTTCCACTAATCAGCCTGAGTCGCTGCAATTATAACACCCTTCTCTGTAGCTCAAATCGCAAAGTCATCTTCATGAAAGTTGTTCCTTAACTTGTGATCTACAACGTAACCAAATTTGAGATCCATCGGAGTAGTACAACTCCAAGACATTCAGGTATGATGAATAACTGTTCATGATTTGTCTGTCAACCCATCAGACCTGTTGTTAGATTCGTAACTCCATTTTATCTTGCTCAAATCAATATACTTTCTTCATCGAAGTTGTTCCTCATTATCTCTTCCATAACATATCAAAAATTCAGAATTAATTAATGGTTAAATACTTCCAGATCTTTGAAACATCACAACAGCTTTGGAATCGGCAGGAATCTGACTGTCATGTTTGGAGCTTTAAAACTCTAATTTCCTTCGCTCAAACAGAAATATTTCCTTCTTGAAAGTTGTTTATCTGTTCAAGAACCATAAGATATCCAAAATTCGGCTCCATTGAAGAAGAGCAGAAGTTGCGGAAATTTGATAGATGAAAGGTGACGGAAAAGGGAGAGAGGGAAAAAAGCTTGACTAGTTAAAGCAATTTTTTGGACACAAAATTTGATTTAGCTTCACACTATCTTGATCAAGAGTGTGTGAAGCTCTTGCATGTTTTAGTGTTGAAATTTTGTAGTGAAGCTTTGTTGTTGAAGCTTTGTAGGTGAAGCTTTGATGATGAAGCTTTGTTGGTGAAGCTTTTTGATGTTGAAGCTTTGTAGGTGAAGCTTTGGTGTTGAAGCTTTGTAGGCACCATAAATTGATTTTGCTTCGCACTATCTTGATCAAGAGTGTGTGAAGCTTTTGAGAATTGTAGTTGCACTCCATTGATGAAGCTTTGTTGGCACCATAAATTGATGTTGAAGCTTTTGATGTTGAAGCTTTGATGTTGAAGCTTTGTATATGAAGCTTTGATGTTGAAGCTTTGTAGGGTGAAGCTTTGTGGGTGAAGCTTTGTAGGGTGAAGCTTTGTGGGGGAAGCTTTGTAGGGTGAAGCTTTGTATGGTCAAGCTTTATAGGGTGAAGCTTTGTGGGGGAAGCTTTGTATGGTGAAGCTTTGTGGGTGAAGCTTTGTAGGTGAAGCTTTGTAGGTGAAGCTTTGATGTTGAAGCTTTGTGGGTGAAGCTTTGCTTTGTGGGGAAGCTTTGGTGGGTGAAGCTTTGGTCAAGCTTTGTGGGTGAAGCTTTGCTTTGTGGGGTGAAGCTTTGTGGGTGAAGCTTTGTAGGGTGAAGCTTTGTGGGTGAAGCTTTGCTTTGTGGGGTGAAGCTTTGTAGGGTGAAGCTTTGTGGGTGAAGCTTTGTGGGTGAAGCTTTGATGTTGAAGCTTTGTGGGTGAAGCTTTGCTTTGTGGGGAAGCTTTGGTGGGTGAAGCTTTGGTCAAGCTTTGTGGGTGAAGCTTTGCTTTGTGGGGTGAAGCTTTGTGGGTGAAGCTTTGTAGGGTGAAGCTTTGTGGGGGAAGCTTTGTATGCATCATAAATTGATTTTGCTTCACACTATCTTGATCAAGAGTGTGTGAAGCTTTTGAGAATTGTGGTTGTCCTCCATTGATGAAGCTTTGTTGTGTTCCCCCTTCCATTTTTTTTTTTTTTTTTTTATTTTTGGAGGGGGGGAACTGAACATTTGAAATTTGAAACTCCCTAGCTTGTGTGGAAGTTTGAAGAATTTCCATGTGTGGCTTTCTCATGGTTTGAATTTGAATTTCAAAGTTCTTTGGCTATGTTGAGCTATCTATATAAGAATGATAAGTTTCCACTCTTTACCTTGCCTTCATTTGCTAATTTTGTAGTGATTTTTGAAGACAAAGTGCTCTCTAGTTGAGAGGGATTCCGGCATTGCTTTGCACCATCTTCAGGTTGGTAGTCTTCTCCACTAGATCGAATGCTTTCATTCTTGTTGAATTGTTTGAGTGGTCATGTACTTGGTTAAGAACATAATGAACTGGTTGAGCTTTTTTCTTATGCCCTAGGAACTTCCTTATGTTTCGATCCTCCATGTAGTGATAGAGTTTGTTTTTGTTTGTTGTAGATGTCAGAGCCTGGAAGTTCTAGTGATGAGGGCTCCCCTGGCTCTAGCTCTAGGTTGGAGCCTGCACGGTCGGAGTCTTCATGGTCTTTGTCAGAGTCTTGTACAAAAGAAATGTTGGGTGATCTTCACACTTGTCAAACTTTAGCCAATATTGGTTCTTCCTCCATGCCAGTGGGTGAAGGGGTTGTTTGTGACGCCATACCCATATTTCGCTCTGAGTTCACAGCGGACCATTTAGAGAAAAATTTGTTAGATAGCGAAAAGCAGTTGGAGGCCCTAAGGCAGTCATGTAGTGTCCCTTGTAGTGTAGGAATGCGTTTGGTGCATTGTGAAGAATTGCCTTCTGAGCCGCCCAAGGGTCATGTTATGTTCTATACCCAGGTATTATTGACTTTAGGGGTGAAGCTACCTTTACACCCGTGGTTGCAACGGATGCTATCTTTTATTGGATATGCGCCTGGGCAACTCAACCCTGGTTTTTGGGATACCTTGATTGGGTTTTATATTATTTGGATGGAATGTGGGTTAGGTGAGCCTTCCTTCCATCAGTGGCACTACTGCTATAAGATGCGTCCGATGAAAGCATGCACTGGGTATGCCGAGTGTGCATGTCGGAGTGAGAGAGAGCGTGTTGTCTTTGGTAAGAAAAAGGCGCACTGCACTTGGAAAAACCGTTGGTGCTTTCTTTATAACGATTGGGAGCATGCTAAGGGTGTCACACCTGAGCGATGTGTTCCTACTCACTTCCAGACTGTAGGTTGTAATGTATCTATTGTTTGCATTGTTTGCTATTTGTTGTGATTTCTTCTTGCTTCTAACACATTTTTTTTTTTTGCAGTGACACGAGGAACCATTAAACTGTCCGGACGGGAGCTAGCTGACGTAGAGAAGGTTTTGAGGGTGCCCGAAGAATATAGGCATTTGGGCAAGCTACGACCCTTATTTCAAAAGTACGGTTTCCAGCCCCAAGTTTTCGAGTGCCAGAGACGAACAAGTAAGTTGTATCTTTTATTTCGCCTCCTCTTGCTCTTACAAAATTGCATTCCTTACTTTGATTTTTTTTTTGTTCAGTTGAGAAAGTGAGCAAAAAAGGGGAGACTGGCACCAAGAAAGGGAAAGCACCCATGTTGGTTCCTGTAGACGACATTTTGTTTCACAAGGGAGCTCGTAAGCATCGGATGAGGCCAGCTCCTAGACCTAAGTCGCAAGAGGAAGTCCTCAAGATTGCTGCCTCAAAGAAGGCTGAAGCTGAGGCTATCGGGTGTGCTGCCGCCATAGTTGCAGGAGAGGAGAAGCGACTGTTGCCTCCTCTTCCTACCATCGATCCCATCTTTCCTCCAACCATGGAGTCCATTGACCAAGAAGGTGGTCCTAGCTGCAGCCATAAGAGGAAGTACAAGGAAGAGGTTGGCAGCGTCCCTTGGAAGGATTTGAAGGTTGCCATGCAACCAAGTAGTTTTAGGTATGTCAATAATTGCTTGGCAGGACGTCGATCTACTGTTGAAGAGCTTGGCAAGCCGCTAGCTAGGCACGAATTTGATCGTGACCGGATGATGAGGCTATCTTCCTATGTGAGTGTTACTCTGTCATTTCTTTACTTTCTTCCATCTTTTTTCTAGTAGTGATGATCATCTTGTCATGTAGGTCATGACTGAGTACGACGACAGGCTACAAGAGCTTGAGAAATACAAGGCAAAGTTTAAAGAGAATAGGTGGCTTGTGAAAGATGCCAAGAAGACGAGTGAAGCTTTGGTTGAGGCCGTCCGGCTTAAAGATCAAAACTTTGAGAGTTTGAAAAGGCGGAATGGTGAGAACTTGAGGCTCAAAACACAGTTAGAGGCGGCTAAGGAACTGTTGGAGACAACTATTCTCGAGGTTTCCAAGGTTAAAGCGGAGTTGGATAGTGCCTTGGTTGAGGTTTCTGAGATGAAGAGGAGTATCCCAACTGAGAGGAAAGCTGCCGTGCACGAGTTCTTAAGTTCTCAAGCCTTTCATGATGCCTTTAGACCTCACTGCATCCGGGCGGCTAATTTTGAGAAAAGGAAATGGATGGCCGTCCTTGATCGTTACGACGATGGAAGTATTATTCGCAAGTACTGTGAGGAGAAAGATGAGTATCGACAAAAGGGTGAAACCTTCGTCCTCGCAGTCGATCCTAGTAGTGAAGAGGAGTCTGACAATGAGGCTAGTGCTGATGAGCAGGTTCACCAAGGTGAAGATGATCTTGGAGATGCAGATGATGGTGGTGGGATGCAGAGTGATATTGTCAGGGGTTCGACTTCAGATGAGGACGACTAGAAGTGTCTTCACTTTCTGCATGTACTCTGGATGTACTAGTTTGTTGTTTGTATGGCGTCTGCCATGTTGTAAGCCTGAGAGCTTTTTGTTTTGGATGTTTACGAGTGTTTGCACTATCATTGATGAATGTTTGGCTATGTTTGAATAGATCCTTTGTTTGGATATAAGCCATGACTTGGTTGTTCGTTTCTTTGTATAGTCTCGTTGACACATACTTAGATTTTATTTCATGTCGGAAGCATTCCTGTTGAAGTTTCAACACTTGAGTGTTTCATTGCTAGGAATGTAAAAGAGTTAGGGCCGAGTTGGCTAAATCATCTCTTTATTGAATTCATTGCCAAATGGTCTTCATTACATAGGATGCCGAACGGCTATAGCTCAACACTTGTACACTGTGAGTCTACTTGTAGTAGTACTTCAAGTGATCAGCATTCCATGGATGGCCAAGGATCTTGCCATCGGAACTTCTGAGCTTGTAGGAGCCAGGGCGACTGATGCCAATAACTTCAAACGGTCCATCCCAGTTTGGACTCAATGTGCCTTCACTTGGGACCCTATCGCAGAGTAATCTTTTTTTTAATACCCAATCCTCCACTTTGAAAGAGCGAGGTTTGACCCTTGAGTCGTAGTAGTTAGAGATACGTTGCTTGTAGGCGACATTCCTCAAGTGAGCCTGGTTTCTGTGTTCCTCGACTAGATCCAAGTTGAGGGTGAGTTGTTTGTCATTCTCACTTTGCAAGTAGTTCTGGACTCGAAATGTTGCTTGCTCAAGCTCGATTGGGACAACTGCCTCTGTACCAAAGGCAAGTGAGAATGGAGTTTCTCCTGTTGAAGTCCGATATAAAGTGCGGTATGACCAAAGAACTTGGGGTACAAATTCAGGCCAACAACCTTTAGCCTTGTCCAAGCTGGTTTTCAAAGTGCGCTTGATTATTTTGTTGATGGCCTCAACTTGTCCATTAGACTGGGGATGAGCTGGGGAGGCGAAGCATAAGTTGATGTTGAACTTAGAGCAGAACATCTTGAACTTCTTGTTGTCAAACTGTCGCCCATTATCAGTGACTATCGCATTGGGAATGCCAAATCTGCAAAGGATGTTCTTCCACACGAAGTTTTCTATCTTTGCCTCAGTAATGGTTGCCAAGGGTTCTACTTCGGCCCACTTTGTGAAGTAGTCAACCGCAACGATTGCATAACGAACATTGCCCTTCCCTACAGGCATTGGGCCGATCAAATCAAGCCCCCACTTGGCGAAGGGCCAAGGGCTGATTATGGGAGTGAGAGGTTCTGGAGGGGAGTGAGGAATAGTCGCATAGCGTTGACATTTGTCACATGCGCGGGATACTTTGATGGCATCTTGGTGGAGTGTTGGCCAGTAATATCCTTGGCGAAAAGTCTTGTATGCTAGGGACCGAGATCCAGCATGATCTCCACACACTCCCTCATGTATTTCCCGGAGGACAATTTCTGCCTCGGCAGGCGTAAGGCACCTTAAGTACGGCAAGTTAAAACCTCGCTTGTAGAGTTGATCGTTGATGATCAGGTAGCGGGTAGACTTGTATCGAATTTGCTTAGCCTGGACTTTATCATTTGGGAGTGAGCCATGAGCAAGGAATTTATAAATTGGGGTGATCCAACTATCCCCCTGTTGTAAGTTGCACACTTCCGCGGCCGTGGTGCTAGGAGCAACCAACAGTTCGACATGAATTTTTCTCCCAACTTTGTCTTCCACTGCTGAGGCGAGGCGAGCCAAGGCATCTGCATGACTGTTTGCCGCTCGAGGAACTTGGGTGATCTGGTAGTGGAAATGCTTGAGCAAAAGTTGTGTTTGCGCAAGATATGCTGCCATTGAGCTATCCTTAGCATCAAAGTTGTTCGTAACTTGGTTAACCACTAATTGGGAGTCACTGAAGATATCAATTTGTTTAACCCCAAGATGTTTGGCCAAACGTAAGCCTGCTAGAAGAGCTTCATACTCGGCCTCATTGTTTGATGCCTTGAATTTGAAACGAAGAGCATACTCCATTGCCACTTTGTCGGGGGTAGTCAAGACTAGTCCTGCTCCACAACCCTGTTGGTTGGATGAGCCATCAACATACAGACTCCACACTGGGGCTGTTGGTTCTATTTTCTGGGCTTCCAAGGGTAACGAAGCCACTGCTTTAGGTGTAGAAGCAATGTCAACAGGATATGTGAAGTCGGCGATGAAGTCTGCCACTGCTTGGCCTTTCTCAGCTGGCTTTGGTTGGTAGGAGATGTCAAACTCACCTAACGCTATCGCCCATTTGATCATTCGCCCTGAAGTGTCAGGGCTTTGTAGTATCTGTCGAAGAGGATGATTAGTAAGCACGATGATGGAGTGTGCTTGGAAGTAAGGGCGAAGTTTTCGAGCAGACATGACCAATGCGAGAGCCAATTTCTCAATGTTGGAATATCGTGTCTCCGCATCTTGTAAGGCTTTACTAGCGTAGTAGACGGGCCGTTCGACATTACCATCCTTTCGAATGAGAACGGAACTTACTGCTGAAGCTGATACCGATAGGTAGATAATGAGAGTGTCCCCAACTTCAGGTTTGGAGAGCAGAGGGGCTTTACTCATGTACTCCTTGAGGTTCTTGAATGCCTCGGCACATTCAATAGTCCATGTAATGTATTTCTTACTTCCCTTAAGTGCTTTGAAGAAAGGAGCACATCTGTCTGTGGCCTTAGAGATGAACCTGGTTAATGCTGCCACCTTACCAGTGAGGCTCTGGATGTCCTTTGAAGTTACCGGTTCCTTCATGTCGAGGATTGCTTTGATCTTCTCAGGATTAGCTTCAATGCCTCGTTGGCTAATCATGAAACCCAAGAATTTGCCAGAGCCCACACCGAATGCACATTTGTTGGGGTTCAACCTCATTCGATACCTCTTCAGAATGGTGAAAGTTTCAGATAGGTTGGTAATGTGTTGGTCAGCATGTTTGCTCTTGACTAGCATATCATCAACGTACACTTCCATGCTCTTCCCAATCTGTTCGGCGAACATTGAATTTACAAGTCTTTGATAAGTTGCCCCTGCATTCTTTAGGCCAAAGGGCATGACTTTATAGCAATATAGTCCCCTATCAGTAGTGAAGGCTGTGTGTTCTTGGTCCGAAGGGTTTATGAGGATTTGGTTATACCCTGAGTAAGCATCCATGAAGCTCAAGAGTTCACACCCTGCTGTCGAGTCTATAAGTCTATCAATGAGAGGAAGGGGAAAGCTATCCTTCGGGCATCCTTTGTTTAGGTCGGTGTAGTCTACACACATTCTCCACAAGATCTTTTGAAGCAAGAGACTTTCCTTGGTCGGACTTTTCTTAACAAGAACCACATTTGCCACCCATGTTGGATAATTGACTTCACGGACGAAGCCTATGCCTTTGAGTTTTTCAACTTCCGCCTTCATTGCCTCGTATCGTTCGGCGTCATAAGATCTTCGCTTCTGTCTTACCGACTTGGTCTTGGGGTCAATACTCAAGTGATGACAGATGATATCCGGAGAGATGCCTGGCATGTCCTCGTATGACCAAGCGAAGACCTCAGTGTTCTCTTGCAAAAAAGAGATCAATGCCAACCGAATGGGTGGTGACAAGGTAGTGCCAATCTTCACCATGCGATCCGGGTAATCTTTTGAGATAGAGACCTTTTCTAACTCTTCAGCAGGTTGGGCTTGCTGGGTGAAAGAGTCATCTCGAGGATCGTCGGGTTGACTGTTGCCATTGTGAAGATCTAAGTTGGCTTCGTCCGGGCTTGTTTTTATGAATTGGTCATGTATAGAAAGGGTTTCTTTAAGCATAGGCAGATGTTGTTGCTTGACTGAAGTGTTGTAACATGATCGTGCACTAAGTTGATCTCCTCTGATATAACCGTTGCCATAGGGGGTTGGAAATTTCATCAACAACATATGTGTAGATACCATGGCCTTGAGATCATTGATGCCTGTGCGCCCAAAGATGACATTGTATGCCATTGGGCAGTCAACCACTAGGAAGTTAGTGGTAATGGTAGCTTTGTAAGGGCCTGTACCAACGGTGAAGGGTAAGTGTATGCTCCCTAGAGGTTGCACGACGTCACCGGAGAAGCTTATCAAAGGAGAAACTAAGTGATCAAGCAAGTGTTCAGCTACATTAAGTGCCCTGAAAGCTTCAGCAAACATGATATTGACCGAAGCCCCCGTGTCTACCAGGATTCGTCGTACGTCAAAGTTGGCTATGTGAGCTTCCACGATCAATGGGTCACTGTGAGGGTAGATGATACCTCTTTCTTCTTCAGGGTAGAAACATATTGGATCCCAGTTAGGCTTTTGATATTTGCCTCCTCTAATGTCTTCCACGTGAAACACTTGGTGACCAGGCCTCAAAGTTCGTTCACTGTTTTTCATGGCCCTGTTGGAAGATTCAGATATGGGTATGCCGCCGCTTATGGAATATATCACATTCACTTGGCGTTGGTTACAGTTATCCCTTGGAGAGTGAAGGAGGAATTGATCAATTTTTCCTTCACGTGCCAAAGCTTCAATATGATCACGGAGGATGATACACTTCTCGCTGTCATGACCATTATGCTCATGGTAGCAGCAGAACATGCCCGTGTTCTTCGTGGACTTGTAAACTGGCTCTCTCGGCTTTGGCTTCGGTATCAGTAAGCTATACTGGGATAAATGGCCACGCATGTGGTGTTCAAGGGCGTGTATGTCTCATACCTCGGGGTAGGGCGTGTCTTGACACGTGTTTGGCCCACTTCATTGACTGCTTGGGGGCGGGCATTATCATGGCGATACCCTTGGTTATCGCGATAGTGCCCTTTACTCTTTTTATTGAAATGAGAGTGGTGGGGATGGAAATCCTTCCTCTTGCCTTGAGATTGGTATGTCTGTTGACTTGGCGAAGCATTAAGTGAGGCAGGGGGATACGTTATTGCAGTTTGGAGAGCCGATGTCTTCTCATTTGGTTGGATCTGGGTTCCACTCCCCACTTGCTGATAAGGGGTGACTGTAGGGGGTTTCCCTTGATATGTTCTTGCCTCGGCGGAGGCATGGTTATAGGCCTGTGCCATCACCTCGGAGTAAGTTTTCCAAGTGTTGGCATTGATCATGTACTTGAAGAAACAGTCAGTAAGCCTATTGTGAAGGCCTTGAGGGCGGTCTTGTCATCTGCCTCAGCGCAGCGAGAATATTCATGGCTAAAGCGGCCGGCATACTCTCGTAGTGACTCGTCCAGCTTCTGGCGGATAGTGTACAAATCATCTGCAGAATGCAAGCGATCGGTCTGGAAGATGTGTTGAGAAACAAACAGTTTCCTCAATTCCTCGAACGAGTCAACCATCTCAGGTGGAAGACGACAATACCAGTTTAAAGCTCCACCAGAGAGGGTGGAAGGGAAGAGAAGACATCGTTCTTCGTCAGTGTGCATCCGGTATGCCATGGTAGACTCAAAGAGGTTAAGGTGTTCAATGGGATCCTCTTTTCCAGTATAGAGTTGCAAGCCAAGCTTCTGTTTTGTCTTCGCCTGGAGAGGGGTGTTGAGGATCCTCCTTGTAAGAGGGCCAGGCCTGGGTTGATTCCAGTCAGGTATCTCAGCTTGTCGTTCGGCCTTCAACTTGTTTACTTCTTCAAGGAGCTGTAGGACAAGAGGGTCCTGGGTAGAGTTTTGTATCACTGGAGCTTTCTTTCGGAAATTTCCATCCCCTCTTGAAAGTAAGAAAGTCTGATCAAGAGCATGTGATTTTTCCCTGGACTCGCCGTACTGACTTCTAGGGTATGTCTGTCGGAACACCTCTGAGTCCCCTATACCCTCATGTTTCTCTAGGACTTGTTGCCCCTTCCCCAAATTGGTAGCCGGCCTGGGCCGTGGTAGGGGACCGAGTCTTTCAGAAACCCTTGGGTCATTGATCTTTGAGCTTATGTGGATGGGGTTCTCTCGACGTTGCTTCAGGAAGTCTCGACAGTCGCGATAAACAGCTTTCGATCCTTCCGCTCCCTCTGCTAGGAGGTGTCTTCCTCCACTTCTCCTGCTTCGGGTTGAAGCAGCTAGGTTGAGAGAAGTTTCATGTTGATCGATATTTTGAGGAGTAGCTTGCTCCTTATCAAGAATAACCATGTTGAAGGCAGGTGACCCTCCATGTTGGAAGGCATCCGATTGATGGTTGGCGTTCACAGGGGCAACGAGCTCGTGTGTTTGAGCATGCCTAGCTTCTTGGAGCGTCTCGAAGAGCTTCTCGTATTGCTCTTGAAGGACCTCGTTTTTCATTGCTATCTTGTTGTTCTGAGCTTCTAGCTCATCGACTTTAGCTTGAAGAGAAACCCTTTTTCCTTCCTTCTTTCGTTGCTTCGCACTAGGTGCGAGAGGGGTGTCATTCTGTGAGCTATGGCTTCCTTCGCTCCCCATGTTGGAGAGGGATGCTTGATCAAAAGAGAGTATACGAGTGGTGGAAACCAGCTTGACAAAGCTGTAGAGAGTGGGAATAAGTGTCGATTCCCACAGACGGCGCCAAATGTTGATGCACAAAATCAGTGAGGACTTTGGTACAACAGAAAGTTTCAAGTTCGTGACCTTCGCTTGGTTGCTCCGGTCACTAGTGTGGATAAGTATGTAAATGGACTGAGACAGGGAAGCAAACAACACAAGATGTACGTGGTTCACCCAGATTGGCTACGTCCACGGAGTAGAGGAGTTCTCATTAATTGTGAAGGGTTTACACAAGTACATAGGTTCAAGCTCTCATTTTGTGAGTCCTAGTGAATAGTCTAGTACAAATGACATTAGAGATTATTGTGGGAGAATGATCCCTATTTATAGAAGAGAGTTTCTAGCTTTGTTCTGACATTAACACGTGTCATGCTGTGATTGGTCTCTGATGTTGACACGTGTCGCGCTGTGATTGGCCTCTAGTGTCGACACATGTCACCTTGTGATTGGCCTCTGACCTTGTGGGTCCTTGACGGTATAATGTTGACCGGTTCTCAGTAGTTTTGGGATTGGTCAAGTATGGTACAAACAAAGATGATTAGAGTTCATAGCAACAGGTGACTGTGGTGTTGGTTGAATGCTACTAGCCACTTCGTCATGTTTACATATTTGCTCCTTTAGTTTATGCATCCATCTCACCACAAGCATACACTTGTCATCAGAATCATTGGCTAATTCCTTAATGTCATAAAAGGTTTTCTAAGATCTTTGTGCTTCAGGTGTAGCAACCCACTTACTGTAACTTATCCTAACCTTTATATGGCATCTTTTCACATCCTTCCTCCATCTCCGAATGATATACTTATCTGGAATAAATTCAACGTCATGATGAACTAAAACATAAAGCGCGTGTCTACAAAATATGCCTCTAAACTCAAACTTGCAGCAATTGTAATTAACTTCAATGTCACGCTCATTAAACTGGACCTTGAAAATGACAGCCTTCTTTTTGTTCTCCTTAATCAGAATACGCTCAGCTATTTGGTACTCCAAAATTGCATTATCAATTTCAATTGAAACTTTGTCACAATACATTATACTTGTCAATTCCTTTTGGAACTCCTTGAATTTTGAAATCTTGTAAACAGTTTGAACTTGCTTTTCCATGTCATAATGAGTTGCACAACGAACATTTGAAGAGAAAGAATTAGAATATGCAGAGGCCTCTTTTAGCACCTTACTCCTTAATGCATTCTCATATGCATTCGTCAGGGAACCTTCATCCCTTCATCTCGACACCACTAACCTTCATCCCATCATTGTAACTTGCTTAAAATTATTATGCAGTAGAAAATGAATGCCAATAAATAATAAAAATAATTACCTTCATATATTGGGCTGCTAATAATCATCACGTGGTTAGTGTCCTCTAATTTTTCGGGTTCTTCTTCAACCCCCAATGTCATTTTTCTATGTACAAAAAGGTTTAGGTAAATAGTCCAATGGAGATTGAGAGAAAGAAGAAGAATAAAACAAACTAAAAAAATATAAACTCGTTGAAAAATAATGATAAATGCTTACCAATAATCCAAATAGGGGCGCGTCAATGAACCTTTGCCGTATGAGAATTAGTTGAGATTGTGGTAGTCCACACTAACGTGAAAAAAACAGGGGTGAAAAAAAATGGTGTGAAAGAAATGTCGTGGAAGAAGAAATGGGATAAGAAGCAGGATTGAATGGGGAATGAAGGAGAAGACTTCTCGTATGCTACAATCACCACTTAATTCCAATTTTTTTTTAATTATTGGTTTATTAAATGGTTTTTAATTTAAATTAAAATCTAATTAATTTAAATGATGTGGCTGTCCACATCAGATGCCATATAAGATGGTATAAAAACATGGTAAGAATAGCATTATTCATTAGTTATTAATTCTACCTTTAATTTTCTTGCCTTATCTTTTCACTATGATCATAGAAGCTTAGAGAAGTCGTAGTTAGCAGATGAGGTCTTCTTGGTGGTTAACTGCGCGTAGAACGGATGTGGGCCTCATCAATTTCAGAAATGCATTCTCTCGTCACTTGTGGGTGCAAGTCCACGTGTTAGCTCTAAAATTTTCTAAATTATTTTTTAAAATAACTTTAATAATCTAAACTCGAATTCCACTAAGAGTTTCGTAACTTAATTAAACTTCCCTTCCCCCTGCTGCAACTCAATTTGGTAGCGATGGTGACAGGAAAATGGGGAAGCAGACGATGAGACCAGAGAGATCGTGAGGAAAGAAAGAGATAAAAAATAGACTAATAATTTTCTATTTTTCCTGTCAAAATTTGAATTTGCGGGATCCAATTATAACCTATTATTACCTTCTCTTAATTTTTTACAACTTGCAATTTTAATTAAACAACACTCGTTGTAACTAATACTATGCAGTGGAAGTGGTACTCTAAATAATTATTCATGTGAAGAACCTGTCGCTGATCCGTACCAAACCAATGTACCCCACATTCTCTGACAAGTTACTCAATTTTAACATGTTTTTTGGGGGATTTGGATCCTCTCCTGAGCTCATAAATCTGAGTCTCCTGACCAAATCACATGGGCCGTTGGATTTTGATCCAACGACTACAAACAGGGGTCTCTCTAAAAGTTATAATAATTACAGTCATTTGATCAAAATCCAACGGCCCGTGTGATTTGATTAGGAGACTCAGATTTCTGAGCTCAGGAGAGGATCCAAATCCGTTTTTGGGTACTTCTTTTTTAAGCTAATAGATGCTCCTGAATGTGATTTGACTCAAGGTTTTGTATTCCATGTAGCTAAGGCCATCTCTAATCGAAGGCTTGGCAGATGGATTGTTTTAGCTCTCTGGTCCTCTAAGAAATTAATATTTTAATGAACAGTACATGATCATATTTCTTACCATCTCCAACTGAGGGCCAAAGGGCCATAGGGCTCGTTTTAGCATTGTCACAAAAAATCATCTCCAACCGAGAGTCAAAGGGCTATAGTATGGAATGTGAAAAATTGAAATAAAATGAGATAAGATGGTATGTAATGATGAAAAATATGTGAGCAATGATGTAGGAAAACATTAGAAATTAAAAAAAAGAAAAAAAAACGTCCAAAAAAAAAAACATAAGTGGGCTGGGCATAAAAAACAAAAAAATAGGCTGGGACAAAACAAAAACCTAAGCCCTAAACCCTAAAGTGGGCTAGGCAAATGGAAAAGAACAAAAAAAAAAAGAAATTGGGCTAGCCAGCGGGCTAGCTGGCTAGCTCATTTGGGCTAGCCGGTTGGCCCTTTGACCCTTTTTTGTTCAGTGGGGCCCACGAGCTCTTTGGCTTGGCCTTCGGTTAGAGATGATTTTCGGGCTATTTTCGACCTTCTGGACCCTTCGATTGGAGATGGCCTAAGCTACCTGCTGCTTCAAGCCATGCACAGATCTCAATTTTTTTTCTACATAGAGAGAGATATTATATAGGTTTATTTTTAGCTACGTCTTTTAGAACTCCATTTAAAACTCATTTTGCACTATGTAACTCAAAAGTCACTAATTTATTCCCTAAAACTCGAAATTCGTTTCACTTTGATTTGTGGACTCTTTCTTCTGTCGGAAACTTATAGGTCGCATCCTAAAACATATGTGGGACCCAACACCCAATAAAACTATGCCACATGTGCAATAAATTTGATTATAAATCTCCATTATGCATTAACATTCAACAATCAGAGAATACTAAGTTTAAAAGAAATTGAAGAGATGAAAAAAAAAATTTGATTAGCCTGGCCCACCCAAATTATACTCACATAAGAAATTTACAGATCTCAGCAATGTGGAGCGAATTTTGAGTTTTATAGAAACGACTTTCAAGTTTCAGGAGGCAAAATAGGATCAAAATCGAGTTACAGGGGCAAAGTGAAGTGAACTTTGAGTTTCAAATAGTAATGTGGTGACTTTTGAGTTATAAGAAGCAAAGTGAGATTAAAAGAGGCGTAGTTAAAAATAAGCCTATTTTATAAGGCAAACAGTCACTTAAGCTGTACTTAATTCCTTAAAAACATTAGTAATCGTCTCACAGGGAACATAATGGATCTCAAACCTTACAATGTAACCAAACCCATTTTATGTTAATGGGTTTCAAGTTAGGGTCAATAATCAAACATCTCAAAAGGGTTCAAAACAAACCTCCCAACCCCCAAAAAATAAAAAATAAAAAAACCCCACAAATTAAGGTCAAGATTGATGAAAAAGGAAGAAAAAGATGTTAAAAAAGAGAGAGGCTATGACTATCTAGCTAGCTAAGCTTAGTCTTGGTCATCTCTTCTCCATGAAAATCCCTCACACAAATCTCTAGACCTTGAAAATATCCAATGATATCATTTGAGCATCGACGTTAGGGATCGAAAAACTTCTTCTTCGCAGGGGATGGTGAGGCCCATGTCGTGATCGAAGCCAAATTCCTCTTCGGCTTGGCGGAGGAGGCATTGGAACTGAGGATGTGTCAAGAACGAGATGGGAACAATGTACCTTGTTCTGTTCTCGCCAACGTAAACTGGGAAATGGCCTTTTGGGACATCAATGGGAAGACCATCTTCGTCGTAGCCATGTTTCTTTCCTAAGCTCGAGCATCTTTTCAGGATTTGCTTGAGCACTGCGGTTTGAGCCAGTTTGTTGGGTTTTCTGATGCCCATTTCCTTTTTCTTTGCTTTGTATTTTTGGTTTCTGGTGTTTGTTTTGGGGTAAAGGAAATGTTGAAGGAAGGATAAGAGAGGTGTTGGTGGTGAAGTGAGTGAAGGGTGATAGGCGTATTTATGGAGCAGAGGGTTTGAGAGAGAGAGAGAGAGAGAGGTCATGTGGAAGTGTGGGGAGGGAAGGACATACCAAGGGTGTTTTGGGGTATGTGTGTATGTGTATGTGTGCAAAACCCATTGGGTACACATACATATACACATCCATGGACCCTCTCTCTCTTTCTTCATGGAAAAATTTCATTTTTTGGATGAAGGTATTTAAATTTGAAAGTTTGGTTTCGAAAGCTCTATGCTTTCTTGACTGACCAAATCATTTCTTAGTTGATGACTTTCCACAAAGAGCTGCCATTCTCATTCTGTTATAAGCAGTTTTGTTATAATACTTTTATAATAAAAACTGATACAAATATTAAAGAAGACATTCTAGATTAAACGCAAGAGGTCCTCTATCAAAAGAGACTTCAACAAAACATAAAAGACCAACATGAACAAACTAGTTTTCATTGTATTGATGGATTTGAGAGTGAGATGTGCCTTAAAATAATTAAAGGAATTGCATCCAAATCTTAAAATCATCCACACCCAAACTCAAGAGACTGGGACGACACTTTAAAGTCAAAGTAACTCAATTTCTAATGGAAATGTTAAACACTGATTTGACACCTGAAATTTTTACGCACAAAAGTTGAAATATAACGAACATGAGGACACTCTTTGACAACAAACAATGTCAACTCCAAAGAGAAACTGACAAGGAACCGACTAGTGTTTATAGCACCATGAATTTTGTGCTCAACAGTATCAAAATACTCATTAGGAAAGACTCACAAATAGCCTCACCAATAAGACACTAACAAACGAAAAGTACTAAAATAAAAAATAAATATGCAACAATTCATGAAAAGAGCAAGGAAGAAAGCTAAAGAAAGGACTGCTATGAATTATTTTAGATCTAAGATTTTGGTAAATGAATGAGACACCGGCTATTGGAGAGTTCCATTGACAAATTTTTTAAATACTAAATAATAGGAAATTACAATTGCCATGTAAATTTTTCAGGAAGGTTTAAAGCTAGAAAATTTACAAGGTAATTCATTTTTTCCTCATACTTTTTCTGTTTTTATAGTTTTTAAATTGAATAAATAAATAAAAAATTTATTCAATTTAAAGAATTAATGGACAAATGAAAAAGAGATGAGTTAAAGGGTAACTTCACCCCTTCCGATTGCCCTTGTAAGTGGGTGATTTATTCTTCCTACCCTAAGACCATCTTCAATCGAAGGGTCCAGAGGACCAGAAGGTCGAAAATAGTTCGAAAACCGTCTCTAACCGGGGACCACGCCAAAGGGCTCGTGGGCCACACTGGACAAAAAGGGCCAAAGGGCCCACCGGCCGGGCCACAATTTCAAACTCAATGGTAACTAGCTGATGTCAGCTAGCCGTTATTTTTATTTTTTTTATTTTTTACAAAATTTTTAATTTTAATTTTTAAATTCTATTTTTTTCCTATAACTTCCTAAGTCATTAAACAACATTAAATTAAATTAAGTAACATGAAACAACATTAAATAACATTAAACAACATAAACATTATACAACATAAAAAATAAATCATTTAACAACATGAAACTTAAACAACATTTTTAAATTTAATTTGTAGTTTTTAAATTTAAGTTGTAGTGTTTAAATATAAGTAGTAGTTTTTTAATTTAAGTTGTTGTAGTTTTTTAATTTAAGTTGTTGTAGTTTTTAAATTTAAATAATAAATTATGTTTGGCCCTATAGCCCTTTAGCCCTCGGTTGGAGACGGTTTTTTGTGATAGGGCTAAAACGAGCCCTATGGCCCTCATATTTTTTGTGATGGTAAAAAATATGACCCTGCACTGTTCATTAAAATATTAATTTCTTGAAGAATCAGAGGGCTAAAACGAGCCATCTGGCCCTCATTCGGTTGGAGATGGTCTAACAAAAACACTTCCAGTGCACCCAAATCAGTGGGGCTATTCTGTGGGCCCAACTCCCCAGGCTCAGCAATGGGGCCATTCTCTCCTGCTTCTGTGCCTAAGGCGATATGACGTCACATGACAAAAAAAATTTGCACGTTAGGGTGCAGAATTAGATGATGGTCGAGGGAGGAGGTGGTCCTCTCGGGGACTATCCACTTGGCCTTGATGTGTTGCCACCGACGTGGAGGTAGAGCTTGACGGCGTTCCGGCCTTGCGTGGCGGAGGTAGCGAAAGAGGAGGAAGGAGAGCCGTACTTGAGTTGAAGGGCTTCGAGCCTGGCGCCGACGTCGTCGACGGTGGAGTCTTGGGTTTTGTCTTAGTAGAGTGGAGTTGCTCTAAAAAGAGATACGTCAATGTAAGAATCCACTACTGGCAAAGCAATTTACTACAATTTTACATCCTTTTCTCTTTACCTACAATCACGGACCGATAATTAGGGTACTATACAGTACAGTTCTGTGGACGTGGATGGTTTGGCCTTTTCTGATTGTTCGGCAACCTAGTCTGGTGATTCCGTGCACTGCCTCTACCTCACAGATAAAACAACTCTCTCTCTCTCTCTCTCCCTCCCTCTCTCTCACACACACACAGAGCACATAGCAAACTAACATTTTTATACAAACCCATGTGTATTTCACTGCCACTTATGCATCTTTCCACCATACTTTTGTGCTCACGCTTCCGGACGGAGCTGGTACCAAAAATCAATCAAAATCATACCTCAAACATTTTCTTACTTTCATGATTACTTTATTTAGCAATAATCTCAGTTCGGGTACATAACATTTTTGCACGATTGTTTAATAACTTAAATTCAACCTAGATACGTATATGAAAGTGTAGTGGTGGTGATTTTGACACTAACATGAAATTGACACGATGAGAATCCATTAATACGATTCAAGTGGATACCTATATGTATTTGGTTATCAAAGATATCAAGTAAACTCCATGCATGTATATATAATTTCCTGTCCTACTCATCCTGAACTGAGATGTCTGTCTCGCAAATCACAATTCAGCACCCTCTTCTAAACAGGAAGAAAGTGTTGACGAAAACAAACAAGGTTGGAAGCGGTGATCAACATTGATTCTAACTGAAAAGAAAAGATGCATTCCTTTTTGTTAAAGTTATAGAACATTATATTTTTAATTATGTTTCCAATGTAAACAAACTTATGAAGTTGTACACGCCATCTTATTTTATCATTGGTGAAATATTCGTTCTAAAACATCTTCTCAGATATAGACTCTTGTCTATCAATATAGGCGTTTGCTCATGTTTCTTGTTGCGTGGCACTCTTGGCCCGCTTATTATTATAGCTTATACACCCAATTATTAGCTTAACTCAATACATGGAGTTATACGACACTGTTCTAAAAATTTCCGCCTAGTGCCGTCTAGGCCCGACGCCTAGCCACCGCCCCGATTAATCTCTAAGAGTTTGAAAATTAAGAAATTGCACCTAAACTTTCTTAGGCGCCTACTGTTATGATCCCACATCGGCTACACCAGAAATGGGGTAGTGGTTCTTAAGTCTTGGGGGTCCTCCCACCTATTGGACTAGTCTTTTGGGTTGGGCTTTTCCCTTGGGCTTGAGTACCTAACATTGGTATCAGAGCCTAGGTTCCCGACCCTGCGGAAGGGGCGACCTGGACAGGGCTACCTTAACGCGATGACCAGAGGGTGCGCCGCCGTTAAGAGTGAAAGCCACCAGAGTAAGGGCCACCGTGGGCGTCGGCCCCAGACAAACCAACTCTACGGAGAGGGCGACCTAGAAAGGGTTACCTTAACGGGACGACCAGAGGGCGTCGCCGTTAAGAGTGAAAGCCACCAGAGTAAGGGCCGCCGTGGACGTCGGCATCCGAAGGGGTGGGCAATGTTATGATCCCACATCGGCTACACCAAAGATGGTGTAGTGGTTCTTAAGTCTTGGGGGTCCTCCCACCTATTGGACTAATCTTTTGGGTTGGGCTCTTCCCTTAGGCTTGAGTACCTAACACCTACCCAGACCGCCTAGAAGCCTGCACAGAGCTGCCTAGGCACCCGCCTAGATCGCGACTCTTTAGACAGAAAATAGATAAATTCATTTTGCATTTTTTTTTCCAATAAATTGTAAGAAACTTGTTGAATAGTAAGAAGAACACGTGTACATTATATGCTTGTTCCCCATGTTTTCATTATGTTCTAATACTTTGTAATCTATATGTCATTTTATTTTGCAATTTATGTATCCAAATGCAATTATGTAATTTTTAAGAATAAGCATGCAATTATTTATATTAACTTACCCGCCTAGGCCCCCATCTAGCCACTTAGGCGGTAGACTCCAGCCCGCCGTCCGACTAGAACCTAGTGTCTTTTAAAACCTTGTTCTATGAGTTACCCAACTGGCTCACTAACTCATCAAACCGCAACTCACTAACCGATTCACTAACTGACGAGTCAATGGCCATGGACCTAATGGTTAAAATAACAGTGAAGTGCAGTGTCTTAATAACGTAGAGCTTTCTTTACGTGGTCCTACTGGAACTACGACCACTAGAAAAGAAGATTTGCAATAAGACATAAATCCACGGCAAATGTACACCACATATACCTTCCTAGTCTGCATCCATTTCAGCAAAGGAACCCCTCCATGTTCGAATTCATAAAGTGGTCCACAAAGCTATGATTAGTGCCCGATACGGCCATGTCCTGCATTTCTGTCTCTTGTTTTTGTGTTTTCCCAAACCCAAACGAGTACATATATCTCTACGATCATAATTAATTAGCGCACACTCAAGCACAACCAAAAATGTAGGTTTAAAGGGTGTAATTTTAGACCAACGCAGGGCTGGTCCTTGGCTTTTTTAGGTTAAGGCAACTCCAAAAAAGATGCCTAACATAGATTTACATATGTTACAAATAAGCAAAAGTGAGAGAGGGATAATCTTTGCTAGAGATAGAAATGGAACAGGTGCAATGTATCATACTGTTTATTTTATTTTCGTAACTGTATCACACAAATGATGCAGGAAAAGAGATGGGGATATTGATATATACATAGAGGTTTTGATCTGACACTTTACATGCATGAAGAAAATTTTTACCTCCCTAAGACTTTTTGACCTAAGACTTTCAATGGTTGTCACCAAAGTCTATTTTGGTTTGCTTCCTCATACAATCACATGTGTGTCATTCACACTAAATTTCACAACAACATAAAAATAATTTTAGCCCAAGACTATAAGAA
Source organism: Heteromeles arbutifolia (assembly GCA_024362995.1). NCBI lineage: Eukaryota > Viridiplantae > Streptophyta > Magnoliopsida > Rosales > Rosaceae > Heteromeles > Heteromeles arbutifolia. The sequence continues at coordinate 35,007,620 of JANCRC010000004.1, forward strand.
AACGCTTTTAGTTATCAAAGGACGATGACGCTCTCTAACAAGCAACTAGTTCTTAGTTATTTTGTTTTTTGGAGACCTAGCCGAAACTCTTGGCTGAAACCGCTTTGGTGTTGCTAAGTGAACGTCGCCAAAAACGTTCTCAAACAATAGAACTATGGCCGGTGTGGATAAGTAAGTCGACCTGCCAATGGTAGGATTTTTGTCTGATTTTCCAACATAACTAATAAGATATGGATTGAGATACATGCAATCAACTAATCTGAATACGATTCAAATTCAATAATTCAAATTCAATAATTTGATTGCCAAAACCCTACCAAGAAGAAGATCAGAGTACTACTATTTGGGTGGTAGCTAATTAAGAAAGTAACAATATATGGGGGCCAAGGTTGGAGGGTAAATCTGTTGCAACAGGAAGCACCAGTTACAAACATACACAGGTACCAAATTACCTACATGCATGTCACCGTCTTCTAAAGAATCCCTCCCACCTACCATGTTCTGTGAATGAGATTGATTGGGGCAAAAACAGAATAAACAAATGAAAACACAGGAGAGGGACTGTAAAGGCCCGCCACCATAGACCCCCCAAAAGCACAGGACAGGGAATTTCTATTCAAATTTTGGCGGTATTTTTTCTCTCTCTCATTTTTTTCACTGACTCTGACTGCGGCTTGGTTTGGCACATGAAGGCCATGTTACTCTTGCCCCCAAAACTCTCCTGTAAAAACAACAATGCAAAGCACCTGATGACGGTCGCTGAGATGACATATATCATTTCCAACTGCTTCAAACGGCTCTCTCTCTCTCTCTCTCTTGCCAATTCAATTACCCAAAAAAGATTACTTCAACCGTAACCGTATATAGTTGGAAGTTGGAATATATATATATCTTATGAGGTATTGTCTTTTTCCACTGGCTCTCTTGCTTAAAACTTGGTAAGAAAATGAGGTCATGTTGAATATTAACCAAAAGATCCCAACTATTATTCTTTTATAGGCATGGATAGAGCAAGAGCAACTAAACGAATGGACGAAAAATGCAGACATCAGATGTTGCCCGGTTGGTTAGAGTAATGTGTTTCCGTCTCTGTACCTAAATTTGAATAGTTGTCTAAGTAGTTTTGGAGTAGATTAAAATATTGTTCGAATGGAAAAAATTGAATAAACAAGGGCATTGACACCCATGTGGGTTGTAAGCAAATGCTTTAACAATGAAGCCTGAAGAGGCTGCATGATGGATTTTGATGGTGGTGATGATGTCAGAATACATGGTCTCATGGGTTGTTCAATAAGAAGCTTAATGTATCATAAACATACTATAAATAAACACATGGAAACGTAATTAGTGAAAGAATATATATGAAATATGGTGTTATCCATATCCATCTGTATTTTCAAAGTATGGATAGGATCAGAAGATTAAGCACCTGATGCTGATGCCATCAAGATGTAAATTGTGGTATGAGTTCCATCCCATGTGCACAAGAGTATCTGGAAATGAATGTTAGAGGGAGAAAAACTTAAGTAGAGATATCTGATCACGTCATTTGTAGGGCAATTCTCCATAAAAAAATATGAGATCTCTCTATTTAAACATCATGCGGCCCCACATGATCCCATCGAATGTGAAAGTTTCTCTAGTCAGTCAACTCTGCTAAGTATCTTGTCTAGAATTGGACAACATAAACTTCACTATGGGTGCCGACAACAAATACAAAGGGGTGGATATACTGGTGGAAATGTTGCTTTGTGTGTGTAAGAGTTGTCATAGTTAAACAGTACTATTTCATAAAAACGCACCCTTAGTCAAACAGTCCTATTTCGTAAAAACGCACCCGGAATATGACATGTAGCTAATCAATAAAGTGTTCCCTATCTTTTGTTTGGACCTAACTCAGCAACTTTCACAGGATTTGTGAGGGTGAGAGTAAGGATGGCTCCTCACCTGATATGTTCAAAACAAAGAATGGCAAACAACCATTTAGTTTTCAATTTTCAGTTTTCAAGAACTCGTCCCTGTTTGCGTTGCAATTCCTATGCCCAATCCCCACAGAAAACTTAAAATTGAAAAGAAAATTGATTCAGATGATATCTTAATGCTGAACGCACAAGCCATACCTAAAATCAAACACCTCAAATTTCATACCTACTCCATTCTCTTCATATGTACTTTCAGATAACTAACACCGACAAGTTGAACAATCAATGTTAATTGTCAAAGTAAACCAAAATCCTCTCTTTTTTTGACATAAAAAGATATTAAAAGATACACCTTTTACGTTCTTCCTTTAAATTGTTTACCGATACATGCCGCATTGCAATGAAGAAGACAACAAATTAACATGAGAGAGAGAGAGAGAGAGAGAGAGTAAAAAAAACTCGCCACAGCTGAGAAAATACATGTAGGTCACTACATTTGTGTGCCACCATGTGCGTCTGCTGCGAGTCAGTTGAATGAATCTACCACGAAACCAATTTGGAACTGAAATCTTCATAAATCTGCAGGATAATGAAATCTTCATAAATCTGCAGGATAATGTACAGTCACTGGTCGGAGACAGAATTCACTTGTTGATGCTGCCCCTCTAGCAGAGTTATCTCTCTTCGAAATTTAGCAATATGAGCTTGAACCTAACACAAAGACATTTGAAACGAGATGTTAATATAGTTATTTGAGCATTTTCTATCACGATAAGTAATTTTCATATCTCAACTAGAGTAACCAAACTTATGGTATACATTACTGCCGACTAATGCCAAAACATCAAATATGTTCAAGATCTCTACAACATGTGATTCATCTCAATAGATCCTTGCAAGATTCAGGATTCATAACCTACTCAATTCTAACTTATTTCAGATTTCAATGGTTAATAGCAATGAAATCACAGAATTTGATGGTGATGAGTCAATGAACATGAAGACACATAATAGGTATTTATCACAAACGCTTAGACTGGTTTAGGAATTTGAGAATAACTTAAACAACCACTATAGTTGTCATGGGAATCACTTTTCCTAAAGAAACTTGACTCATCAAAGACCTTCTAACTCAGCATGGCGGGGTCGCACTACAAAAAGTAAAAACTTTAGTGGAAGTTTGGCGACCTATGGAACTTATTAGTCTTTTGATTAGACCAAGGGTTGCAAAAAAAAAAAAACTCTGTATTTCCCTACCGTAATTGTCAGTCTGTTTCTTTACCCTCCCTAGTAGTGTACATGAACATAGTACAGTAGCATGATCGAATGGCTAAAGATCCTTGCATATATTTTGTCCTTTTTGGAGACACTTTATCAGAATTCATTGGGAGAAGAAAGGTAGTCCTCTCTTAACTCACTTGAGAACCCAGTCAATCCATTCAACATATTCTTAGGACGTGTTTGGGAAACTAAAGAATTGGTTTAGACCAGTTCAACACAAAACCTGATAATTAAAACAACTTAAATCCGAACTAGTTTTGAATGTTATTTTAGGTCTGCCTTGGCTCTAAATTACAATTTTGGTTCACTATTTTCTACATCTTAGCCCACAACAGTTCCACAGACCTGATTATAGTTTCTGAGCACCAAATACTGTTCAATTTAAACACAGCCCTACTAAACATGGTTGGGTGGTCTTTAGGTTTTACAGAGCACAGCCTAGGATTCAAACGTTGTACCCCTGTATCTCTGGGGATATATTTAAACGTCTGTTAGTTAGACATTGTTACACTAGTTTGGACACTACAATGACCAGATAGAGAGCAACGGTCTATCAGCTAAATGTTTTTCATTGATGCACAACGATTGCTTACTCAAAATTTTCCTATCAAATCCCTTTACAGCTCTTAGAACATGAACAAGCCATATTCATTTTCTCTAAGCATACTGGGCTCATGTTTGATGTTTTCTTCACTAGCGTATCGTAATGATTTTAAGTTCATACTTATCAAATATACATCTAAAGTTGCAGTAGAGACATGACTGCAAATGGGTAAAGGGCAAGTGTTGGAGGCTGAAGTTTGGGGTTTTGGGCTTAGGTTAGCAGTGGAAAAGGGCATGTCTCGTCATATTGTAGAAACAGATTCAGTTAGTTTGGTGAATTTGATGCAGCAGGATGGTGTTGACAGGTTTCATCCTCTAGCTTCTCTTTTGGACAGCTACCACGAGATATTGTCTCAATTCCAGCAATATAAACTTATGCATATTTACGGGAGAAGAATGCATGGGCTGATGCTTGCTAATTGGAGCTACAACATTGATCCGGGAGTGTGCCTCCTTGAAGATCCTCCTGTGTGGGTTGGCGATGTCCTAAGTAATGACTTGTTGGGGATTACTAAGTATCGGGAAGTTTGTAACTTAATTTAGTTTTGTTTGTTGGGGTGTTTCACCCCACCCAACTTTACCCCAAAAAAAAAAAAACATGACTGCAAAAGATGGATAGAATTCCGTTCAATACATAAATGAGAAGGGTGAAATACTTCTAATAATTTTTTTTTTGGAGTTTTGAGTGCACAGAGGGTAAGAATTTAGAATCCTGGACACTAATACAACAGCAAAAACAATAACCAAGCCTTATCCTACTAAGCGGGGTAGTATGAATCCTAGAGCGCCATTGTGCTCGGGTTTGCGCCAATTCAATCCTAGACACTAATATATGCAATGAATTGCAAAAGGATTTTGCACAAAGAAATTAACTGGACAAATACATCAGTACATAATCTAAAAAACCACATATGGTTTTTCCACGAATACACACATATGACAGCTCTTCACGATCACAAAATTTGAAGTTCCACAAATATATCCAGAAAATATGAGATAACCTAATGCTTACCTGCTGACGAGCTGCTGCAAGTCGTAACAGCTCATCTGCTTCTGAAAAGTTCGTGAACCACTGGCATAGGGGATGATCTTTAGTGTCCCCTCTCTTTCTGTTACTTGGATCCTCAACTAGCACTACATGCAATGAAAAGGAATAATTTACCATCCACAAAGTGATAAAGAGAAATTACAGACAGCACAGCATAACTAATTTATACCAGGAGGAGGCCAAGCAACACCAGCAGGTAGTCTGGGAACGACTACAGCTGGCTGATTCTGCACACGAGCTAAGAATGCCTCTGAAGGCTCAGGGAACACAACCTCATCATATGATTCCACAACAACAGGCTTTTTAGTCGACATAGGACCGGACTCATCCGCTGGGTACAACTTCAAATGATGAAATCTGTGAAAATCCTCAAGATCAAATTCTCCTCGCAATGATGGGCACCCATAGTACCAAATGCATGCTAAAATGAAAAAACAGTTTGTTGGTTGTTTCCAATCCAATGTAAAATCAAATTATATCAAAGCATGTAACAAATAATCAAACTCATTGTTTGAAAAATTGCTCTCCCAATTAAGCACACTAGAAGGTTAAGTAAAATATAGTTTCCACATATAAAGCAGGATGTGTCACTGGAAGGTTTCTGTTAACTACTCAGATAGACAATGAACATATCGACGTTGGAAATTAAAAGACAAAGTTGCTTCTCTCCAGCTAGGTTTAACCATTTAAATATACTATTCCATTGTTGAGGACTTGGTGCAAATGCAACGAACATAGACAGCATCAAACATAAAACTAGACAGCCAAATGCCAAGTAAATCACATAAATTTAATATTCAAAGCAACTCACAAGTTTAATGGCCTATCACAAACATCACTGTGGAAGAAAAGCGTAATGGCGATTTCAAATTCACCCCAGCCACATTCTGACAATTCAAATGGTGGTGACTCAACCACCCTTGTGGGATTATTGAAACTGGAATGCAGCTGAAAAACAGCACGTTTTATCACCACTCCAAGATCCTCATTGGTTGCCCCACGAACGTACACAGTCCACTTGTGTGATTGGTACCTAATTACATATCACAAAATTAACTCTGATATTCCAGTCCTCAAGTAAGTAATTCAACAAGCCAATAAATCTAACACCATTAAAACAATACTTACTCGTTCGCCTTCTTACCGAGCCAGAATGCAATATTGCCACACACTATCGGAACACTAATCTCAACATCTTTGAGTTTCTTATGAAAAATCTACACAAAGTTACATGAAAAGCAATACAATGAAAAAAAAAACTACAATTCAAATTTAAATTCTGGTAATTAGAATGCTGGGCAAAAATTCAAATTTATAAAAAGAACAATTAAAGTTTTTTTTTTCTTTCAAAAAGTCCAGTCTCATGATCCATAACAAGGCACTAAACACATTATACAATGCGAAATCAAATCAATCTCAAAACAGAGTCTTGAAGTTGCGGATCAGAACTATTTCCAAAAGCACTTCTGAGTATCTGGGTATCCTTGTTTTGGTAAATTAGGAAGTGGGTAATAGTAAAAATTTGAAATTGAAAAAGAAAGTTACCTTCTTTTCACTGTCTTCCGGTTTGCTCATTTTCGTGCGCAGAGATTTAGGTGCAGGCGCGGGCCCACTTATTTCAGGTTGATCTGGACCGTGCATTTTGGAAGAGGAACCATTGTTCATGTCCTTGTGAAAAGCACTTTCTGCTGTGGCGCAATCAAGAAACTAGGGTTTCTTCCCGCGAAGTTGCAGAGTACGGTCTCGAGGCTCCCTGGCTTTTCCAGGAGGAGTTATCCTATACAACGTGCTTCAAGTTAGTCCGTACTTTCACCTAATGAAGCTGGGCCCTGTGGTGCGTAGACCATCTCCAATTGTGCGGGTAAAAGCTAAAAATATTTTAGAGTAATACTCGATTTCTCTCTTAAATTTTCACTTAGTTTTCATATTTTTTTTCCTAAACTTTTCTTTTGAAAAATTAAAGACTCCCCCGGCAACAAACATGCATGAACCATTTTACGAAGTATGTGTCCGCATAACCCAAAGTCTCGATAGTTGGCTCTTGGTCTTCCGGTCGAAAAACAACGTCGATGAAGGCGTGTAGGTGCACTATTACGTGGTGGGGATTGTAACTTTCCATGAATTTCCCATTTCTCGCTCAACAACGGAACTTTGCTTATTTCTTTTTTTGAGGATCAACGGATCAAATGATTTTTTTTTTTCAAATTTTTGTCTCTTCTTCTCCCGCTGAATCAAACTTTTTCTTGCCATAATGGTTCAATTCCTATTAGTATCAATGATACAAGTCAAATCCTAGATGTTAGTAGATAAAATAATTTCTTTCATTTCCGAATCCCAAACAATTCGATTCGGGGTCAGTACACAAAGATTTAAGGCCATTTCTTCAATTTACTCTCCATTTCTAAGTTCCTAAGGTCGTAGCTTTCGCAGTAGCTTCATCGATGTTACCTACCAAATAAAAGGCTTGCTCAGGAAGACTGTCTAATTCTCCAGAAAGGATCAATTTAAACCCTCTAATTGTTTCTGC